>VZTJ01004191.1:171888-190893 GCA_013397795.1 Orthonyx spaldingii | reverse complement strand
TTTTTTTTTTTTTTTTTTTTTTTTTGTCTGAGGCCTCTGAAGTGCTTCAGAAATGCTTTTTATCTGATCTGCACAGTTTTTCTCTAAGGTAGGTGTGTGCTGGGGTAGAGCTAGTTTTCTTTACCGTTATGTCCATGTTAGCTTTTGGCAACCTATTGAAGAAGAAAGGTTGGTGTTCCTTCTTCTGCCTTTACCTCTTATTCAAGTTACACTGAATTTCTAAGCCACCCCAATAAGAACACCTGCTTTCTACTCACTCAGCTTATTCCAGGGCTTTTCACCTCTGAACAGGGCCTGTTTAGAGGATTTCACCACAGAATAAAATTATACCACACACATTCCCCACACCTACAGATATTATACCCTACTACTACAGAATTATTTCCTGACACAGCCCGTTGAGTTGCTCTGTGCTAGAGGTTTGCAGCAGAGGGTGCAGAGCCATTCCATGGGACAAACTGCACCATTGCTCTGTTTTTATTGGATATTTTATCAAAATTTTCCTTTGCTCTGTTCCATTCCATTTCCTCCAGTGTTGTTCCTATTTTGCAGTTCTCCAGCTTATCTTTAATGTTACTTTTACATGCTTTTTAGTTTTTCTTGGGCCAAGCCCAACACATTTTGGCATTCTAACTTTTCTTAATCAACCCCAAACCTTGTTGCTGTGATTTCATTGATACTTCACAGGCAACCTCGTACCACAGCTGAGACATATGAGGTGGGTAGACATAACACCTGTATTCTCAGAATAGTGAAGATGAAATGAAAATAATAAATAATAAAAATAATACTTAATAAATAAATAATTAAAATAACGATAAATTACACCACGGGACAAGAATTGCTCTGAACACGTGACAGAACTGTCATTAATGACATGTTGCAACACAGATGCCAGGGAACACCGTGCTGAATATTTGTGTACCCACGGCAGGGGTACATGGGTGGGTGGTTTTCCTCAGCTTGAGATGTGAGCTGGTGGGGAGGGCGGGATCTCCACATAGACGTGGCCAAGAAGTTCAAATCCTTAATGTGTTACTGTCTCCTGCCAGCCAATGGAGAAGGAGTGGCTAGGAGTCTTAAAAAGAAAGGAAAAAAAATATTTTAGGGGCATGGGTTTTTTTTTAATGAAATTCTGTGTTTGACTATTCAATTAAGAAATTAAAACTAATTTAGCTGGAAATGGGATTTTGAAGTGAATTGCTATAAGACAACTTATCGCTTTACAGTGGATTAATCCTTTACTCATTTCTATTCTGGATTTCTTTTGTTTTGTTAGTGCAACAGAAAAATAAATTCCTTCTGTAGGGAGAAATCACCCTGGCAGTGAGGCTGAAATGTGCCTGGAATCACAATCCCTTATTATAGCTGCGCTAATCATGGTACTTTATCAAATTTCTCATGCAAATAGATATCTTCTCCAATATCTGTTTAAAACAGGCTTCTGTGCTTATCGACTACAGCATTAGCAGAGGCAAAGGTAAAAGGGATCCAGACATAACCAAAGCCAATTCTGCCTGTCTGATCTTGTTTTCTCTGGTGCTCAGCCTCTGAAATGAAAAAGGTATAATAAAAGGCATTTCTCAAAACCATTCACTCTCAAGGGCTCAGACACTAAGTTCTGTCCAGTTCCTTCCCTAATTTTCATTAAAACAGTGAAAAATAATTCCAAGTACATCTGTTTCCTTAGCTTATAAACAGATGAACTTAAAGGCCTTCGAAAAGGTGTTAGCAGCTGGAGTTGCTACTTCTGAATTTTTTGAGATTTTCCAGGTAGCATCAGAAACCATTTACATTCAGTTCACTTTGTGTTGGTTTGTAGGTTTCTAATTTTCACATTTTAATAAGAGTGAGAGGCATTGCTGGCATTCAACAAATGATGACTGCTCCCTCTCACTGCAGGACTATCTCTCCATCTCCAAACCCACTCCCTTTTGAGTAGATCTAGGCAGGAACATGTGCTAAAGCACAGCTCTGGATGCCTCAAACACTTCACTCCCATGCTATGGAACCCTTCCAGCTTGTTGGCGTACACTCAGTTGTAATCCAGGGAAATCACTGCAACAGCCAAAGGCATATTTCCACAATGATGTCTTATGCCTGAGCAGGGACAGTCCTTTGGAGTGCTCTCTGAATCTGCTGTCTTATGAAACTGAGTATTTATAAATGTGCCACAGAAATAATATCTTGGTTTGGCTCTTTTTTCTGACTCACTTCTGCTTAGAAATGGCTGGAAAGGAGGAATGAAATGTTTGCATGATGACAAATATCATTACGATCTAGGAAGCTCCAAGCTGGGAGCCCCAGGCTTTTCTCCCCCTAAATTCTCAGGATCTCCTCACTGCTGTAATGACTGGGAGAAATCTCAGGCACTTGTGGTCAGCGTGACAGCCGTTCTGGGAATCCTGACAGCCATCCAGATGACCCCATTACTAATCTAGAAATTGAGGTGAACAGGCCACTGAATCCATGGCATGCCCTTTATGCAGTTTGTGTGTGACCAAACATGGATTTTCAGTTATTCATTCATTTATTGAATTATGCATACGTGTTTCTGTTCTACCATACATATACATATGTGTGTATGAATACTTCAGATTGATATTTTATATCTAAAATCAAGGTCATTTTTTTTCCTGAAAAATAATTGTGAAAGCAGTGAAATTTTGGAACAGGTGGAGTGTGTTGAGCTATAGAAGTTCAAAAAGAGGCAATGATATCCAACTTGGTAGGAAAGGAAGAGTTTTTTGACTTCAGTTTTTATAGTTGTATCTAGCTGTTCTTTTCCCTGCCTGCCTTCACACTGAGTCTGTGGTTGCCTGAGGCACAGAAGAAAGTCTGAATATTAGAAACCTGTGCTGTAGGATGAGGAGGATCCTTTGATGGAGACATCAAGATATAATGCTTTCTTCTTCTGTGATTTTGTTGAAAACTGATAATTAAATTTTTTATTTACATCCTGAGAGTTTCTCATTTAACTTTTCCCCATAAACATTACCAATTGCTTCAAAATCAAACTAGTAAAGACCTTTTATTAGAAATAACAAAGTTCATCAGAAAGCTGCAACTTATTGGAGAGAACAATGTATGCACCAAAGTAGGTTTAAACACAAAACCTCCTAAACCTTCAAGGTCAGGGAGTGCTATTGTTTAGAAAGCTTGCTCAGTTAACAACTGGCCTTTGCATACAAACTATAGAAAACTGACACCATCACATGAGCTTTTTTCCACTTTCTGTAGAATACATGGACTCTGACCTTTTCCATGGCAAAACTCTGGAAGAGCTTGGTTTTCATGGGCTTTGAAATTAAGCTTGCTGACTTCTTAGTGGGAAATTATATTTTTATTTAAAAGGTCTCTAAATGAGTTATCCTGTTATAAAATTAAATAGGTTTTTTTCTAGATGAAATAAATGGTGCAGGTTGACTGGAAATTAATTTTTTAGTGTGGAAAAAATTTATATAGCTTTTTTGGTTAAGCCAAGTAACCCTTTGTATAGAAAAACTAGCTCTATCCACTAATTTGCAATAATAGTAATAAGAACACACAAACAACTTTCCTTGCTCATGTGTGCTCCTGTCTGATCTCTGCTCATGTGAAGCCAGCTTTACAGTGGTGATCACTAATTACATCCTCACCTGAGGCTTGGGTATCTGGATTTGGAGATACACCCAACACAACTGGAATCAAACTAGTCTGTGTGTATATTCATTTTTGGATTTGTTCACCGGGCAGAGGCTATTTATTTAAAAATAGATAGCATACCATTGGCAGTAATGTCATAGAGGCCCTATGTGAAATGCTAATTGCTCTGTGTTCAGAAGAAATGTGAGCAACAGGAAGTAAATAGAGATGGGGGCAGAGGCAGCAGGAGGAAGGCTGGACACGAGGGGTGTCCTGTGTGCAGAGGCCTTCAGAGGCACCCTGTGGAAAACCTCACTGTGATCAGATGTTTAAAAATTGTGTCTTCACATATGTGTGTAAGGGAAATGAATTCAGATCCCCCTCTACACCTTTGATTTTACATATCCCAGCTGCTGGCTGCCTGCTGCTCTGACTTGGATATGCTCTGACTTTTGATACGTTTGCGTGTGTTACCTAAAGTTGTGGGAAAGAAAATCAAACTCTTTCGTTGGTGTGACCTTCATGCCGTGCTGACAGGATCCAGCCTTGGGGCCACCACAGAGAGCTCTGGGGCTGATGACACCATGGCAATAAAGGGTAGTTGTGCTCTCCAGGAAGCAAACCCAGTGAGAGGTGAGGTGTGTTCACTGGAAAACAACGAGCCTGGGACTGACACTCCCAGCCTTTGTGCTGAGGGCAATCCTGGCCTAAGGTGCCTCAGTCTTCTTCAGCTGTTGGACTCCTCTCTGCCTCCTGCTCATCCTTGTTTTGGTCCATCTCTGTCTTCATAGAATCACAGAATCAGCTGAGCTGGAAGGGATCCACAAGGATCATTGAGTACTCCTGGCCCTGCACAGACACCCCAACAATCCCACCCTGGGCCTGAGAGCGTTGTCCAAAAACACCTGGAGCTCTGGCAGCCTTGGGGCCGTGACCATTCCCTGGGGAGCCTGTTCAGTGCCCAGCACCCTCTGGGGGACGAAACTGCTCCTGATATCCAACCTAAACCTCCCTGACCCAGCTCCAGCCGTTCCCTTGGGTCCTGTCCCTGGTCACCAGAGAGCAGAGATCAGAGCTGCCTCTCAGCTTCCCTCATGAGGATGCTGAAGAGCACAATGAGGTCTGACCTCAGTCTTCTCCAGGGTGAACAGACCAGGTCACCTCAGCTGCTCCTTACAAGGCTCCTCCAGACCCCTCCCCACCCTTGTGGCCTCTTTTGGATGCTCTCTAGCAGTTTAGTGTCTTTTTTACATCATGGTGCCCAAAGCTGCTCCCAGCACTTGAGGTGAGGCCTCCCCAGCGCAGAGCAGAGCGGAGCAATCACCTTCCCACTGACTGTCTCGTTCTTATCTAGCCCAACCCAGTCTCCAGATCCCAAACTCCACATTCGGGATGTACACAGCCTGGCTGTCCTCCGCCAACAGGTGTGAAGCCTTCCCGAGGTGGGAACACACTTGGTGGCACCAAGCAGATGGTGAGTTTGTCGGCAGTTCAGCCCTGGCAACTCCGCGAGACAAAATGAGGCAGAGGCTTTGGTGATTTTTCAGTTCTCGTGTCGTAACTCTTCTGCTGATGGCAAAAACAATATGGGATCATGAAGAAGCACCTACTGCCCTCTTCAAGCTGCCACCCTCACAGGGAAAGTAGCAGCTTTTCCAAAAGATCAGCAGAGAAAAACACATTTCCCGTTTGCAAGCCCACGTTTTCTGAAGTAAGTAAATTCTCCTGTCTGAAGATTTTAATCTGAAAAAACATAATCTCCTGTAAGGAAGACATCTAGCACCCATCTAGATGGCCAACGTGAGGCATGGTTCTGAAAGCACTCACAAGCAGGGCTCTGTGCAGGCAATACTGAGCAATTTCAATAATTGTCAGTATTGTCATCCCTGCCTCCAAAAGAGTTGAATGCATAATGTGAGATTACAGTACAGCACTGTTATTCATCTGCTGCTGAGACATGGGAAGAGACTACTGTCATTATGCATTTGAATTATGGGGCAGGAAGATTAATGACGTGCAAATTAGCTTCATTCTACTACAAGTAATTTTTGCTTTCATTAGCCACTGTCATCCCCCAATGTCAACATTACCTTACATTTACAATGTTCAAATGGTATATTAAATACCGAATTATATATTGACTCATCTAATTTTTCATGCTGAAATGCATCGAATACAGGGAAAATTTTTGCTTCTGTGAACCTCTGCTGCCCCTTTGTCAACTACTGCTATCAGAAAACATTCGCAACATACAGCTTGCTTTAAATCACAGGGCTTTGGGACTATCTGTTATTCTTCAGCTTTTCAATTAGAGATGAAGTATTAACTCAGTCTGCAGGTTGCTCAGCCTTCTTGGTAATTCTCATCATATCATTATCATATCATCATTTTCTATTTGCTGCATTCCTTATGGCAAAGGGATTTTTTGTCCAGGGGGATTGTTAAAGAGATTTACTGCTTTGACTGTCACAATGCAATATTCTTCTACCACGCCCTTTTCACCTTGTAATGCGTCTGCAAAGTGTCAGCAGTTACCTCCTTCACTCTCTGGTTATATTGTCTGTGGCAAATACATTTTCTCATTAATCTCACCGTTAAACCATTTTTTTTCTTTTAATATCATGGCAGACAAGCGTGAGTACACATACAATGTGTGAAAATTCCTTAGTTTTTGACTCTGACTTTTCTATGTAAAGATGTATCTTGCTCTTTTGAAAAGAATAATTAATTTCACTGGGACTACATAGGCATAGGGACAACTCAACCAAGTTGAGGTTAGCAATATCTGCTTCCTTGTGCTATCAGTTTTAAAACAAATAAAAACAGTTAGCTGATACATATCCTGCATGTCATAAGAGAATGGAATGCTTTAGATGTTCATGTGTTTTCCTCAGCTCTGATATTTTCTCCTGAGCATTTTTCTACCCTTTGGCTGGGTTTAGCCGGGTGCTGAGCCCTTCTGAGCACCAGCTTGCTTTGGATGCTGCACAGCATCTCTCCTCACTTCTGGAGCTGACAGGATTCCATGATGGATCTTTAGATTTCCTTTGCCTCTGCTCCCTCTGATCTGACATCTCTCACACAAAACCTGTGTGCAGCCTCTCTGTCCCTGGCTTGAGTTCGTCCCCGCACTCCTCATCCCTGCCTGCCCTCCCTTGGTGTCGGGGGCTGATGGGCTCAGGGTTGGAGCTGCACCTCCACAGAATAAAGAACACCCCAGGGAGCACAGGGACGTGGAACAACGTGGGTGCTCTGCCCCTCATCCCGCACTTGGACTGGGGCATTGCACTGGTTTGGTGGGGTTTAAAATGTCAGAGTTGCAGCACAGATCGGAGTGTGTGCACATCAGAGCTCAGGAATTCTGACAGGACTCAAAGCATTAAGATGTTGAGCTAAAACGTGCCAGCTCTTCTGTAATTTGAGGTAATGACTTTTAAAAGGCTCTGACCAAGTTTAAAGGCCCACTTCAACCCAGCTGTCTGTGGGTAGGGCAGCTTTTAAAATGGCTCTGACTTATCTAAAAGTCACACTTCTTAGGGGCAGAAGAATAATATCTCCTGGTACTTCTTTTATGCATTAGACATAAGACTGTCATTAAGGTAGGAAAGTGTTAGCTCAGGGAAATATGGAATGTATTTAAGGCAATTTTTTAATGAAAATGGGTTTAGGCTGTGAACGATCCAGGAGAATCTACCTGAAGCACTGAATCAGAAGTGATAGTGAACTTAATATTTTTTTATAAAAAATACTTAGATCTAATACTTAATTTTAACTTTATGGAATGCAAAAAAAAAACCAAAAACGGGTCTTTTATTGCCCTGAGTATGGTAAGTTCTGTACTAGGGTTTTGCTAAATGATTTGCTAAATAAGAAAATATTTTCTACTCATAAGACATACTGCTGCAAGACGTTTTAGAAATATGCATCCACCAATGTTTATGCCCTCATGGGGGTTGTTTGGTTATAGTTACCAGTTTAGAATCTTATTTACAATGTGCTGTGATGATCTGAACTACCCTTTGTTTCTCAGTGTATGTTTTACTTCAAGAATGGTTTGCTGCTGTTGTTTCTATGGTAGGAGAAGGTGTGGGGTGATGGATGGAAATGTAACCTCTGAATTCAAGAGCAAAGAGTGTAATATCTTCAGTAATAACAGCTTCAAGTTACTTGTGAAAAACCAAAGAATTCAAACTCTCAACATGCACATTTCCTTTAGTCACCTGCCGGACAAGGTTTTTCTCCTTTGGTTTTCACTTGAGCCTGGATGTGGACATTGTCACACTGCCTATTAATCTGAAGTAAGCAGCAGCTGGCTGCCAGTCAGGAGATATAATTCAATACTTGAGGAATTTAATTTCTGCTGCCTCTTTAAGTTCGGTCTGGCACCTGCATGGTGTTTAAAAGTCCTACGGACTGCATGGTGATATATGACATTCCCTTCATCAATGGGTGTCGTGTTGTCAGAGTTGTGTCTTCTCATGTCAGTAATGGAAACTCTTTTTTCCTACTGCTGCTTGTTTCTTTGGGCCCTGTGGGACCAAAACAATTGAAGAAAGTGAGCTGCATGATATACTTATGAGCTTCAGTTGCAACCTAATTTTGAGTGGATATAGGGTAGATTTAGTTTTATGAGTAGTACAGTCTCTAAAAGGAAATTCAGTGGGCATCAGATCGCAACCTTTATCCAATAGTGCTGATACACAAAACCTGGACTATTGGGTAGTCTTGAGAGAAAACAGACTGTGGTGGTCAGACAGGGCTGCAATTTTGGAATATGTTAGGATGGGCCTCGGTCCTATGTTGTTGTTATTTTAAAATATGTTAAAAATAACATATTTTTATGTTGTTATGTTATTATTTTTAAAATAACTTTCAAAATGTGTCCAATAAAAAAAAACCCAGAGTGAACCTGGGAAGCCACACCTGAGGGCTTCCTAAGAGAAAGTGATAATTTTTTAATATACAGATTCCTGAGAGGGAAACAATAGGTAGCACTTGGTGCCAGTCAGGTTTGTAGGATGTAAAGTCCAAAACTTGCCACTTCAGCAGCCCTCTGGAGAATCTGAGCAGCTTCTCTTGAATCGGGGTAAATTGGTGAGATAATGTTTCTCTGTAATGTTTGAATTACCTTACAATATATGTCATTGTTTCTGTCGGTTCCAGAAGGAACAGGATCAGTGCTTATTTTTAGCAATTGCTTTGCCATGTTATGATTTTTTTTTAAATTCTCATCTATGATCTTATTTCTACTTACGGCACTGGAATCCCATGTTTTTTGTATGAGTAAAGGTGAGAGAGTATACTCTTAGCAGAGCTGATATCTGCCGTGGTAATAAATCAAGGAGTGAAAAATAGAGCAACAATTTGAAACAATCCTGTGTGAAAGACCAGTGAGAGCACCAGCCTGAACCCTGACCTGGAACCCTGCCTGGGTCAGAGCTGGAGATTTATGGATGCACAAGATGGATGTTAAAGAAAAAAGGCGCTAGTTTGCCACAGTGTTTGATTTTCAAACTCACATCTGTATGTGCAGGCCTAGAAATTACCCCAAAATGTTCTTCCTTTGGTGAAGCAATGGGGCTTTTCTGCACAAGAGGGTGAAATGGCCACAGGTTTGGAGTAGAGCCTCCTGCTGAGGATTTGCTCCCTCAGTTGAGCTCTGGGTGCTGCCTCAGGGTGTGTCTGTGGTTCCTTCTCAGAAGTGTAAAAAGACTCTAAGCTACACAAATGATGCTTTAATCTTATGCAAATCCACACTAATGAATATATCTGCACTCCCCCCACCACTATACATTCAGACATTATGCAGGATAAACAAGCCAAATACAGTTATTATCGTTTTAATTTTGACCATATTGTAGAAATGTCAAAATATTAGCTGGGAAAATTAATTCCTACAATTTAGCATATGGTTTTCCTGAAATGAAATCAAGGGTATCAGTCATCTCCCTTCAAGTCCTCCCACAACATTTCTACGGAAATCTTTTCCAAAAACATTCATTTGAAACACCCTCGTGCATTTTGCTGGCAGGAAGTCAGAAAACAGTTGTATTTCTACATCCCTTTCCTACTTGCCTTTCTAGTGGAGGGACAAATAGACAGGAGGATGTCTGGATTGGTGATGGTACCTCAGCATTGGCTGGATGATGCCCTCAGACACCTGAAAGCATTTCACAAACTGTAATATTCAATTTTATGCTGTTGTAGCCTTAGGAACCGTCTGCATCTTTCAAAGCTTTGTTCCAGGACTTGGAGAGCTGAAGGTGAGGGGTACCCAAAGAGGGTCTCTGCCTCCCTCCAGGGTTTGCTTTGTGTCTGGAGGGTATATGTGGTGTTGGAGGTGAGATGGATATTTTTTCCTCCCAGTGAGGAGCTTGAATGGGAGTGTCAGGTGTGAGGTGTTTCTCAGCCTTCCACTGGCACAAGCCACTGCACACACCCACTCCTGAGACCCTGGGGCTAAACAGCTCCTGCCACTGCACTGCTGTGCAGCCTGATGGGGCATTGAAAGAAAGAATTGGACCTCATTATTTTTTCATACAGAAGCTCTTGGCAGTTCTTAGAGAGCGTTTTTCTCAGTGTGCAGCGTTTTCTTTTGGGTCAAATCACAGACCCTTTTAAAACTGTGTATGCTTTTGTTTTCTGTGCAAATACCACAGCTATTTCAAGGCCCTGAAGGTGTCACAAAAGTGGCTTTTTCTCTGTGTGCCTGTTATTTATTGAGAGGAGTCAGTATTTTGAGCTAATGTGTTTTGGATAATGCATTAACATTTTACAATTTTTTAAATTATTGCAGGGTTTATGCATGATTCAGGACAATGCCTGTTGCAGGGGACACTTAGTGCATGACCCTTATTAGACCTGGCACGACTGAACATGTTATATGGCAGCAGCACTGCCTCATCTCCAAGCACAGAGGAGTCCCTAGGAGGGGAATAACACGGTGCCAGCTCCATGGCAGTTCTCTGGCAGGTGCTTGGCTGAGCAGTGAGCAGAGGCAGGGCTCTCACTGTTGCTGAAAGGCTTCTTTTGTCCCTGAACTGCCCTGTTTTCAAATGATATCAAGGATGTCTCAACAGCTGGTGGTCCTCACGTGTAGGAGGTGTTCTACTGCATGCATGTTTTTATGACTAAGGCACTTAAGTTGTGTGATAAACTTGTACATGGGGTCATGTCAGTGAAAACAAAATAAATTATTGGGATCTCTTTCAGGAAACACTTCATCACCCTGCCCTCCTGGATTATTTTTATCCTCATCTGTATGTGTGCACAGCTTAAAATAGGGTGCTCCATGGAGGCTTGCTGTGAGCATCAGAACAGTCCTAATTGTTCCAGGTAAAAAAGGAAAAGATTGAGGGCAGTTTTGGGGAATGTAGTGAGAGATGTGAAGCAATTTGTATCCAGGCAGGAAACTGGTGGCATCTCACATCCGTGAGATGCAGATCCCAGCCTCTGCCAAACTGAATTTACCAGGACCTGAAGCAAAAACATATAAATCAGTGATTTTTATATTGGAACCTAAACATTTATATTCTGTATGAGTACAGTCTTCGTGCCTCTGGATTCCTTTAATACCCATGACTATTACACAGCACCGTGTACCTGCTCTTCTGCCACTGAGGATGAAATAAATGTCCTTCCATTTCCCCATATAACTTTAAAAAAACCTACTTTTTTTGGTTGCACACAGCAGGAGCTTTGGACTCTCTCCTCTTAGGCAGAGATAATGGTGACAGCAGCATGGTTACTTTCCCCCACTCCTCTTTTTGTGCTTCTTCTTGTAGGGTTTTCAAGCTACCTTTTAACTTTTCCAGGAGTGAGTGATGAGTTGAAGGGTCCAGTGCTGCCATAGTGGGTGACAAACTGGCAGGCAGTAATCTGCAGATCCATGCAGAGTTTCAATTAATGACACTTCTATTCATGTGTTTGAAGGAAAGGGTAAAGAACATCAACCTTCTACTGCTTCTCTGCCTTTGCACATTTTTTACTTCTTTGTTGTAGCTCTGAAACTTTGCCTGCAGAAATCAGGTATTGTTTTCACTGGAGAGACAGGCAATGATAAAGAAGGTCCAAACAAAACTAAACCAGTGCTTGTTTCTGAATGCAAATCATGCAAAAAAGCATCCGGGCAAATTTGTAAATACAGTGTTTTGTTTTATTTCTAACCAGTCATGTGCAGGGGATGAAAAATTACTGATTAAAAGAGTATTTTGTTGGACATTTTCTATTCAGTGTGCCCAGGAACATCATGTGCTTCTGCAGGGTTCACTGTACTGCAGCTCTTCCAAGGTTTCCTGTATCCAAGGATTCTTGCACATGGATTTTCTCATTTTCCTCTTTCTCCTGTGTTTGTAACAAGTGGTACAGATCTTAATTCCTGAAAGGAAGATATTTACTCAAAATTCAGTGATATCACCTGAGGTATTTCTTTTGAGGAACTTTCATGTGGGAAGTATTGAAAGGTCCCTGAAAACAGGTGTCTGAAAAATTAAGAACTCAAACTCCAAACTAATTGGAGCTAATCAACTGATTGTGTGTCTGATCAGCACAAATTACCCGGCCCTGTGATTTTCATGGTTCACAAAACTATTTATCTCTGAGGAATGGTTTGCACCTGAGAAGAGTGTTACATTCCGTTCTAAAGCTGTCACAGTTCTTCTGCAAAATGGTTCAGTGAGGTTGGTGGCTGCTCGGAATCCATGTATAACACTGAGCAATGTTGTGTGACTTCACTGCTGGAGAGGAACACCCCGGAATGCAAAGGGTGCGTTAAAAATTGGAGCTAGGGGCAAGGAGGAAGGCAATGTGGGTATGTTCCTGTGGTGTTGTTCTGGAGAGAGCAGGAGTGGGGAGGCAAGAAGGAGTTTCAAAAGAAAACATGCCGTTTAAGCTTCATTTGTTGATTCTGTTATTATTTAGCATTTCCTTTAGCGGCCTAGGCAGAAAAAGTAAGAGTGCATTAATAGAATTAATTAATAGGAGCATTTCTCTGTGTGGGATGGAAGAGTAGCAGGCATCAGGAAGGAAAAGAGCTGTTTACGCTGATAGTGGAGTAATGTAAAAAGTAACAAGTGTTTGTGGTCTGGCTGAAAATTCCAAGGTATCCAGCTGCCAGAAAAATAAGATTTTGAAACCTTGTGCAAGGGTAGTGGAGGAAAAACTTTTCTTGAGAAGGAGGTTGTAGGGCTACAGAATTATTTATACCCTTGCCTGGTAGCAACAGCCTTGATGATTCTGGAAACCCTTCCAGCGTTTTCCCATTGTCTTAGCTCCATGTGTGAACAGTGCACTTTGGAGAAGAAATGCAGGTAGGAAAGCTGGATTTTTCTTTGCAGGCCTGTGACAGAGTAAGCCAAGAGTAAATAATGTACTTAGGGAATGTAGCTGCTGAATTCTCTGTCTTAAACTTATCTAAGTTACTGTATTCTGAGATGTGTTGTTGGCCAAGTTAGTATCATGTTTTGGTGGAGTGACAAAGGCATGGCCAAATACTGAAATGACCTCTGAAAATTCATAAAATCATCCTTCAGAGAATATGTGATATCATGGAATCTCACTGATTTCTCAGTAAAACAGTTGTTCAAAGTTTTAAATAGCAGAGCAATGTCGTGTCTGTCCCCCCACCCTGACTGTGTTAAGAGTATTATTGTTCTTATTGCTTTCCTAAAGCAGTCCAGAAGTTCACTCTCCAGTGCTCTGCATTAAATGAATTTATTCATCAGGGAAAGCCTTTTAATAAAGAGAGTCTGGCATCATCACTACTATTGATAAAATGAGGACTTTTTGTCATGTATTTGTTTACCAGTCATCATCTTTTATCAACTCCATGTCATTAACAGGGAAAAATGTTAAGCCCCTATTGCTCATCTAGCACCTTCCAAAGGCACTGACACCTACAGGATTTAGGCAAAACATTAATGACAAATATCTGTCTCTCTGCTTTGTTAAATAGGGGTAGAAATGGAAATAAACACAGATGGTTTGCTGGTTTGAAGATCAAAGGACCGCTAGATAAACCTGGATGAGTTGACTTGTTGAAAATGAGAAGGGAAAAGCAGAAGGAAAAAGATTTAAGGTAAGATTAGTTTTATTTTATTATTTCTTTTCCTAATTCCTTGTGGCCCACCAGGGGCCGTTGCAGAAGATGGGATCTATTCCTCTTTGCAATGAGAGCAGCTGTGTGCCAAATACTGGGGAAACCACTCTGAATTTGCTGTACTGGACAGGTCTGAGAAAGAGACAAGGTACAGAATGTGGTGCTCAGCTCGGAGACTCTGTGAGTGACTTCAGTTCAGGTGGGGCGCAAATGTCTGGAAATTGAACTGCAGTTTTTGGATATTTTGTCACGTAGCACTGAGTCTTGTTTGAAGACTATTCAAAATGTTAACCAGCTCCAGGGGGCTGGTTCTGAATGTCCTGGAGCTTTGGTTCCCTGGCTACAAAATTGGATGGTTTATTTATGCTTTCCTGCTTTTCTGTATTTAGGCTGTAACACGGAATAGTTTTAACTTTGCGGATTGCTATGATTGCTACAATGAGGCCCTGATTGAAGCTGTGATTTCTACATGCCACTGTATTCCAGTACTATAATAATTCCAGAGAATTATGGGAGTGATGAGGGGGAATTCCCACATAGTCAGTGTGGAAAGGAAACTGATTTGGGGAAAAAAAAACCAAAAAAAGGACATTGAAATGTGCAAGATGTTGAAGGATGTGTGCTAACTTTTTAAACAAAACCATCTTGTGCAACAGTCAGGCAGATTTAATAACCAAAAGTACAATCCTCCAAATCTCTTCTACGTGGGAGGGCCCCACAGCCTGGTTCTCTGCGTGAATTCATTTCAGCATTTGAGTAGCTTATTTAAGACAGGAATCTCCCCCTGAAAGAGCTAACATCTGATCATGGTATTAAAACTAGTTGCATCTAGTTAGAAAGAAAATATTAAAAAGGGGGAAGGATGGGGGAAGAAGAGGGGAAAAAAAAAAGACAACCCATGCCTTCTGTGAGCTAGAGACATGAACTCTAAAATTATAATAACTAGAAAAGGTAGAAAACATTCAAATGTTAGGCAAGACATCTGGTTTTCAGCTTGGTAGTGGCACACCAATCAGCCTTTCCAAATTCACTAGCACAGGAGACCATCTGGTCTCCGCAAAAGGATGTTTTACTGAACTTCCTTGACAACCTGACCCTTTCTGTATTTTTTCTCTAATCTGTGACATAAATTCTTGTCAGTTAGGACTTTTTTTGCTCTTTTTCTGAATGCAGACTGTCAGTACGAGGTCAACTTTTTCTCCTTCACAAGGAGATGATATAGGGTCTAGAGCTATTAGGACTTTCTGCACAGCTAAGCTTTCTAAATCTGTGGCTCCATTACATTTTTATCTGACTTCTGTATTTTTTCATCCTTAATAGGACAGCCTAAATGTGATGCCACCACTTTACAACATTAGCCAATAGGCTATTCTTAACAGTGGCTTCAGCACTATTTTTTTTTCTCTCTGAGCTGTATCTGCAGGTTGCAGCCATTTTTTAGTTTAAAGAAGACATTATTTTAATGTGGATGTACTGGTTAAAGTATGACAAAGGTGTCTGAGTATGCCTTGAGCTTTCCTAAGGAACACAGAGATTGTTAAGCTACTAGGAAAGCAATTTCTTACAGAATTTTCTGTAAGAAACATGGAACCCTCAGTAATTCAGCCCAAAACAGAGTTTTTGTGTGAATGTGGTAGGCGAAGCACGATCTGACCTGCACATGCCCCAAGGTGGATTGGGTGCCTCCTCTGGGCTGTTGTCATTGTGGCCATAAAAGGACAAATCCGGTAACCACCCAGCCCAGAGGGAACACCAAGCCTCCACTCCCACAGGGTCTTTGCACAGTCCTGAGAGGAAAAAATCCTTGGATTAAAAATCCTTGGATTGAAGAGTCTATTTTATTTAACTTAATACTCCAGAAGCATTGCAAGCAACCTCTTGTTTTTGAGAATACATAGAGTTTGTTTGTCCCATGCAATGGAACCCACAGATGGCAAACTTCCATTGAGAGCAGGGTTAGGTGGCTCCTGCTGATGCTGAGCTGGGAGAAAACTTTCCCCTCTGCCTGTAAGCAGCAAGGAAACTCCTCCTCAGCTGTGATGGGGATTGTCACCTTCTCACCCTCACCAACTTCGTGGATTACCTCACCCCTCACACAACTGCTTATCTATAATTGTTTGCACCAGAAGCAAAAGGAAAAAATCCTGCCACCACTAAGTTTAACCTGGTGTCAACTCAGTTTATCTCCTCATGGCCTGAATGAAGTGAGTGGGATTTCAAAGCAAACTGGTTCCATTTCTGCTGCTGGCAGGGGAATCACCCCATCCTGTGCACCCCGCCAGTGGAAGTTTGCAGGACCCAACTCCTTTAAAGTGTGCTTGGATTGCCCTGTACAGTGCTGCAGCTTACAACATAAATATATATTTATATATTATATAGCATATGTCATCACCTGCTTTTTTCCCCCCTACCTAGCTGAAGATTACTAATACATGCGTTTCACAGTGCATTTGTTCTGCTTTGTTTGCTCATGCCACATTCATTTTCTTTTGTAAAAAGAATACTAGATGGAAAATAATTGAAATTTCATAATTTAGAAAAAAAAAGGAAAAAATTGGGCAACATCTGTCGACAAAGGAAACCTGCCTAAGGGTTTATGCCTATGTGTCTATGTGTTCCTATGTGTGAAAAGAGGAAACACAGGATAAGAACTTTGCACCCACGGTACAACAGCGTGGGAAGTTTGCACGAAATGCTTACCCAGGTCAAGAATGCTTACGAGATTTCTTCTGAGAGCATGTCTGGCATTTCCCCCGACATGGAGCAGTGAATATTCAAGTACATCAGGTGGCACGTTATGCAGATTTTATCTGCTGGTGTTGACAGTCCTCCCACTCCCTTCTGTCTTCTGCCCTGTCCCGTTCATGCACTGCAGCTCACTGTGGAGGCAGGATGTGCTGTGATAACACCTACAGCCTTTGTTGCTTTCTCCAAGGGCTCTTCTGCATCACTTCTTCTTGCTCTTCAATAAAAAGTGTTTCTAGGATTTTCCTCTAGTCACCAAGCCATCTGCTGCTTTATTTTGTGCCTTATTGTCCTTGGATTTCTTCACTTTTATGTGACAGCAGTGTTGTTCTGTTCTGACTCTGTACTGGAGGTGTGCTGCCTGTGGAGTGACAAACACCACTGGCCCTCAAGGAGTTTGCCTGAAAATAACCAAAATGGAACAAACAACAAGAGGTTTGACATGTGTGATCCCTCAAGGGATATTTGAGCAGGGATCAGGACCTATTTCTGACCTCCAGCCCAGGCTACGAAGTCAAACCTCCCACAAGCTCTCTTCCACTGAGCTGAAGTCTGTAGGGGCACAGTGCTTTTGTTACCTGCCTGGTTTGTCCTAGTTTCTACTATCCACAAAAAGTTAAATTCAGTTTCCTTGACAGCTGTTCATCATTTCCTCATGTGATCAGGAAATGAAACTGTGTTTGCAGTGCAACCTTCAGTCTCTACTTCAGTTTTAACTGTGCTGCTTTCCCCTCTGCTTTTCTGGGAATGCTTCCATCTGCCTCATCTCAAAGGCACTTTTAAATAGTCTTTCTTTTTTCCTTTTACTCTTGGTTACCTGCGGGGGTGCTGTGCAGTTTGGTTTCGGACGGTCGGGACAGACGGAGACGAGAGATCTCTGGGGTCAGGTCTTAGCGCATGAAGTTTATTGTGGAAGGGCGTGGGTACAGGAGACCTGCTGGGAGCTGCTGGGCGCTCGAAGCAGGTCAGAGAAGTAAGAGAGCGAGCAAGATAGCGGGAGAAGAGGCAGAAAAGGATAGAGAAGAGTAGAAAAGATACAAAAAGTGACCGCAGTTCCTGTTTACAATCCAATAAATCATCTTCTGTGCTGAATATTCTAATTCTCATTAACCAATGTGGTATCAGCTACAAATCTTATAACATTTACATACAGCCTGTAAGAATAATTGTATTACCATATGATGTTATATTTTAAACTCTAAAATCTACTTTCTGGACCCTCTGGTAAGTTGGGACGGTCTGCTCTGTCCCTTGGACCTGTCTGCAAGCAGAAGGCATTGTTTCATCAACGAGGGGATTACTTCAGTCGGCCATGCCATTGTTTTCCAGTTGTTCAGTAACTGGGGTTTGTTAACTCAAAACTTGTTTTCATTTCAATCTCGCCTATAGTTTCTGTATTCTCAGCATCTTTTGCCAGGCAATCATATTTATAAGGCTTTCCTATTTCATCTTCCCCTACAGTTACCCTTTGCTTTTGTTATTCTTCCAAACTGATCACAATCTAGAGCCATCCACTGCAGCTGGTCTACACCCATTCATCCCCACTTAGCAGTGGAAAAGTAAATGTCAAACATGGTACTGTACCAAGGCAGTGGTCTCGTGCTCTTGTCAGCTGGTTGTATCTAGTAGTAGATCTGAGATTTTTTTCAAAGGAAGAAACTGTTTCTTGAAGCTGGGCAGCCTGTCTGTCTTCTGTAAATACCTGAGCCTGTTAATCCATTATCATGAAATATCTTCTTGTCAGTGAATCTCTGTGGTCTTTGTTGTCTGCCCTTCCATGGCAAAGTCTTTCTGTCCTGCTGTGGCTAATTTGAAGCTCAGTAACAGAATTCAGATCTTCTGGATCTAAATCTGCAGAAAGCCTGTAGCCCTTAGCTTGCTGAAGATCCTTAGCTTGCACATTAGGAGGCGTGTTTAGTCTGGCAAATATCATAAAAGATAGTGATGTGGGAAAGGGAAACAACTAGAGTCACACTTGAAAATTATTCTAAATATGTAGGGGGAAAAAAACCTGCAATGTGTTCAATGTGATTAAAATAAAAAAGAATAGGATGTCATGAAAATAGGTTCTGACTGTATGGTCCTCCTGGGGAAAACAGGCTCTGGTGGAAGGACAGGAGGATTTGAATCATGTCTGGCCTCCAGAGCAGTGTGACTGCACAGGCTGTTTGCAGGAGCTGCAGTGGGTGGTTACAGCTGGGAAGGGCTCTGAGTTAGTGCTTTCAGTGCCCAAGGAGACAGGCTGCACCTTGGGGTATTCTAGACACAGCTGGGTAAGGACTGCCAGATGTAGTTTTGTTGTAGTAAGGTCAGAACATTACTGATTTTGCAGTTCTGCTGGAGCATAAATGGAGTTCAGGACTTCTGTCATCATGAGGCTCTTTGCTGTCATGCTGAATGGCTCTAATCTCATCAAACATCATATTGCCTTAAACTGTTTGTGGACATCCTCTCCGTGGTTTTGGGTGGTTGTTTTTTTAACATAAACTTTTTTTGTCATCAAACCTTTTATTTTTCTTATGTTTTTTTTTTTTTGGGGG
>VZTJ01004191.1:152071-171862 GCA_013397795.1 Orthonyx spaldingii | reverse complement strand
GGGGGGGTGTGATGGTGAAGATTAGCATGGATTTTGAAACCCAGCTACATCTGAAGCTGAATTTTTCCCTGCCACCTGCTTGAACACTTCTTACAGCTCCCTTAGGGATTTATTTTATCCAATTACCACAACTGCTGGGCAAAGCTAATTTTGAGACAGACTCATGGACTGGGGAGCAAATGCCTCCCATTGAGTCCATGAGAATCTCTCGGAACATCAAGACTGATAGTCCTGCCAGACCTTGTCTCAGTCCTGATTAGACCCTCTCTTTATCGTCTTGTTTACAGTGAGATGTTCTTTAGAAGGAAGAGTAAATCAAACAGCTGCTTTTCTATCAATTCTCATTTGGGAAAGGTACAGCTGGATACAGACATTTTCAAAATTAAGACCAGAAGATCTGCTTTTGGCTTTCAATTCCCAGTTCTGCTTGTCATTCCCACTGAACTCAGGCAAATGACACATTCTGCTTTTCTTTTTTATTTTTTTTTTTTAGCCTTTTTTTTTGGTTGAGTTTCTGATATTATCTTTCCTCAGCTTTCTCTTTTATCTGTTTAGGTGCTGTCTTAAACAGTGTGCAGTCAATCCCGTGTTGCAGGGAAAGATCTAAAGCACTGATGCTCCTCAAGTCGTGGATTTTAAAGCAATTTCATTCCCAATATGATTGAGAGGTGTTTCAAGAAATATCAAGGCAGCTGGTTCCTTGTGTAATCAGGGGAACATGTTGGTAACCTCTTCTACTGGGAGCTGAGAAATGACAGTGTGTGAACTAGGGAGAAAGATATATTCTCAAAGCCTAATACCTCAATTCAAATTTACCTTCAAGGCAGAATGATGGATTGCCAGAAGAACTTAATCTTTAATGAGTTTTTGTCTCTGACTTCATAAAAACTAATGTGGCTTAATACTTTTTATTGTCTTTGGTTAAAGCACATCAAGTCTTTGGATGAAATTAATATTCAAGCTAAGAAGCTAAGGTGTTTAAATTCAAAGTGATAAAGCAAGGTTTAATGGGTTTTTTTATTCACTAGAGGTGTAAAACAATACATGCGACAAATTCTTAAAGCAATAATTTTTGTTGCAATGCACTGTCTCCAAATTTGCTTCACATCATCCCACAGCTACCACGTTAATTTCTGTGACTCTTGCCTTTGTGGTTGTTGCTACTAGATTATCATTATTACTTGAAATCAAATGAGTATGACATTCTGACCTGCTGGATTGGAAACTATTTTCTCACCTTTTTAATTCTTTCCATTTCTAGTTTGTAGAAAGGACTTGTGTTTGTGGGGAAAAAAATAAATATTTGCCATCAATTAACCAGGCAATGGAGTGTTGCCCAAAATTCTTCTAAAAATGCTAATCAGCCATTTTGAAAGGTCTCTGGGAGGAGAAATATTAATCAGTGACTTAAAGGATCAGTCATATACCGTGAATTGCAGATAGGTGACAGAATGTGCTGCACCACAGCAGTGGTTGGTGAGAGTGAGGGGTCTGTGTGTGGAAATACCTGACACAAAGAAAGGTAACAAAGCCCTACATGCCACATATTCAGCAGCCCAGGACTTGGTGTATCAGTGCAATTGTGGGGCGAAGTAATTTGTCATGCAGACAAAGAGAGATTTGTCTGAAAGGTTTGCTGCTTGCAGTGTGCTCAACAGCTTATATAATATTCATGAGCTGCTGTTCTAATCAGCGTACCTGGTCTGTGAGCTGTTTTGTTATGCCTAATGGAGAACTACAGAGAGAGAATTGTAAAGCTAACTCATTTTCAATAAGTATTGTAATTAAAGTCTCCTCTATCCCTGTCTTTCTGACAAGGAAATTTTGCTGAAATACTTTTGCCCTAATTAAATATTAGAATGTGCATGGCTTTTTTCATTATAATGTTCTTTATTGTAAAGATGAGTAATATTTGGGTTTTGGTGGAAAAGGAAATCCTCTTCTGAAGTCCAGTCCTTTGCTCTCCAAGTTTTATTCAACTTTGTCTCCTAGGGAGTGGATGACATCCTGGCTGTTGCTGATGTGCTGCAAGGCACAGAGGCAAATTGGGTGGTGGCCTGTTAAGATCTTTTAGCCATTCATGCTTTGCAGGACCAGCAGTTTCAGCCTAACACACATTTATCACTGTGATGCTAATTTGAATACTAGCAGAGATAATTTTGGCTGATCAGTAGCTTTTTTGCTAACGTCTGATGGATGTTAGTCTAATGTTTTATAGCTACAAGCTGTTGAGTAAATGAATATTGTAGATGGGGAGAGAAGAATGAGAGCATGTATGAACATAAGAAAAAGGGTGAGAGTGTTTGTAAATAAGGAAAAAAGGAGAAATTATTCTGCACATCATTTCTCACTCCAAGACAATCTTCTTTCAGTCTAGTTCCTGATCCAACTTTACCAGGAGCAGCTGGTGGAAGCAGACCAGATAGGTAGATCTCATTTGTGTAAATATATCAGCATGTGAATGACTCAGTCTCAGTTTTCCACCCTAAGTCTCATTAGTTCTGTAAGAATAATGGCCATTCCAAGTGTTTCATTAGTAGCTGTGTCACTCTGCTACCAATGCTGGCATTGTGAGGGCTTGCCTCATTGCTGGACATCTGCAGAAAAGCAGAGCACATGCAGAAAAGGCCATGAAAAGGGAAATCACTGAGCATTTGTGCCTTGCTTGACACCTTCTGCAGCAGCCCCTCTCCACCCAAGCAGGTAGGGAAGGGAACCTGCCACCATCACCTTCTCCAATGTCGTTTGCACAGGGAGTGACAGTGGTAGAGGTTTTTTGCAAACTGACAAACCTGTTGCATCATAATTACAATTTTTAAAGACATTTCATTAAATGTAGTAAAATTTCCTATTTGGGAACCTGAGGGAGTAAGTCACTCTTCATTATCCAATGACAGAGTAGATGCTGGTGAATTCATTTACAGGGATTTCTAAGAGCTTTTAGAGATGCTGTTCTCATGTCAAAGACCTCAGAAAGCCCCATTGACACCAGCCCTTGAATCAAACTCATTGTAATCCTGCTGATAATCAAATGACATCTTTTACTTCAGCATTGCACTTCAAAGGAGTCCAGATTTTATAAGTATTCCATTTAGTGCCTGCAAAGTGTGTGATGAAGATGGATAGAACATTTTAGTACAGAAGAAGCTGCTTTTAGGAGCCATCTGTGTTTTTATTGATGAGAATAAATTTTAACTAATGAAAATTTCGGTGGTGAATGTTGTACATGTTGAAGCAACTACTCAGTGTGATTAGATTTTATGTAATAAGGCAAAAAGAGAGGTGGAAAATCCCGCACAAACCATCTGCCTTGAGGTGCAGTTGAGTAGGGGTCTTTTTTTTTTTTTTACTCTCAGTTCTGAATTGATATTTGCAAAATTTTCAGGTAAGTTTTGCAGAAAACAGCAGATGTGCTTGAAGATATGGGTGGTTATATCCTTGCCAGAAGTGAAGTGATCTATGACAATTAAGGTCAGGATTGGCTGTTGTGTCCTCACAATCTGAAGACCTAGATTTCTTTTTACAGTGCAATTTACAAGAGCCTGATTAAAAAAAAAAATTGTGGACAAATGAAATCCTGACTGTGATTCTCCTGTATATGAGTAACTGTTCTGGGATGCTTGGAGGAAAATACCCCAAAACATCAGGAAAAATTTGGGTTGCATGATTTTCATTTTCTGTGAAGGGGATGGTATTTTGATGGATTAGGCCATATGTTGGGGATCCTTGCTTTTCAGGTAGATAGTTTTCAAAACTTCAGAAAGTTTTCAAACACACGTAGTTTGTGGAAATATCTGCCAGGTGCTGACAACCAGTGTGCACACCCTGGAAAGCTCCACAGGCGGGACCTTAGCTAGGTTAGGTACCCCAAGTATGCACAGCCTTGACCTACCCAGCCAGGACAGAAAGGACCCTTCTGCAGGAAATGCATCTCTGCCTCCTCCTGTGGGTATCCAAAATGTTGCCAGGACACCCCAGCCTGTAGCCCCTGACTTCTGTGCATGAACTCTCAAAGGATGTGGATGTTAGACCAGAATCCCATCTTGCCTCCCTAGCCCCAGTCTGGGGTGATTTGGCTGCCTTTATCTTCCTGGAAATGAAAAAGGAGATCGTCTAATTCCTTCCTTAACCTGGATGTCATTTGACAGGAGAGATTAGAGGAAGCTATTTCCCCTCCCCCTCCCCACCATCACATTATTTAATCCCATCTATGATGGCACAACACCGTAGAAATGTTAGCAAGTCCCTGTAACTAATTCCAATTTGTTCATGCCATGTTATTTTGGTTCCTGGTGATGTGACCGCAGTAAACTCTTTTCTTGCTCTATGTAACCTTCTGTTATTTACTTCTTTACATAAAAAAAAAACAAAAAACCCATACCAAAAAGTCTGTTCAGTATGTTTTTAGACAACTGCTTCCTGTCTGAACATGAGGCAGAAAGAAGTGAAATAAATGCAATTTTCAGCCCTGAGCACCTAGAAAATGCTGGATGTTTAAGAAATAAATGTCAGGAACTCTTGATTCTTCCTCTGAGCTTTTGAGCATTTGCATTAATCTAACTTCTCTTTTTGGGAAATATTAGAGGGAAATAGTAGATGCTATTTTTTTCTACTTGGAAGAATGCAGATCTGAGACATGGCACTTAGGAAAGACATCAGATATACTGAGAGTGCTGCATGAGGGTGCAAGTTTGCTCCATCCCGTGAGAGAAATCTGGGGTCCAGCCCGTTTGCTCATAGCTCTGTTGCATTTTGTTTCTTCTGAGGTGCTGACCACCATCACAGCAGCCAAGAGTTACATCTGTTTTCATGGCAACTGGGTATCCTGAATGGCTTAATTTTTGGTATGCAAGGGTACATGTCATTGGTATGGCAAATTCACAGTCTTTCTACTCTTTGAATTTGCCCACAGCTGCTGTTTTCTGCCACACTAATTTGATGTGGTCCTTCACAGGAGACCTTTTCTGAAAGAAGACAGAAATAAAGTTAGAATGGGGAGGGAGGCCAGCAGAAATAGCTTTCACTTTCCTTGGCTCTAAATGACAGGGGAAGATGTGTGGAGAGGAAAGAAGTCAATATGTTAAATGAAAATGCATGTGCTTGCACAGGGACCTGGCCACCAATATCTAAACCCCAACATTTCAATACTTCAGACTTATGGGTTTGGGTAAACACAATTACCTCCACAAGGCTTACAAATTATTAGTTTTTTGCAGGGGGATTATAGCACATCATTAAAGATGAAAGGTTATTTCCAGAGCTAAGTTTTAAATTGCATCCTTAGAGACCAAGAATGACCTTTTAGTGAGCTTTGGGCAGACAGTGGTATCTGAAAGGTGGATCAGCATGAGGCTGCTGAGCAATGATGCCTCTCACAGAGGGGCAATGGATCATTAGAGGGGTCACTTAGAGTTTCATGTTATTCAACTTTGAAATGGTTTTCAATACTCTCATTATCTGGCTTATTCTTCAAAAAGAAAGAAGTACAAAAAGGCTTCTTATAAAATGCTATGAAATTGTTAGTCAGAGACTGAATATACACACAAGCTCACTTGTGTTAAGCTGGGTATTTGGTCTGAAGGAACCCGTATAGCTAATTCTAAATAGTGCCCAGAGCTCCTGGTTTAAATTAAATGACATTTACATTTCTAGCATCCATTTTATTACTTCTTCTCCTTAGCAGGAGGTATCTCTTGCCCACGCTGTTGCCCCCAGTAAATTTCCAGTTTTTCAACTGGCAAACGCCCTTTGCACAACTATACCAAAATCTGTAGAAATGTTGCTTTTGTGTAACTACACTTCATAGCTCCCAGACTTAATCAAACACTTCAACCCTTCCTCTATACCTTTGCCCACCACTGCTGGCACTTCTCCTGTGTGAGAAAGCCGGGGCTGCCTTGGTTGTGTCAGCCCGTGCTGCTGCGTGGGCCACGGACGGGTCCCGCTGGCACTGCTGATCACCAACTACAGCTCCCAGCCATACGAGGGAGGCACAGAATTCGAGCCTTCTGACTCCTTACTAGCATACAAGATGTTTTTCCCACCTCACAGCATCGAGCTCCTTCCAGGGACAGCTGGGGTAACTCCACCTGACTATGCTGTTTTAATAAGCTCTATATTTCTTATACCTAAACTGTGTCAGGGTTCTATGTCTCAACAAATTCCACCTAATTTCCGTCATTACAGTTGTTGGCTTAGTCACCACGGTAATTCTGTTGTAGAAATATTTCACAGGACGACAGTGAAATTTAGGACATGGCAAGGAAAGAGAACTACCCTCTTCTAATATTTTGTCATGCAGGTATGATTTCCTAGGGTTTGAACTTGGAGGGATTTTCAATAACTCCTTTTCTGATTCTGCTTTTATGAATGGCAAAGTTTTCTGCTGTTATAAATTGCCAGAACTCTGGGGAAGACAATGGCATGCTATAAATTCTCAGAAAGAAACTATCCCTTACAATTAAAGAGTAGAATGATAAATAATTATGGAGAAAATGATACTCTATAGTGTAAAGATACTACAGTTTTTCAAGATTTTCAAGCATTTTATACTGAATTTTATAAAAGAAGGGCATGTCTGGGAAGAGGGACCTCCTTACTCATGTAGTAGGATGTTTTGAACTGAAAGCATTGCATTGTAAAACTTCATGTTGTGACTTGTGGTTTTAAATTGGGAGTAGTTGATGTGGGCACTGAACTGTCAAAACACAAAGTCCTCACGGACTCATTTTTGGAGCTGATGCTGTGCACTGGCTCAGCTTTGTCTCTAGAGATTTAGGGCAGTACCTTGACATTTTCAGAGAGGTGTCATGAGTATTGTGAATATGTTTTCCCCATGTGAACTCTGCATCTATAAGCAACTCTGTGCAGACCACTTAGCTGGCTGTTGAATCGTCTCATTTGTGCCCAACAGTGGTGCTTATAATTAGGAGGCATAAATAGAGATGCCCTTTGAAAGATACGTTCTTCAATACCAAAGCAATGTGACAAACACATCCTTTTTTTGTTGTTGCCAAAATGAGCCTGGATCTGGTTAGGCTTGCTCATGTCATGATGCTTTTTGGGGGCATTTTGTCCACCTGTATGTGTGGCCCCTGAATACCTGGAATTGAAGGTATGTCGTATATACCAATATGCTGCAATGTTACAGGAAATTAAAGACAGGGAGCAAAGGAGTCTTTCCAAATTGAAATCATATAAGGTAATTCCAAATGGGCAGTGGAGGGAGGAAATAGCCAAATTAGAGGCAAAGCAGAAGGCTGGATAGTCTTGTTTTACGAAGGTTTCCAGGGGATTTGAACTACCACATGAGAACAGGATCTTGATTTTTTCTATCTTGAACAAAATAACAATTCCCTATCACTGCTTCCAGCACCAGATGGATTTTTGGGATTTTCCTTTAGCGATCTCTGGCCGGGACTTAGAAATGCTGTTTCTGCAAGCCTCTATATGGGTCTGTTGAATATGAGCAGTCTCACATCACTTATATTTGCATCCACCTGATTTCTGCATCTGGTTTCTCACAGACTTCTGCAGATAAAGACTAACCCTGTGTGTTGTTTTCTAAGGACTGGCTTTCCTTGTATTTTTCAAGGAGAAAAACCCTAAATTTTCCAGACTTAGGAAATACTAAATCCTAGAAGTGTCATAACAGAGTGTTTAGAAAGACCTAATACAACCAGAATAAAATTTTAAGGCTTAATAATTTTTAGGATGTCAGAATTAGAATACAGCTGGCTGTTTGTTGTACAGTGGTGATTAAATTTAACTTTAGATCTTTCTGATAGATCTGAGGTTTTCTCAGATATTAGGAATTTAAAGTCAATTTAAAGTGGCCTTGTTTTTAAGATAAATATGTTCATTTTGACCTTGAACTGAACCAAATACAGTGAGTCCCAGAATCTGGACCAGTCAAGATTACAGTCCTATTTTTCTGGTAATTTGATTTATGGGACAATGTTCATGTTACATGGATGTGTTCAAGGTCAGGCTGGATGGGGCTTGGAGCAACCTGATCTAGTGGAAGGTGCCTGTGTCCATGGCAGGGAGTTGGAACAAGGTGAGCTAACCATGATTAAATTTAGCCACTCTATGATTGACTCTGAATCCTGCTTGGGGGAAGGAGTTCAGTTCCTTATTTGTAACCATCTCTGTTTTTATAGTATTCTGGGATGTGCTGCAGCTGTGCAATCCAAGGGGTTCTGTTCCACCCCTGCCTGGTGTCTGTGAATGGATAGGGTCAAGGAATTTGATGGCCTGTGTTGTTGGAAAACATACTGTGTCAGCCACTGAGGGGAGTCATTTGTTCAAATACAGAACATATAAGGGAAAAAGATTTGGGTGAGCATAAACAGATTTCCAAGGTCACTTATATGTGTGTAAAAGAGAAAAATGTTCATCGTCCAGTATCATGGGCCAAATTCCATAGAATCATAGAATATGATCATTGATCCAACTCAGCCCCTGGCCCTGCACAGACACCCCAACAATCCCACCCTGTGCATCCCTGGGAGCGTTGTCCAAATGCTCCTGGAGCCCTGGCAGCCTTGGGGCCATGACTATTCCCTGGGGAGCCTGGGCAGTGCCTGAATACTCTCTGGGGGAAGAACCTTTCCCTGATATCCACCCTAACCCTGCCCTGACACAGCTCCAGCCATTCCCTGGGGTTCTGTCCCTGGTCCCAGAGAGCAGAGATCAGGGCTTCCCCTAACTAGGGTGTTGAAGAGCACAACATGCTCTGACCTCAGTCTCCTCCAGCTGAACAGACCAAGTGCTCTCAGCCATTCCTGATACGGCTCCCCTCAAGGCCCTTCACCATCCTCATGGCCTCCTTTGGACACTCTCCAATAGCTTAATGTGTTTTTTATGTTGTGGCACCCAAAACTGCCCCCAGGACTGGAGCTGAGGCTGCCCCAGCCCAGAGCAGAGCAGGACAATCCCTCCCTGACCCGGCCAGCAGTGCTGGGCCTGGTGCCCCCAGGACAGGGATGTCCCTCCTGGCTCCAGGGCACTGCTGCCTCATGTCCAGCTGGCCATTGACCAGGATCCCCAGGTCCCTTCCACAGCACTGCTCTCCAGCATCTCATCCCCAGTCTGTCCGTGCATCCAGGGCTGTCCCATCCCAGAGGCAGAATCCAGCACCGTCTCCTGTGGAACCTCACCGGCTGGGGACTGCCCAGCCCTGTCGTTTGTCCAGGGCTCTCTGCAGGGCCTCCCGGCCCTGAGGGAGTCAACAGCTCCTCCCAGTTTAGTGTCAGTGGCAAAATTACTGAATGTTCCTTGGAGTCCTGTGCCCAGGTCATTGATGATGATGTTGAAGAGCACAGGGCTGAGGATGGAGCCCTGTGGGACCCCACCAGTGACTGGTGCCAGCCTGGTGTCACCCCTCTGTGCCTGACCTGTGAGCCAGTTGCTCACCCATTGCATGAGGTGTTTATCCAGCTGTGGCTGGACAGTTTGTACCAGAAAGATCCTGGGAAAGGCAGGATTGAAAGCTTTGCTGAGGTCCAAAAATATTCCGTCTCTTGGCTTTTCTAGACCAACCAGTGATGATTTGTCATATAAGGAAATCAGGTTCACTGGTGTCTTTGCAGTAAGCGTTGCACAAGTTATGTGGGGAAAGGGTCTCTTATGCAACTTCAAAATCCACTTCTCTTCCTTTGGTAAGTGTTGGAAAGATCCAGTCTTTGCTCTGAAGACTTGTCCATCAGAGTCAAAGGAATATTTGAAAAATGGTAATATATAAATATTTCAACAGAAAACTCTGAGAGTTGTATTTTCCTTAACATTGTTCCTCTTTCTTAGGTAAATGGTGGACCCATTTGTTTTGCTGATCACAGCCAGTACCTCTTCACTAGGAGAGCTGCTATTTTCTGCCTGTGCCTGACTGAATCCCAGTCCTTGACAGCACCTCTGCCTGCGTGGCCTTGCTCCCTGCTTTCTAATTTCAGCCCCTGTATACAAAGTAATTTCATCCAAGTGATCTGTCACATTCAGTCGACCTGATTGTCCATTTCCAAATGCCTTTGCCTCTTCAGGCTGGCACTGACTTTGTCAGCTAACTTCAAATAGAGCTTAAATTTGTATCTCAGTGTTAGCCATACTGGCCTGCTTCTCACGCTTGAGACTGGACTATTTACAGCCAGAGACTCTGTAGCAGTGCTTCAGTCATCCTTTATGCATGGTCATGCTGAGTCGTTTCCAAATTAATGCTAATTGCATTACACTGCTGTTCTCACAAGAATAATTAATTGTATGATGCTGATGTGCTCCAGTTGGCTAAAAAACCTTTTTTGAGGAGCAAAACTGGGGTTTTTACCTCCTGAATAGTTATGTGCAAAACTGGGGTTTTTACCTCCTGAACAGTTATGTTCTGTGTCTTCTTAGAGCATACTTTAATGTGTGCTGTTTTCCCAGCAACTGGAATGGGGGGGGTTGGGGGGGGGGGGTTTTGCTTGTTTGAGCTTTCTTTATTCTAAGATACTAAAATTTCAATATGCTCCTATGATGCCAGGGGCTGAGCCTTTGAGCAATGTGCCTGACTTCTGCATCCTACAGTACAGTATTCCCTAATTTTGGTGCCTGTTTCAGGAATGTATTAGAAGTGCACAATCTCGTGACCTCCTTAGTACCCTTTTCCCTTCATCCCTGTGGCTCTGGAAAAGATGCCTTTATGGTTTATTCATTTTATTTTTAGACCTCTTTCCCTTTCTTCTACAAAGCTTACACTAAAGTGTATCTTTAAAAGTAAATGAACTACATCCAGCACATTCAAGTAAAAGAATACTTGCTTTCACTAGAAAAGAAATATTTCTGCAGGAAAGTTTACCCACTTGTCTAGTGGCCAAAATAAGGTGCAGGAACTGTCATCACCTGGAGAGCCAAGACAGGAGAAAGGAAAGGGAATGAAGTAGCTGCTTCCCACACTAAACAGAACTTACACAAAGGCTGAGGTTGCTGAGAAGAGACAGCCCTATGAGGAAAGAAAAGCAACTTTCTATTGGGACACCTAAAGAAAGGATAAAAGGATCAGTTGCAAACCCACAGTGCTTGCGAAGAGTGAGGGGAGTGACAAAATAGATTAAACTTGTCTGTGGCCCTCAGGAGAGACATTGCCGTTTGTTTCTTTGACACTGGGCAACAGACCAATGCTGCCTCACTTGCGCAGAATTGCTGTGTAACCCTGAAAGAAAAAGGTTTTCTCCAGTTTCACTAGATAGATGATAAAAAATAAAATGCTGCTGCTCGGCACAGAAATGTTCTGAGGGAGCCACCCTGGGTGAAAGACTTGGTCCAGGGCAGAGGTCTGATGAGCTGTAGGATCCAAGGTGGCAAGGTGTAGTGCTGTGACTAAAATCCAGATGTTACCATAGGGAAGTTCTAGTGTTGAAAGCAAGGCAAAAGTCTTTTGTTGCTGTACACAAGTCATGGTTGTCCCTGAAGGTTTAAGAAACAAAGCTGAGGAAGGTACTTCTTGGACCCCAATCAACCATTTGGTATTGCCCACCAGACAATACCTGCAGGCTGCTCTCATTTTGAAGCTGTGAAGGTGCTGTCCCCAGCTTCTTCCCTGTCCTGGGAAATGTGTTGTCATGCTTTGCTCCTGACAGCCCTTGTGCCGAGGGTTCTGTGGGAACACTTTATAGTGCTGCTTAAGATATTCAGCCTCACCCTCCAGTCCTGGGGCTGATACTGTTGACTGGGGTTATGGGGAACAGAAGAGCTTATGGAGTGGTGCTTAGCTGTGTAATAACTTCCTGAGAGTCAGTGCTCAAGTCTCCAGCAGATTAATTTCTGCACTCACCAGTGTCCTACTTGTTTGTGAATAAAGTCCCTAATCTAATTGCTGCCACTAGAGTGGCACTGAACTTGCACGCTGGTGACCTTTTTTGTCACCAGACAGATGGGAAAGAATAGGACAAAATATGTCTGATAAATATGTTACATGACAAAACTGATCTGAGAGAGCTGTGGTTGCACATAGCTGTCCTTGACTCAGCCATCCTGGAGGTTATTTTCCGTACGAGATAATTACAGGAATTACAAATGGAGAGAAACTATTGTAGTAATTTTATCCCTTCCCTGGCAACACAGTGCTCCTACATCACTGTTTTCTGGTTCTCTGCACACCCACAAGCACTTAGCCATGGAATATGACTTAGCTAAAATTAATCCTCAACTTTAGCCAATCCTTCCGAATGAGGATAAACAACATTTAGCTTTCTAATAGTTTTGGAAATAAATGGAGTCTGATATCATAGAGGGCGGAAATAATCTGGTATCAGAAGGGAAGGAGGGCGTCTGCCATCACAAATGATGGAGGGACCGTGGCACCATAGCACAAGGAAGGAGTCTGGAATCACAGAGCTTGGAGGTAATCTCACATCGTTGAGGGAAGTTGGAAGTAATCAAAGAGGATGGAGAGAGTTTGGCATCATTGAGGAGGGGAGAAAGGATTCTGTCCCCATAGAGGTAGGAGGATTTCTGGCATCCTGGATGTTCAAGAGAGTGTGGCATCACAGAGGAGGAAAAGAGGCTGGCATCATAAAAGTACTAGCAATTCTGGAATCATCAAGGAAAGAAGGAGTCTCATCATAGAGGTAAGAGGGAGGCTGGCATCATAAATGAGATGGAAGTTGTAAAGAGCTGGCATAATAAACGAGATGAAAGTTGTAAAGAGTGAAATCAGGGTGCTTTTTGTTTTGTGCACACATTCCCTGGAGACAGAAGACTAATACTCCTCAGTGGGAAACTGAGCCTTTATTTTGTGTAAAAAACCCACCTGCAATCCTCTCCTGCTTTCAGGTGGTGGTTATCAATGATTTTTAGAGACTTTCTTTCTGAAAGGGTTTGAGTGGCAATCCAGCAGGCTCTGCTGTAAGTTCCTGACTAAATTTAGGGGAGAGAGCAAGTGAAGAAGCGGGTTGCCAGAAAGGCCAGAGCTCTGCTCTAGGGGTTTATAACACAGCCCTGCAGCCTGGGAAGTGGGGTGGCCATGGAGGCTGTTTGAATCTGTGCAGACACAGACAAAGACAGGCACTCACCACGTGTTCATGTCTCATCTTCACACAGCTGATGTCCTGGGGGACTCTGGAGTCTCTTTGCAGTGTTTTTGGATAGACAGGAGGGGCTGTTCATAGTCATTGAAAAGTAGGGAGCCAGGGGAAATTTTTGTTCTCCCTCTCTGCCCTGCCTTTCCTATTTCTCCTCTTAATTCCTTGTATTTCCTGCTCCTAACACAGTGAAATAAAAGTGGCTTTCCTTTTGTTTCTAGCGGTTTTATCTCTCTTCTTCTCATGAATTAGCACAATGCTGCAAAATTTGGACTGCAAATCAAGCAGAGTTTGGGCTTTGTAAATGGAAAATTAGATCTATTTTGCTTTAAAAAACAAGTGATAACTCTGACCTAAAGAAATGCATAGATAAAATTCTCTGAGACCAATGCTTTTAGTAGATGGTAATTTCGACTTACAAGTGTGCTCTTCATCCCAAGTATGGGCTAAATGGAAATTACAGATGAAAGAATTTTATAACTATATTTTAAATCATACATTCATTTCCTAATTTTTAATTGGTGCCTAAGCAAAACTTTATCAACTGCCTTAGCACTAGGTTTCCCAACCACTTTTTAAGAAACACCTTTACCATGGAGTATTATTTAGCACAAACTGGCATTATAGAGCATCAGTTCTTCCACCGTTTGCTTTCAATGCACAAACACAGATGACATGTGACACAGTAATTTTTTAACACGGTTTAATAAACAGATTTCTCATTTGTGATTTCTCCTGCATATCCAGCTTGAGATGAGAGAAAAGAAAAAAGCTTGAATAGAGAAAAAAACCTCAGTGAAGAAGCTGTGCCAGGCTTCAGGCTGGCTCGACTGAGGGATGGTACCCATGTAGGTAACCAAAAATCAAGCTCAGCTCAATGCTGGAATGCAAAAGTCTCCCAAGCCTGCGTGGAGACGTCTCCTCTGAGCTGTCAGTGCTTCAGTGGCAGGCTCGCCTGGCTGCTGAGCTTTGTGCTTTGCAGTCCCTCAGGACTCTTTTGAAAGAGGAGAGAGGCAGAAAAGCAGTTTGGGAGACGCGAGCTCTGACGAGGCGATGGTGACAGCTCAGGGGCGCCGTGCTTCCCCACCGCTCACCCTGGTGGCGGCTGATGGCTAATTAGCAAATCCTGTTGGTGCTTCGTCTGCCAGCTCGTGTTGCTTTCCTGCTCACCCTCACAGTTTTCTTTTAATATATGTCATGCTTCACTTTTCACATGCATACCCTCTTCCTAAAAAGAGTTAGACGTTGTCTCCCTTTGCAAAGCTTCTCTGCCGTGGCAGGAGCAGTGCACAACCAGCTGTGTGTCCCTGCGTTTTCAGCCCTTCCTCTGGGCAAAGTTACAGCCCCAAAGGTTTGCTTCCCTTTGTCATGAGAGGATGTTTGTAATCTACTGAACCTCTCTGATACCTACACAGCACAACAGGGGATGGTTTCTCGCTTGCTTTATGAACTGTTTAATTTAAAAAGATGGTAACACGGTGGATCTGAATGTATTGGTTTACCAGAGGCTGATGTAGCTGATTCTGCTGAAAAAGATACAGGGAACAGGGAAGTGTTGGTATTCTCCTTCAGGACTGTGCTGCTTTTTTTCTGGGATAGAGTTAATGTTCTTCATAGTAGCTAGTATGGGGCTTTGTGTTGGATTTCTTCTGGAAACTGTGTTGAAAACACAGTGATATTTTATTTTTGCTGTTATTATATGAATTTCACGTTGGTTTTTTTTTTAACATTTGCAGCTGACTATTAAGGCTTTTGACTCCGTAGTAGGTTATTGGCTAAATTTCTGCTGTTTACAGAATGAGTCATACACAAGTTTATAGCTGCATTTGCCTCTTACTGTACTTGTACCACTTTGTTTTGATCCCTTTGACCAAGTGGTTTTGATGTGCTGTAGTTTAGGGAGTGGCTGTATTTGGGATTCTGTTGCTTGTTCCAGTTTTCTTTACTGTCTGCATCTATGGCAGAGGTGAAAGAGGCTGGCCACCACCCATCTGGAATTTTAAGATTACTGCAGGCTGGTGAATTAAAAAGGTAATGATGGAAAGAGTCCTACTGGCACAGAATGAGCTGCTTCAATTCATATGCCACCAATTTGCAGAGTAGAAGGTTTCCAGCCACCCCACAGATGAAGCCCAAGGGAGTTGGAGGACACAGCACACAACCCTGCAAATCACTGAGAAAAAGGACCTGAAATCTGAGAGAACTTCAGCAATTTAGGGATTTTATAACACAACAGAGAAATTAATGTAAACAGAAAATACAACTTGTGGCTCGTGCATAAGTATTTTTAGGGGGCTGCAGAAGTAGAATGGTTTGCTGTTTGCATCATATTGATGTTCTACTAATCCGTGCTTTAGGCTTCAGCTGGCTGCTTGCTGAAACTAAAAAAAGGAGTTTATTTTTCCTTGGGCTATAACTAAACCCAGGAGACAGTGGTGCTTGTATGTCTTACTCAGTGTGACTCAGAGTGAAAGACATCACCACATTTGGAGACCAAAATCACAGTTTCCTCAGGTGAGACTGACAAAAACTACACAAATTCCCTTCTGGCTTTCTGTACTAAAATGGAGTGTGGCTAGTCTAGGTTGTTCCATGCACTAAATCACACATGTTCCTACTATTACAGACTCTTAGGACCCTGGCAACATTCTTGAGATCCCCTAATCTCCTTCACAGCCATTCTTCATAGATTGGTGGTTTAAACCTTCTACTAAAGATGGCTGATGATTGCCAGGCACTGGTGGTGCTGTTGTGGTGTGGTGGGTCGGCCCTGGCACCCACCAAAGCCTCTCTCTCACTCCCCTCCACAGCTGGACAGGGAAAAGGAAATATAACCAAGGGTTCATGAGCTGAGATAAGGACTGGAAGAGAGATCTCTCATCAAACACCTTTGTGGGCAAAACAGGCTTGAATAGGAGATATTAATTGAATTTATTGCTAACAAAATCAGAGCAGGATAATGAGAAGTAAAATAAAATCTTAGAAATGCCTTACCTCCTCCCCTCCCTCCTTCCCAGCTCTACTTCCTACCCTGGTGGTGCAGGGAGACAGAGAATGGGATGTGGAATACTTAGATCTAGACCTACACTGATGCAAAGAGCAAGAAGGTGACTGTGAAAGTCCAGATTCCCTCTGCTCTCAAAACATGACAATCTTCTTTTATAATCATCAAATTGTATGTTTTTCAAAAGGAAAACTCTATTGATCAACACAAAAAACTTTCTGAAAAGCTTTGAGGCAGACACAGATGCAGAGCAAGGGTCTGACAAAGGAAAGAGATGCTAATGCATAAGGCTTGTCAGCTGTTGCTGATATGCAGAACAGAAGTAATTAACTCTCCATGAATAGTTAAATTTGAGGAGTTAGGAAGTGACTCTGTTCCACAGCCAGCTTAGCAAAATAACTGCATCCTGTGGGCTTTGCCACGAAGTTATCTGAATTTGGAAAGCTGGTCCCATAGTTCTAGTCAAGCTGTGCAAACACTCTGAGCACTTTTAATATATGTAAATTAAATTAATGTTAAATCACCATGTCTCTGTAGTAGTGAATAATACAGAAAAAGCAAATGGGATGCACAGCAAAGGAGGTGATTCAGCTCTCAGACTGTGTGCATGAATATTTCCCCAAACTCTTCTCTGAATGGAGAGATTACAAAAGTACAATATTACTTGAGAGAACAAATATTTAATAAATTTTAAAATGGTGACATTATTGTGTCTCTGCTTAATCCTGTACTGCTCCATCTTTAGCTTTAATGCTGAAACTTGATAATTTAGTTTTCTAAAATTAGCTTGCCAGGCTATGCCTTACATTTCACTATTTTAAGAATACTTCTTTAGACATTCCAGGCCATAAAAATCAGCTCCAAAACTTGCATGGTAAAGCAAATATTGTTAATTCCTTGGGTAGATGAATCATTAATAGATGTTGGACTCTTTAGGTGCAGGAAATTCCAAAGAGTTCAGTTTTGCAACAAGGATTATAATCTTGTATGATAATCTTGTGTCTCCAAGATCCTAGCGCATGCAGGCAGGTCTAAAACTGATGAATTATAAATGCTACAATGCTGTCAAATTCCAGGGTAAGGGGAAGTGTGGCATTTCAGCAGCACACACGTCTCGGGTCCCTCAGTGTTTGTTGCTCAAATTTGCTGCTGGGTGGAGGCTGCAGCTCTTCTCAGATTGTTACCAGCAATAGAAAGTGGCTCAGTTTTTGTCAGGCTTGGCTGTAATGGGTTTCTATCAAGCTTTCTTTTCTGTTGTTTTTTTTTAAACCAGTTGCACTAGCACTGACCCTCACAGACTTTAAATAGGAGTGGGTAAAGAGATGAGAGCATGAATAAAAATTATTCTCTTTTGCTGCTTCTTAGTGAAAGCACATTAAGCTTGCGCTGAAGGAAAAAAGAAAGGTGTCTCTAGGATAATTTTTTTAATAATATGTCTTATCAATATTTTACACTAGTTGGGAGAGAATTATTGAAGTGTGCAAATGCTGTTCTAAATGAAGGGCCTCAGTAATCAAGCACTGAGGGACTTCTTCCCCTAGAGACCTATATTTGGTGGAACTTCTCTGTTTTAAAGAAAAACTGACAAAAAAAAAAAACCTAGATAAGAACAAAAACCTTTTCAATAACTCAGGATGTTTAATTTTAAAATATTCATTAGTAGAAGGACATGCTGTGAAGCACAAACCTTTAAGGAAGGTTTATTATTATTAAAGGCAAAAGAAGTGCCTTGTATTTCAGCACACAGGAAAGGAAAAAATGGGGGTTCTATTTTTTCTTTATTCCATTTCCCACCTTCTGCCTCCATAGTTGTCCTTTCTCCAGCCTAAACCCTGCCCCATCTCACAATGTTCTCTCCTTGCCTGAGCTTGAACAATATTTTCTCTTCAATCCTGTCAAGTATGAAATTTTTTTTTTTTAAATATTCTCCTACAGCAGTAACTGTAGTCTGCCCTGGGAACCAAACCCCAAACCCGAGCAGAACCACCAGCCTGGGTACAGAGTTACTGGGAAAAACGGTGAAGAAGGTAAATTGGGAGGAGAGGGACAAGGTAAAACAGGAGTTACAGACTCAGTGTGGGTGCCTGACCAAATTCAAGGCAAGCTGAGGGGCGTGGAGATGTGAGAGCATGAGGTGTTGCTTATCTTTGCCCAGAAGAGCTCTCCTCTCCTCCTCATGGCACAGCTCATGTGCCTCTGCGTCCTGGGAGGAGAATGAAATCCACAGGAGATGGGATGACAACACGGCTCTTGGTCACACAGACAGCAGAACAGTCTGGGGAGGCAGCTCCACACCAGACTTTCATCAGGTACCCCTGAAACCCTCTGCAGCCAAGTCAGCTGAACACATCAGGCTGAGGGAAGCCCTGGGTTGCACCCAAAGCCAAACAAAACCCGTGGTTTCTGCAGCTGCTGTCCAGCTTCCCTGCTTTCGACTGTTGTGGCTTTCTGTGCCACAAACCCACAGAGCTGCTGTTCTGCCCTGAAATGCCGTGTGTTAAGGGTCGGTGCCTTTATTATCCTCAAGCCTGTTCACAGAGCCGGGAGTCATTTGTTGTTTGCCAGTCGTTTATGGGGTGACCAATGTACACAAAGGAAGGATTTATGAAAACATGTCCAGTTCAAATTCATGCTGGAATGATTGGTATTACAAAAGTTGGCAAGGGGCTTGTAGAGAGGTGGGAGCTCCCCTGAAGTCAAGTGCAATCCCAAAAAATAGTAGGTGCCTCAGAGTAGCTTATTTAAATAGGTGAGAGCTAATACACGAGGCAAGGAGAGCTAAAATGAGCTGTTTGATCTGGCAGCACAGCAGAGGTTGTCAGAGGAGCTGTTTTCTCTCCAGAGGTGCAGCATCAAGAAGTTCAGGTTTCTGTGGGGCTATCTCGGCCACTGTCAGCAGGAACACAGGAACTAATTGCAATAGTTCTGGCACATTTCCCTTTAATGTGCTTACTAACGTTCACCTTCCATTCAGGAACAATCACACCAAAAATTCTTGGCATGCAAACATCAAATTACTTGGAAATTTCTGTTCCACAAGGACATTCTGTGTATTTCAAAAAATACACTGAAAAAATTAGAATCCAAAATCTTCAGCCTTTTCTTTTGGATTTTGGAAGTTTTCTGCACATTGGGTTGTTGGTAAAACGAAAGTATGAGCCCAGATCTTGTGAAGATTGGCCCTTCCCGTGGGAACACGAAGCCTTTGAATACTCAGCTTTGCGGAGTGTCCATTAGTCATTGCTGATGTCAGGCTGATGCACTTCTCTGTGCAAAATCTCCGTGTGCAGGTGTGCTGGGAGTCCATCCATTTCAGCAGGGAATGCTGTACTCTTTTTCTGGCTCTGACACGAAAGGTCAGAGCACAAGAGAGCTGCACACTGAGGAAGGCAGTGCTGGTGTTGCTTCTGCTATTAAGCTCTCCTCAAGTTGGGAGATAAGCCTGGACCCATTTCTGGCATGGGGTAGAGGGAGAGGGGAAAATTCAACAACTCATTCAGGTCTGGCATGTGTCACAGAAACTCTACTGCTTCCTGGTCTTTGGCATGGCAGTCTAGTTTTCACCCTGATGCCATCAGACTCCACAGTGTCCTGTGGCCAGAGGAGTGCTCTCTATCACCCTTAATAAATAAGATGGGAGGTGAATGTTGTTTGATACTTTAAAAGCCCAGGTGAATACTTCTAGATACTTGATTTACCTTTGTCTGAACAATATAATCTTAAATTTTCCTTTTT
>VZTJ01004191.1:88819-152029 GCA_013397795.1 Orthonyx spaldingii | reverse complement strand
TTTTTTTTCACAAGCAGTGAAGACTTTCTCCTTTTCCCTGGAGCCCAAAAGTCCATTCCTAGGTGGAGGTGCTGCAGGACTCCAGTGGTGAGAACTCTTTTGCTCACCTGAGCATCATCAGCAGACCTGGAGGCACTTTTCCATTGCAGAGCTGCTCAGGTGTCAGAGGGCAAGAGGCTTGAGGTACTTTTCCTTTCTCAGGCTTTGAGGTCAGCTTGTATGGGTGGAAAACCATTTCTTTCCATGTTCTTCCATCACCTGCTCATCAAGCCCTCTCTGAGCCTCTTGCTCCGGCTGAATTCAAGGTACCAGGAAGCCCTATGGGGTGGATGCTGCCTTCCCTGGGAGATGGTGTTGGGAATTTTCTGTCTTGCAGATCCATTCTGTGACTGTGGAGGGGAAATGTGTGGGGCAGGCAGTGCTGATCTGGCTGCTGAGGACCCTTTGCTTTGAGCTGCTCATGGTCCTGAGACCTTGTTTTGACACTCTCCTTGTTTAGCTGGAATAGAAAATGCTCTAGGGTTTGATTATTTGTTTTGTGGATTATGCATAACATGAATGGGAAAGCAGTGAGATCCCAGGAGAACCCTCTTTCATGATGATTAAAGCAAAACAGATAAAATTTGAGGTGCTCCGTTACTTTTTTTTCCCCCTTTCAGCTACTTCAGTATAGCTGCGCTTGAAAGGATTGCGTGATATGAAGGCAAACAGCAAATTCTTCCTTTCAGAAATGGGGGAAGATACTTCTTTATTTATATAGTTGGGGCCAGATTCATTCCTTTGATCATGAATTGCAGCTTGTCTGTTACCAGTATTATTTCATACTTCATCTTTTCTGGTGTAGTTTCCTTCCCTTTTGATCTCTCTCTGTTACTTCTGCCAGTTGTGCTACGTGAGGAGAATAAGCAAACTTGAAGACCTGAATTGGCACTGGAAAAACACATCCCTCTAGCTAGTAAATTGCTCTTGTTGGATGCCTTGGAACTTTGACCAGGAAGCAAAAGCTGAGTGGTTGCCCTGGACAGTAAAATGAAGAGTTTGTCTGGCATCCATCTGGCACCATCTGCAGAACATTTCTCTTGCACTTGGCTCCTTGTGGTCTGGTGTGCTCTGGTGCAAACCAGGCACAAAAATCTGCAGTTTCTAAGTTCTCAGGAGCAAATTCCAGGGAAGACTGGAGAACTCAGTGACCTTTATTCCGTCAGGAGCTCTGGAAGGCTGGAGGCTGCAGTGTAGATTTTCCTTTAACTTGTTAGAGCAAAAAACTTAAACGTGCCCCTTGTGAAACCCCGGGGGCCAAGAAGCTGCAGAGACTCCTCTTTCTCCACACTGCTGTGGCAAGTACCCCAAAATACACAGATTTTATATTGTTTTCCTGTTTTTTCTGTCTGTGGCCGGCTATGTTGCTGATCCAGATCCCATCTTTTGGCTGTAAAAAGCTCCTTCTTATTATTTTTTTCTAATAAAGACTAATCCCAGGACACAGAGCTACAAAGCCTTCCCAGCTGAATATGTAAGTATGCTGAATACATTGATTTTTACAATTTTAGACCTCTTTTTTTTTTTCCTCCCCCTATCTTTCTTTTAACCTCAAAAAACACTGTAAATCCTGTCTGGAGAGGATTTTTTCCTTCCTACCCAATTGCATTTTACCTCTGTTTGTGACATCAGTAATTTCATTCTACCAAAGAGACTTTGTTTTGCCCAGCTCATTGAAATGCAGCAATTATTCTGTGTCTGTTGTGAACTTCTGTGTCCTGCTCATGTCCCTTTGCCTCTAGAGATGTGTGGTGCCCCATGGCTGGTGGGAATTTCGTGTAGCAATATTTTGTAACACAATATTGGGAAAATACTGACTGTGTTTGCAGCGGCAGGTGACCCTGAGGAGGCACCAGACACTGACCAAAGTGGTCCAAAGGCCCCTGTAGGAAGCCTTCAAGAAATTTTCTCACTGGCATTTAGCCCTTTTTTGTCTTCAAACTTCATGTCAGGCTTAGCTTCCAAGTAACTTATTCCCAGCTTCCTGTTTTTGCATCTTTGAGAAAAATTCTGTATAGCTTGCCCATTCTCATGCATGCTTTAGCTTTGTGACTGTCTCTTCTCCCTGTCATAGTGGTTTTCAAAAGGCATCTCTCACCCTTGAGCAGCACCAGGTCTGGGCAGCTCAGTGGGGATGTGAGGAGTGGAGAGCTGTTGGGAAGAGTAGAGCAGGTTGGCATGGACAGCACCAGCCACCTGCAAACTCAAACTGGGTTTCTGAAAATAGCAGGGCATTTGAATTGAGGCTCCTCTTTAATGTGAATTTATACAAAAGCAGTCTAGGAGGACATTTCTCCACCATTCCCTTGATTATTTGGCTTGGCACCAATGTTGTTTGGTGTTTGCCAGGGTAAATTTCCACTCCCTATGCCAATCTTTTCCCTTCTGTTTGGTGACTGGCTGATAAACATGGATGGGTGGGTGGGTTCTCTGCATATGTGCAGAGGGATTAAGTGGTTTAGAAAGATGGGATGTGGCAGGATTTCACTTTTTGAGAGGTAAGTCCTGGGTAGCAGCTGCTCTGTGATGTTTAAAAACTGTTTAGTGAGAATATGTAAAGAACCAAAGTTAATATTTGTAGACTATTTCTCTCTTTTTTCTTCACAAGGCCTGTTAACATCCTAAGTGAAAACATGACCAGTTCCTCCATGGTAAAGGGTCAGGCAGTGGGATTGTATCATCCCCAGGCTGGCAGGGGGATCAGCTTAGTGAGGTTGTATAAAAAGGAATAACTTAACCATCCTTCCTTATCCCGGGTACAGATCTGGGGAGTGGTAAACAACTTTCTGAAAAATCTCACAGGCTCAAAGGACCATCCGTGGACAGTGTGTGCTGGGCTGGGGGAGCACAGGAGCAGCTGGCCTTGGGGGATGGAGGCTTCTCCTCACCTGAGCTTTGGTCTGTGTGGGTCAGACCAGTCTGTTGGGCTGGGCTTGGTCTTGTCCTGTGCCCTGGGCGTAGATGACATGACCCACCAAGGTTCCATGGGTCTGGAACTGGCTGTATTTAGACTTCAAATTGTATGCTGCATGGGATGGATTTCAGTACAGAGCATTGGCTTTATTTATTCCATTTTGCTTTCTATATGCTGGTGGAAAACTGTCTTTAAAAAAGCGTGCTTTTTTGCCTTTTTGTTCTTGTATTTATTTCCCTTTGGAAGTGAAATGCTCTTTAAAGGTAATGTGCTGCTTTCCATGTGTCCTGTAACTGCATTAAAATGTTGGAAAGTATGGGCAGAAGTGTGTTTGGCTTTGAGCTGTGTTTAATTAATCACCCCATAGCTCTCATGAAGATATGTTATTACAGCAAGTCCTGAGCTGAAAGCTCATTAATGCTCCAGGTAATCTGGGCATGCACAGTGGATGGACAGAGGGACAGAGCAGGGGGTTTTGTCTGTGGCTCTTTGGGTACACAAACTTGTTGGGCTCTGTGCTACAGTGGAAACAGAAGAAAGCAAATGGGCCACAATGGGGGAATCTAATTCTCCGTTAGTGCTGGTAGAGGACAAATCTATCCTTTTTGGGGAAATGTTTTAGAAGCTGCCCCTGATCTGTATTTTGTCATTAGTGTTGTTATGAGGCAATAGCAATTGATATAATCTTTAGTCTGCTGCCTTGCTTTTCTTTATACATGTAATTCAGTCTTTAAAAAGCTTTAAATATTGATGCAGTTACACAGTTGAGAAAAGAAGGCAATAAAGGGAGGAAGAAGGAAAAGACTAAGTAAAAATAAAACCATGTAAGTGAGAAATGAAGTGCACAGTAAATAGAGATTACCTTTCCTAGTACGGTCAGCAATCTGGTGTGAGAGGGTGAAGAAGCAGAGAAGGAGGTGATGATAATGAGTCTGCCACAAGTGGAAATCCTGGGGCCACATGGAGGATGCTGGACAGCAGCAGACTGCAGGGCATCTCTGCATCCTTCGCAGGTTTTGGGAATCCCATTGATCTGGGCTGCTGCTTCCCATCCAAGTGATTCCAGTGTGCTTCCACGCCAGCAGTAAGCCCTTGGTGGATAGAGGTGATGAAACCATGCCATGTCAGCTCTGCCAACATGGACAGTCTCAACCCCTTGCCTGCTTGCCAGCATCTTATTTTCATGATTTGTTGTTTTAACTGTGCAAGTGAGCACCAAATCCGGCTCAAAAGCGAGCCACAGAAGGCTCTGTATGTTGCTGGAAAAAAACCTGATAAAATGAAACAGATGCTGTCATAAAAAATAAAGCAGAAAGTCTGTTAAACAGAGCTTCCCTTGAAGAAAATGCAAGTATTCATGCAGCATATATTGAATTTTCTGTGGGTTATTGTGTTTATTTTGACCTGTGAAGCTGCTGAAGCCTCAGCCAGGTGTGTGTGTTGCCGTGAGGCCGCATGTGCTTGGAAGGGTGTGCACCCAGCAATGAGAAACTGCAGAAGTGGAATTTTTCAAGCAGTGCCTCAGCATCTGCACTCTGGCTTTTCAGAGGAGCCAGTTATTGAGTTTTCCATGCAAAGAAAAACAGTCGAGAAGTATTTGTGTGAACTCACAGGACCCCAGCTGTTTTTTTATATAGATGTGTTTTAGGAGATCATGGCTGCTTCTTGCAGTCTGCTTCCTTGCAGAAACCCTGCCAAGACAAAATTGCTGGAAGATGTTGTGAGGAGTAGGCCAGTTGCAGGGGAGGGTGCTGTAATGGAAACTCCACAGCTTCAGGGTAGGCTCAGCTCTTTGAAAGTAAGAAAAGATGAGCCATCAGCCTGGGATCCTTCCTGAGGATAAATTTTACAGCATTCAGAAGGTACAGAAGAGCCTCAACAGATTTGGGTGCAGTGTCTTGAGGGAGGCTAGAAGATCATGAATACTCTTTTTCTCGGTGGTCTGGATACTTTCCAGACATTGGCATTGCTGAGAAGACATTCAGTGATTTAATCCATATTAAACCTTCAGTTTTATGGACACGTGTATCTGATAGGTTGCTGAATTGCTCCGTTCTTAAGCAAAATCAACTATTAATGAACAGAAAAGGAGGAGGTAGAAGTGGTATTGTAGCAATGATCCAGGAATAGCACCAATATCTCTTTTCAGCCCGACTGTCTGTGAGAAGGGGCTTATTGTGGTTGCTTTTTTGTTCTTGTAGGTATTTTCCTTTAGAAGAGAAATGCTATTTAAAGGGTGACCTGCTGCCTTCCACGTGCACTGTACCTGCATTAAAACTCAAACAGTATCATGTCATTACTAGTTTTAGCTTTGTTGACATGTTAGTTTGTCCAAGATATCCACATTTGAAGGTCCTTCACTCTGTTGTTGTCTTTTTTTTTTTTCCTTTTTTTAATTGGATTTTTTGGTACAATCTGAAACAGGTCTGTTAGAACTTAGCCCTAGTACCTTTACCAGGCCGTTTGGAGGTGTTCGGATATTGCAGTGCTCTGGCACATTTGGGAATGAGTTTCCTTCTTTGTGTACCATGTTTCAATTGTTCCTTAGGGGTGGTTGGTTTGGATGTGGCAAGGCTTGTGCTCTCACAGGAAAAAACCATCAGCCCCCCTGAAAAAGTAAACAGATTCATGTTTTAGGGTTCCTCTGGTAAATGTTTTTACGTCTTAGGGGAAATAATTCCACAACTTCTATGAAGTTTGGATTTCCTGTTCCTTGTCAGCCTTTACACCTCTTTAGAATTGATCATCTGGAAGAATTTTCCTAATAAGTTGGTGCTGAAAAAAATCTTTCCTATCTTTGTTTAGAAAAAACACTAGCAAAAGTTTTGCATGTTCCAACACTTATGACTGATCTTTTTACAGTCCCACAAAAGGAAGATGATGGAAAATATCCCTTCATCCTGGTTCTTGCAGCAGCTGCTGACAGGAGGAACACCCAGCCTGAAAACTTAAGCTTCTTCAGCACCAATTAAACTTCCCTTTGGCTGTAACAGATGCACATTTTCTGTGGATCACCACAGACAAGGACTTGAGTAGTAGCTAAAGTTATATATCCGCTTGCAGTGCTGATCAGAGAACAGCTTGGTTTACTCTGAAAAAAAGATGAGATTTGGGGGGGGCTCCCCCTCCTCACACCAAGTTCAGTATTTGCAGAGACTGTGTGCAAGAATTTATTTTATTTCCATTTTAAGCTTTAGAGAAAAATTTAATGTGGTACATACGGCCTGAAATACTGGAGTTTTTTTAAAAAAATCCATTATGGAATGTGTCTTTCTGAAACATTTGTGATAGGATAAGGCCCAACTTCAATTTCATGGCATTTTTTTTCTTCCAATTTTGGTAGAATTGAAGCAGCATTTTTCTCTGAAAAAACTCTCAGTTAAAAAGTTGAATTCTCTTTGGTCCCTATAGTCTTAATTTTATCCCTACTACTCACACTGGCCAGCATTTCTGCACAGCCTTCATTTAATCTCCCACCACATCACAAACTTTCTCCCCTTTTCTGTGGTGCTCCTCTGGAAAGTTATTCTTGCCTTTGTTTGCATTTTTTCCATAGAGTTGGAAATGGGTCCCTCATAATCTCAGAAAGAAAAGTATCACAGAGCCTGTTGTTGGTGGTTAATTAAATACAGAGAAACAATAAATGTGCTTTAAAAAGCATAGTATTACTTTTTTTGTAAGGAAGGGTGATATTTACAGTGTCAGCTGTGAAATGACAGCAACTTTGCCCTGAAAAAATTTCCATATGGTGACTAAGAGAATAGAAAGCTACAGGTAAAAAATAGTAAGCCAAATACACACAGGTTGTATTTGACAGTGTATCAAGGAATCCAGTAGGACTTGAAAGATGCCTTAAAAACTGTCGAGACCAGATCAAAGTATGTTCATTGGCGCAGTCTTGGTTGACTTTTTCTCTGTGTTCTGGTTAAGGATGTTCATGCTTAACTTCTCAGCTTTGATAAGTGCATATCCGTGATGGCTTATTTTTAGATTTGTGGTGTTTTGGTGAAGAATCTCTCTACCAAAACTAGCTGCTAAGGTGATCATGATCCATCAAAGACCCCTGAAGCACCCCCAGACCGATTCCAGCAGTGCACTGCATGTGATGCAAAGTGATGGGACATATCCAGAGTCTGTTGCAAGAGCCTGTGTCAAACCTGACACAGACTTGTGAGGTATCTGGGTGTTCCCACCTGGCCCAAATGTATATTAATCCACTGAACTCTGTTTTTGGGGGACTCTTGCCACCATGAAGGCCAGATGGAGATTATCAAGGGGACACTGTTGGGATCCACAGAGTGGTGATATTTTCTACTTAACCTGTCTGTGTCATTATCTCTTTCTCCCCCCACCTCTTCTCTCTCTCTCTCTCTTTCTCTCTCTCTCTCTCAGATTCAGTGTTAAATAAAATCCATGCTATTGACTTTAGCATATGGTCTCATTTGCACCTTAATTTGGGCAGAGGCATCTCTCTAAAAATGTTAATAACTGGATCTTAACAGCTACATAGGGGGAAAAAGCTGCTCCATTAACCTCCTGCCCAGGAGAACAGGAATTGGCTGGGGCAACGAGGAGTGACTGAACACCTTGAAGTGAGGGTTGTATTCTTCTGCAGAAGTTTTTAAGGGTTTTGCTGGTATGAGGTGAAACCATTGCTGGCATTGGTAGCCTCAGTTTCCCCACTGATGTTGTCTCTACCTGCACCATGCAGGCAACCAGCAACTTTAAGCTCCCAGCTCTTAATCCCTTTAATCTCCTTGTCTTCTGAGCAATGCTATAAATTAGCAAAGTACCTTTTTTCACCTCATCTCAATTTTTTTCCCTTTAGAAAACAAATTGAGTTCTCTTTATTATTTTAGAATGAAAGGCAATGGTGTGGGAACTGTGTTTGAATTGAAATGTTCCTTTTCTTGGTAATATATTATTGCCAATAGTTGCTTGTTTGTTTGTTTGTTGTGTGTTAGTTTTTGGATAAAACAGAGAAGTCCAGAGACAGCTGGGTATACATTAATCTTAGCTAAAAGCTTTTCAGCAGATTAACCCTGGAAGGCAAAAAGGATGTGCACCCAGCTGGAACAAATGATTGTTTTCAATTTCAAAGAATAAAGCTCTTTAGTTTGGGGATTCACACTGAGAGTTACAAAATGATCTACTCCTGCTTTTTCTCAGACTTCCCTTTATAAGTGTCGCGAGAGTAACTTGCAGTATACCTCTGCTTCTGTTGAGCTGATGAAATATATCGCCCAAATCCTTCCCGTCCCTCTCCTGAACTATCAGTGACAGCTCTGATTTCTTAGGGATTTTATCTGTTTATGGCAAATTTGCTGGGAATTCATTAGAGCCAAGACTAAAATCAGGGAGTGTGGGACATATGTATAGTTTGGTGTTTGTGCCACACGATGTTCCTGTTGTGTCCTGTAGTTTCCATCTATTATTGTTTGGTCCTGGAGGGGAGTCAAAGCCCTCATGGGGGTATGAGGGGTAAGTACTGAGTGTCCAGCACCTAAAGAACGAGAAATAGATGGTCAGAGTTTCATTTTTGAGGCAGAGACTGAAAACAGGAGGAGTAAAGTGAATAAAAGAAACTTCTCATCTTGGAGCAAAGTCTTTTGCTGTCATAGTGTTGTGTGGGTGTGCCAGCAGTTCCTCTGCCACAGAGCTTCCTTTGGGCATTTCACACCACTGACTGGCACTGAAACTTGCAGCATGGCCAGTGCTAATAATAAACAGAGCCCTGTGTGGGACAGGTGAATGACTTGCTTGAGTAAAATCGATGGGCACAAGGGAGTCTGCAGCTCTGCTGCCACTGCCACATGCTCCAACCTCCCCCTTTCCTGGCACTCAGGTCCTCTCAGTGCTTTGCTGACTCTTTTGCCTTTGAACCATGCCAGACAGACCCCACTGTCCCTGTGCTGCTCAAAAACCAAAGCAAAACAAAGCACAACCCCAAGGACACCTCTAATTTGGAGCTAAAAAGCAAACAGCCCCCCTCTCCCCATTGCTTTGATCCTGAATGTTTCCACCTCCTCTTTAAATATCTGTGACTTCCACACTTCAGTCAGCCTCCAGAAAACCTCGTTGCAGAGGAGGCTGTTACAGCAATCCCGGTTGTCTAGAAAAGGCAGTTTTCACGTGCCAGCTGAGGGTTCCACCTTCCAGCTGCTGTGGTGCAAGCAAGGAGCAGTGCCCGCAGTAACTGATGGATGCAGCACGGGAATGTCACACTTGGGCTTGGGGGATTTTGCCTGTGGAAAGGAAGCTGACACTCAAAAAGGGCACATCAAATACAGATGTGACTTAATGACTCATTTCAGAAGTTCCTGATGTGGTAGAAGGGTTGGATTTGTATCCACAGTGTGTGGAAGAGAGGTCTGGACAAACACACTTAAATTACTGCAAATTTTTTTTTTAATGTTTTTAAACCAGTGTCTGACTGCAAATCCACATGGGCTCTGTTTTTCTCTGTCATCTTTATCACAGCATGTGAAAATTTCATAAAGTTTTCCAGGTTGTTTCCTTGCAATGCCAGACTTGGACACATGCATCTTTTTAGAGACCTGTGCTGGTTTGGGCTGGAATGGAGTTAATTTTCTTCCCAGTGGCTGGAATGGGGCTATGTTTTGGATTTGTGCCAAACACAGGGTTGATAACACAGAGATGTTGTTATTGCAGAGCAGGGATTGCACAGAGCCAAGGTCTCTCCTGTCCCTCAAGGGCCACGCTGGGGAGGGGCTGAAGGTGCCTGGGAGGTTGAGAGGAGACACAGCCAGGACAGGTGACCCCGACTGATTCAAGGCATGTTCCAGACCCTGCGATATCATGCTCAGGATATAAAGGGGGAAGAAGGAGGGCATGTTTGCAGTGATGGTGCTTTTCTTCCAAAATCACCCTTGGAGGGGATGGGGCCCTGCTCTCCTGGAGGTACTGAACACCTGCCTGCTCATGGGAAGCAGGGAATTAATTCCTTGTTTTGCTTTGCTTGTGTGTGTGGTTTTTGCTTTCCCTACTAAACTGTCTTTATTTCCACCCACGAGTATCCTGGCTTTTATCCTTCCAATTCTCTCCCCGTTCCCACTTGTGGCAGTGACTTTGTGGTGCTTGGTTGCTGCCTACGGTTAGACCACAACAGGACCTGAGAGGGTGAGAGCTGAACTGTGCAGCCCAAGGGCTTAGAGAAAGCTTCTGACAGCCAAAAACTCATACGACCTCTAGCTGTGGTCTGGCGTTGGGGTCGTAAAATGTGTCTGGCACATTCTCGATGACAGATTGATTTCTCAGAACATATTGCCAGGCACATTTGGAGAGAGAATATTTTAGATAAAAGAAGTATTCCGAGATGAACATCCAGGGATGTTCTGTGGTTTGTTTTCCAACATTGATAAACAAAGGATAACAAAAAAAAAAATTAAGACTTTTACTTGACATTGTATTTCCCATTGAGCTAAATGCTTTGATGAGAAATATTGCAATTGAGTTTCAGCAGATTCTTTAGCACTGTTTTGGCAGGGTCTAACTGCTGCTGCTGGCAGAGGATACATGTCCTTAGCTCCCAGTGCTTTCTGCTGGAGCTGCGACTCCAGAGGCTGGCAGGGGAGGAAATGTTCCTCTGCCTGACAGGTTATAAAATCTGAGTAGGTCTTCACTGTTTTAGCGATGAAAACAGTAGGAAATACTGTTATGACAGCTGCCTAACTTGCAGCTGCTCCTGGTCACCTCTGAGGAAGCTGAACCCTTTCCTCTGCTGTTTTCCTCTCCCTGCTATGCAGAGCACACAGGTTCTTGCAGTCCTGCTCCCTGGCACCTGCCCGCACCATCACAGGTCTCCAGCTGCTCTCCAGCTGTGTCTGTTCAGATGCTGCTTCAGAGGGGCATCTCAAGACATTCCTGTAATAACATACGTTCACGACAAAATTTTGGCTTTGGTTTCACCATAGGCATTTATTTCCTTTGTGTGTTTCAGTTTATAGGAAACAGGGAAGAAAAATTTGCATCGTCCATTTTATTCTTTCCTAGGGTTTATTAACCACCAGACAGCAAGCAATACTTCCTGTACACTATGGTTATTATTGCTTTGTTCTTGCTTCTAATATAAATATTTTTGAGATGGTCTTCTAACTGAATATGCTTGCGTTAAATCAGGAGTTCTGTTCTGTTTATTAAAACCAAACTTTTCCTTATTGAGTATTGTTGCAGAATTAATTACCAGCCTGTTACTGAGTTCCTTTCTCTTCCAAAAGGGGAGGATTAAAGCAGCAGATGCTGGGAATGTATCAGCCACAGCAGTTTTCATAAAGCTTTCCCTGAGGACTTGAATTTGCTGTTTGTTATGTACATGTCTTGACCTAGAGATGAGATGAAGGCATAAGAAGAAACCCCTCATATTTTCACCTGAGAAGTTCCTACTAGGAGGGCCTGAAGAGAAGACTCTACAATATTCTGCAGGGTGGGATATTTTCTTGGTGTCTTCTCTCTGATACAGTCTGTGGCAAGAAATAGCCCAACCTTTGGCTTCATACTCTCTTCTGCGAACACCCCACAAGCTCCAGGGACGATGCTGACCTGTTAAGGCCAGCTGCCACCAAATGTATTCCACCCAGCCTCTGTGATCTGTACCTTGGAGCTACAAAGCACATGGAAACCCACGAGGAGTTCAGCTAAACTCAATAGCTTTGGGTACACCACGGTAAGTTTTTTGGATGAGAAACCTGGCTAAAATGCCAAAGGAAAAAAAATCCTGCCGTTGCTTCGGCAAAAGCTTCACGTTTTTGCAGAGGCCCCAGCCATGACATTCAGTTTTATATTTTCCTGTTAGTTCTGATGTTTTCTGTGTGTCTTTCAGTGAGTGCCATTTGTAGCACTTGTTTTCCTACAGCAGCTCTGGAGGAATTAATGATGTCAGTTACACAGGCTTGACAGGGATGGCCAAGCCGGCGGCTCGAGCTGGGAGATGGCACAAAAAAGGAGATCCAGAGTCCCTCAGCCGAGCAGGCTGAAACTCACCGGCTCTGGGACAGATCATCCTTCACCCTTGCAGACACATCCTTGGTACGTGCTCACACGCACTGGGCTAGTGGCGGCTGCTTTTGATCTGAAGCGACCTCTGGATGTTTGACTGCCTGGAGAAGGAGCTTGGCTGAGGTATGAGGCTGCTGCTTGGGTATGTGCAAACAGCTGGGCTGGCAAGGGGGTTGGGGTTCCCTCTCACTTAGGGGGCCCTGGCTCACAGTAACCAGGCACACAGCTTGGCCTCCCTTCAGACCCTGCTGTTTTCACCCTACTCTGCTCCAAATTTATTTGCCCGTTGCCAGCTCCCTGAGGTTTGTCTCCTCAATTCATCTCAGCAGCAAAGCCAAAGCTCAAACCTGTGGTGCTAACTGGGTAGCACTGGGGCAGCAGAGCGTGGTTTTGAATCACAGATGCAAAGCTCTCACTGAAAAGTGTATTAAAAACTGCTTCCTTCCCTTAGGGCATGCAGATGTTTCTGGCTCCCTGGCAAACAGAGGGAAATGCCTCATTGCCTGGTGATGGAGTGAGGCAGAGGAGCTGTGGTAGGGCTGGAAAAGCACACCTGCGATATGGGGTGACCTGGCAAAGGCAAAGTTTCAAGAACTGAGCCCTGGAGGAGAGGACAGCACAAGGGACCCTGGGTGAAACCTTGGGAAGTGGCCATGTAAAAATCTGCCCATAGCTGCAAGTTTTACACGGCTCTGACAGAGTCTCTTTCAGGAGCGAGGCTTAGTCCAGAGCACACTGGACCTCCAGTGTGGGCTGGTGTTAGTATTGGATTTGGGAACCTCTAGTAACTACAGAAGTTTGGGCTGCAGAAGGGAATGGCATTTTGTATGAACTGGTGAGGAAGGACCACAGTCCAGCCAAAGTATTCTTTCTTTAAGTGTTGCAAAGAAGTGAAACAGAAAATTGGATTTGCCCAAATTGTCCATTCCTGCCAGCAAGGAACGTGTGTCTCTGCAAAAGGTTGCTGGAAGCTTTAGTATCTATGTTATCTGTGTTATGGTTGAGAAGAAGGGTTCTCTCAGTGGCCTAGGAGGCTTTTTATACCAGTGGTTCTCCCATGGCCTGCTTTCCTCTTGTCTGAACACTTGAAACTGGGAGGAGGAGTTGAAAGAGTGTTCAAATATTCCAAGTATCCCTCTTTTATTTCTGTCCTGAATCAGTTCCACTTCTGGGTACTTTTCTGAATGCTTGGGGTTCCACTTTTGTTGGCCTAGGGCTGAAGGACCTGAGGCAAAGGAGCAGGTCCCCAACCCAAAGCAGCAGTCGGTGATGCCTTGACTGAGCAGGAAAGCCTCCATGCACAGACTGGGAGGGGCAATGCTGTACAAGGTGAAGCAGTTGGTCCTTGCAGATTAGTTCTGGCTTGCTGAGGGCTGTGAGGCATGGCTGGGTCTCAGGGAGGGTGGGAGCACCTCCAGTAGTGTAAAAGCATTGCCTGCCATGCCTGGAGTGCTCCTTGTTTATGGGCAGTGCAGGGAAAAGATGTGAAAGGAGAAATGATGACTGCACAGCACAGACAGAAGTCACCTCCTGTGCCACTGAGCCACAGCCTGGAAACTCCATAAAAATATGACTAACTTAAGCAGTGCCTTTTATTTGTGTGGCATTTCTGTGCATAGTATAATAAAACATGAAATCTGTGAGACTCACAGTATTGCATGATTTCTTTCCTTAGGGTTTAGGGCATTTTAGGTTTTTTATTAACTGGAGATGATTTCTTTAAGAAACATCCACGCAGCTAGCAAAGAAAAGAGGGAAAGGCTGTGAAATGTCTTTGAGCTCCTCTATCTGCATAATAATAGCAGATACAGCGGCAGGGATGCTGTGTCTCCTTGCTAGATAAATTCCCAACTGGCTTTTTCTGGTGGCTGCTGGGAGCACATTCATTCCGGGAAATAGGAGGTGTACTGTGTGGTTAAAATAATAATGGAGTTTATACAGCAAATCCCAGCTATCACTAACTCACTGGAGGTGGTACTTCCTACTGTGCTCCCACCTACCCCAGCAGCATTTTGCAACATAAATTCTTCCAACAAAAGCCAGGCATGCTCGAAGAAGGTGGCTCTGCAGGGAACAGTTTGATATTGCACAGTAATAGTATTAATGATGCAACATTCTTAATTCCCAGGACAGGAGAACAGAGGAGGTGGGCCTTATGCTGGGGAGCAAAAACCTCCAGGTCAAATGGAACACAGCTTTTCAGATGTTTCAAAGGTTTCAACTGTTTTCAGCAGCCCTACATGAAAAAATGGCATTTTTAATCAGTAACTATGAGGCATTGAAAACAAACAAAACCCACATAATTCACAAAAATGCCTTAAATTAAATCTGTGTAGCTGGTTAAGGGGAGAGTATTCTCATATGTTACCTAGATCAAGCTTTTTTGTTTGTGTGTTGTCGAGGCTAAGGATTTAAACCCAATTGTCACTGCTAATTCTCACTACAACAAAGCAGCAGCAGTAGCTATTCATACCTAATGTACTGCTACGTTTTTCCCCCCCCATCCTGTAATGTTTTTCCATTTTCCAAATTAAATTAATTGTTGAGAATAGCTTGGGTGAGAGTGACAGGGTTTTGTTTCCTTGGAAATAAAGATCAAATCTTAGATCTCTTTTCTCCCCTCGTCCTTCTGTACATATGAACAACCAGCAAATCAACGTGGTCTCTGCTTTCTAGTCAGAGTAAACAATTTAAAGGAACTGCCTGTAATTCTGTTTGTTTTTGATTTGGTGATAACGGCTTGGTAACAGCAAGTTACTATCAGCATTCTAACATCTTCTATGGAAATTCCAGAGATATTTTGTTTGCCACTTGGTATATAAAAGCTGTTCCTGCTGAGGATAACATGTTGGATATAATTCTTACTCCATTACTAGAAGCACATCATAAAAATTGTTGAAGCTTGGTAAGGGAGCTTACCAAGTAACACACCCAATCCGTCGACTTACTTCCTTTGTTTTGTATATTTAGCTGTTTTCACAATTGCAAGTGCAGTTTGAGAAGGGGAGTGGGTTGCAAGTATTTGCAATTTTACATATTTACGTATTTTTAAAGCTGCTTTTTGTCCTCTTTCTGCAATGTGTTCCGTAAATTTTAGCACAGTGGGATGCAATTGTAGTCTCTTACAGTTGCAAAATCCCTAAGAATTACTGAAGAGTTGCTTTAATGAAAATGATCCTTTTCTGCTTTTGAGCTGCTGTGCTTTGTTATAGAAGCTCCAGAAACGAACTCTGGAACATGGCGTGAGTGACATTACAAAGGATTTTTCATCCTTCCTTTAAAATTTGTTTTAAAATTTTGTCTCTGTTTTTTGGTTGTTTAGGTATATTCCTACAGCACAGTCTCTAGTCTAGGCCAGTGATCTGATACTGAAAGAATAATTCCTGATGTAGAAAGGTAGCTGCTGTGTATGTAAATGCCAGGACTTCAGTTGGATAGCAAGGATTTGGGATGAGCCAAGGAGGACAGCAAGTGCTGGACAGGACAACAGCTAGAAAACTTGAGCTTGGGGGCAGCAGGACAGAGCAAGAACTGTTTCTGTCAGGGGAAGCAACCTGTCCCAAGAGGTGAGGAGCCCCTTGGGCTCTCACTCCTGCCCGTGCTCTGTGGTAGGACTTGGACAGCTCCACTGTATTACTGAAATTTTCTCCAGGAGTGGGTGGGTGGGGACAAAGCTTCAAGTACAAGAAAAGCTGCCAACAGAAAACAGCAATTGTTTCTTGGGGGTTTTTTATCTTGGTTTTGTGGGAATGTTTAACCCAGTTGTCAAAAACACTCCCTTTTATTAATGGGAGAGTGGAAATTCCAGCTCAGTGCCCTCAGTATTTTGGGAACATTGGCAATGATGTGTCCTAAACAATAGGTGACAAAGGGACTTGAGAGAGCACGATGCATTGAGAAAATTTAAACCTTTCTGGGGAAACTGTCCATATTCTTCAGCCTGGAAGCAAAAAACAATGAAATCTTTTTTCTCTGTGAGTTGTTGGTCCTGCTTTTTTGTATAGAGCAAGTTAAACTGTGTTTGCCTCAGCTGTGGAGGTGGACCTACAACAAGTGCCATGTGGGACAGAGTACCTTATGTGTGGAAGTCAAAATGTTGCTTGCTTTCTGCTCAGTTGCAGTTTGGCCTTCTCAGCTTGCCTTAAGTAGTGGAAAGAGTATTATCTATTTCTTAGCAGTCTCTGTTCAGTGTCCCACACTTCCCTCTTAAATATCTGGTATTAGGAACTGCTGGAAACGTGATGCTGACTAAATAGAACATGTATTGATTTATGCAATGGCCTTAGTGGGTTTTTCTGTGGTGTGGTTTTGTTTCTTGGGGCCCCTTCCACCCCCTCCATCTCTAAACCCACTCTTTGGGTTAAATACACTCTCTTCATTTTACCCTTGCACAGACCATGGAGTTCTGGTATCTGGGGATTTCCTGCAGATGGAAAGGAAGCCACAAATTTTGAAGCTATTGAAACACTTGGAAGCTCAAATCTCTCCAGCTATTCCAGACAGTTTTTGAAACACTAAAGCAGGTTTTATTACAGAGATTAGTTTACGTCACACTCATTTATTAAAACCTAAGGACATCTTTATAAAAACTACTGTATATAAAGACGAGAGCAGTGCAAAAGCAGTGTAAAACACATTTTTGGTTTACTTGGCAATCACTTTAGAAAGACAACATGATTCATAATATGAAGTCAGAGAATGCTGCAAAAAATAGGACAGGATTAGACCAGAAACTAGATTAGCAAATCACCGGACACTGGCACGTATTGATTTCAAACACTAAGTGTTATGTAAACAGTATTATTGTCAATGTTATCAATAAAGAGAAATCACTGCAACCCTAGAATTTCTAGTTAGCTTAATTAGCCTAAAATAGTCTGTTGACTATTAAAATAGACTATTGACCTGTATATATATTATCTTCTTAGTAATTTACTACTTTTGAAAAGGAGGACTAGAAGAAATGCCTGTCTTACAGAAGATTACTTTTGAGGCTGAGAAAAGGTGTTTCTTCCCGGCCAGTGGTTGAGGTTTGGTTTTTGTTGCTTTACTTTTCGTGCACAATCACGTGTGGTGGAAGAGAACTGACTTTAAAAAATCATTTTGACGCGTTGACTTCATTGCTTCTTCAAGTGGACAGTCCTCATACAGAAACTACAGCTGTAGTAAAACTATAAAAAACAGGTCTCTAAAATAGCTGCTACAATATGCTGAAGTATACATTAAGAGGCCAGATTATTTTCAGTCTGTCTTTTGTAAAATCGATAACCAGGCACAAAAGATGGTTAATTACAACACCAAGTCCTACACAAGCTTTATAACTTATCTTTTTATGTCCTACGTTACACACAGCAATTACTAAGAAGTTGGACATGGTTCTCAGTGAAAGAGAAGAGAGGAAATTAGTTGGAGAAGGGAGGAGGCTTCTGGAGCAGGAAGGCTGCTAATAGCCACTGAGACAGACAGCTGTCAGTGTCACATAGGGGGTATAATGTATGCACTTTTGTAAGTGTTAATTTTAGACCCCTTATTTTTCCAACCATATCACGATGGACATAGAGGAAAATACAAGTATTTTAGTCCAGATCATTTCTTTTAGAGAAAGATTGTGTTTGTACCAGTCTCCTTCTGCAGAAATAACTGAAAAATTCACTGCAGTTTATCTGTTTCACCGTAATTTTGATCGAGTAAATGCAGAGGGATATCAGAGCAGAGATACAGATGTGGCTGAAGTGTTCAGGTCACTGTTTGTGTAGCCAGTGCTCTTCTCCAGTGGAGAAGGGCTGATAGAAATGGTGGTAGGGAAATTCGTGGTGCACTATTTCCCTTTAATTTAAGGCCCAACTAGCATTGGTCTTATTCAGGATCTTTTATTCTGCTAAAATAGAGAGACTATGAGGTGATTGTAACAACACAATTGATGAAAAACTGTTCACCAGCTATGACATGGATGCATCCAAATTAATTGGTAGGCAAAATCAGAATTTCAGCCAGAGAGTATCTACCTTATATTAACTGGCCCTGTATAGAGAATAAAAGAAAACAAATAAACAAAAAGCACATCCATTACAAGGTATACGTGTACTAGAAGTAAAGCATAAAACTGCTCATTAATAACGCACAATTCCCAAAGGGAAAAAAACGCTTACAAAATACAGTAAGTCACACAAACCAGTATCTAATACAAATTCCTTTATGAACATAAGCTTTTTCCAAAGCTCTCTGTGGGAGTCATCACCTCACAATGAAAGTAGGTGCTGGGAGAAGGTAAAGGGACCAAGCAGTTACTGCAGAGCACTGCAGAGGTTGCTGTAGGTACTTTTTTGGGTGTCTGGAGGGGTTATGGATCTTGGAGCCAACAAGGAAGTGTGAAGGAGGCATGATGTTGACATCACCTCCAGCTACTCGGTTTCCTTTGCTTTTCTTGGGAGTTGTACACAGCACTGCCTTACATCTCATCTCTCCCAGGAGCACAGAGTCTGTCCCTGTCGAAGATCTCCTCCTCAAGGAGAGGGCAGCTTGGACTGTCTGCCAGTGCCTGCAAGCTTCTCACAGCATGGCTTTGCTGGGGGGTCTTTTTGCTCCCAGCTGAAGTGCTTTGAACGGTTCTGCAATGCTGATGACATATTCTTTTTAGAAACCTATGAGAATCTCTCAGGTTTAGTGTGAATCTAAAAACTCTTGACTGTTTTATTGGAGGTGCTGTGTTACAAGGTGTAACACCCCAGCTGCACTGTGGCAGCTCCCTTAGGTCTCTACAGGATGGGGGTCTGTGCAGGAGCTTCTGTGATGAGTGAGAATGGGTCAGGCTTCAAGCTCTCCTGGGACAGGATGGAGTCTAATGCCTGCAGGGTGGCACTCCCACCTGTGAATTTGTTCTTTTAGGCATTGCCTGCCCTTAGTCAGTGATACCCGGCATGTTTAGTTGTTGGTTTACAGAGAAAAAGGGCATGTGCATGTTGGTATCCTACTCAGACTGGGCCTTCTTTGAAGACTGGACTTTCACTCCTGTGGTTCCCTGCCTTGTTGGGTCCTCCAACACTATTTATTCCTGCATGGTTTTAGTCACATACCATCGTGAACTCCAGTAGCCACGAATTAAATCACTGACAAGAGCATCCCTCTTGGGTTCAACAGAAGACACAAAAACCATTCAGCCGAAGAGGTACAAAAGGAACATTTGCTTACTCATTAAAAGGTGTTCCTCATGTTGGTTACATGGTAAAATGTATACTTGTTTAACAGTTACTCAGATTTGCAGGACAAAATATTAGACATGAAGGATTAAATTGGCATTATCGTGGCTTTGTGTTATTATTTCCAGATGAACTCCTCTGTTTGCTTGTCGTTGCTAGGTTCTCCACATATGTATCTTACATCACTGAATTTCACAGGATTTGCTTGTGTAATTGACACAAGTATGATTTTAAAATAATCCTGTCCTGTGGAAAGTTAAGTCAACCTATTGCAGCCTAGTGACCAAGTGCTCCACATACTTCTGTGGCAGTCATTGCCTCTCTGGCTTACAAATGGATTCTGAGATTTGTGTGGGCTAAACTCTGAAGCCAGTCAGTGGCTGAGGGAATTGGACTATTGCCTTGTAAAGCAGAGGGACAATGGCATTATTGCTTTGGAAATATATGGTTTGTCACTTTTCTTCTGTTTCTCTTTCAGCTTCAAGTAGTATGGGGGTGGAATGGTGTTGCATCCTAATGAAGTTGCCCTCTTCAAGAACCTGAATTTAACATGGGCTTAGATGTTTGATGTCTTAGCAGAATCATTGCCAGTGATCTAAAAATGTGCATTATGGTTGAAGTGATTGCTACCCTGCAGCCTGACTCAATGAAAGGGCTCTGCTTACTTTGCAGTGCATAGGACAACATGGTTAACAGTGATGTGGATTGCCAGCATCTACCCTATTGTGACAAAATGTTCACCAGAGAACTTTGGAAAAACTCACATTCAGGATTCTGACACTTAGATTAGGCTCAAATGGCAATTGATGGATGGGGAGGCAAAGAAAAGTTATCTACCAAAGGTTTGTCTTGTGGTCGTTTCCCACCTTTGTGTGGATTTGCCAGAGCAACTTGATTTTCTTCCTATTGAGCATTTTCTCAAGTATGATGCTTCCTTTCAGAGATAATAGTGTCAGTCTAGAATTAAAATATTGCTTACAGACTACTTTCTCCTGGAAACTCTTTCTGTATCATTTGCCTGTAGAAGTTGTTTGAATGGTGTCTGTCTTCAGGTGACTTGCTCAATCTCCCTCTTGTAGTCTTTCTCTCTCCTGCTTATCCATATTTTTTTCAGCTCTTGTAATTTAGTTGATTTTCTTGAAAGCTGCTCCTTGAAGTCTAGTCTTACCTCTCCCATCTTGAGGCACATCAATATAATTTTCTGGAAGACATAAAGCACAAATGGGTTCCATAATATTTCAGGAGCACCCAACATCAAAGTATTTCCTGTAAAGACAAAGTTATAGTATTCTCAGTTGTGGATTTAATTTGTGGAGGCAAGAAAGAGGAAGGAAAAGCATAAGGAAGAAAGAAGAGGTGTTAGGAGGCTTCTACCTTCCCCTGTTAGTTCTGTTTGGTCCGGTATGAACTTGTGTGCTATGGATGGTTGCATTCTCCTTCTCTTTTTTGATTCTGCATAGCCAGAGTGGGAGGTTGAGCTTATTTCTCCCTGTTCATATTAAATTGGTCCTGGCTGCTTACTCTGACCCCTGTTCCTTTCCTACAATGAGAAAATGTGCTTCTATTTCCACATATGTATATGTGCAAATAATATATTTATGTGCTTTCCTCACACAAGTGTTGTAAGCATTACTAAGCTTGTTGCTTGCAGGGCCTTCTGGACATTACAGCTGCTTTAAATCTGCTGCTTTAAATCTTATGCAGTAAGTGTAACTGGCTGTGTGATACCTCCACAGATAGCTACCGCAGGGTGCAGGGGACTGGGCTGAAAGTCCAGCTAGGGAATGTTTTGAGGCACACTAAGATCAGTAATCATAGTAACAAATGAAAGAAATACATCTATTTGCTCAAGCAGGTAACAAGTGCAAGCTGCTGGGCAGTGCAAGGTTGGGTATGCAGCCACCCGAGCTGTAGCACAACTGTATTATCTTAATTCAGATGGAGGCATTTTTCACAGTACTGTCAGCCAGGGAGGACCTCTAGACAGAAATATGTGACTTTCTTACGATTTTGAGGGCTTAAGCATTCACCCAAAACTCAGTCACATGAAACCTGTCACGGTTTGATAGCTAATTCCTTTCTAATAATCAAATAGCCTAGACAGCATTATTCATATTGGAAGTACAAAAAAAGTTACGTTGTTTTCTTCTGTTCTGTCATTGTCCTTTTTTGATATTGGTAGAAATGCATCTTAACACAACAGGCAAACCTGCCTCTTGTGAGGTCTGCACACAGAGGAAATTTAAAAGGAGTTGCTCATATCTGGAAGAGAGTCTCAGGAGACTCAGCTATAACTAATTAAAAAAACACCTGGGGAGAGAGAAACTGAAAAGTATGAGCACATATCACGGCTTGCAGGCACCTCTGTCCTTCACAGCACCTTCAGCTGTTTCTTCTCACTCTTGTGTAGATTGCCACGTGTGCTTCAACTCCTGTGAAATGCTTTACCAATCTGCTACACGCATAATTTAAATCACTAGACTGTTTGGCAGGATGCAGTTTCTTGCAGTTATCTATTTACTTTTAAATAAATGTTTAGAGATGAAGCAGATAGAGCAGGCATTTGTATGTTCCTGGACAGAATGCAATTTTAAACGTGGCAGAGCTATCAGCCAGTTACTCTTTTCCTCTACCTGACTGTCTCAAAGTTGCTGCTGGCCAGGTCCTTCTTCAGGTTAGTGCAGAGTCAAGAGTGGCACCAAGGTGGTGTACAGTGAGAGCTACTGGACTTCCTGGATCCAAAGACCATAGCAGAGTTCATGAATATTTGTCTGCAGCACAGAAGCTAAAATATCACTCCTGTGAGTAGCTTGGATTTCCTGCCAATTCCTCTCCTCTGTCTACAGCTATGGGAGAATCAGTGGGAGGTTGTGAACAGCAGAGCCAGCAACACATAGACCCCACTCAGCTCTGAAAGCCTCTTACAGCAAGCAGAAGTTTTCACCCTGCATTTTCCAAGCTGGATGAGTCTGGTGCCAAATCCACAGCTTCTCCCTGAAACCAAACCCTGACAGGACAGTTGCTAGGCTAAAAGGTCCTCTTCCCCTACAAAAAGTGAAGTTGGGGTGTGTGATTGATTGACTGATTGATTGGCTGGGGGCTGGACCAGTAAGGTTGAGAGGAATGGCTTCAGATCATTTTGCATTAGCAGGATCCCATAAAAAATACTTGCATTTTCCTACGAAAGAGGAATGCTAATTTCCACATGCAAGAGTGTTACATTCCAGTCTCCCAACACAGCGTGCTTGGCAACAGAAACCCCGTGTTTGTCACTTCTGGTCAGTTCTACAGGATCTTAATGCGTTTAGAGCTGAAGCCTGTGCTCTGGAGGTGGCTCAGGTTGCTCCTTTTCCCTGGCAGAGGTTACTGTCACTGTACATTGCCACTGTACAGCACCCCAGGCTGCCACTGCTGCCCTACCTGGCTGCTCAATGAACAGCACCCAGCTGAGCCACATCAGCAGGGGATAACTTTAGATCAGATATTGGGAAGAATTTTTTTACTGTGAGGGTGGTGAGGTCCCAAAGAAGCTGTGGCTGTCCCATCCCTGGAAATGTTCAAGGCCGGGCTGGATGGGGCTTGGAGCAACCTGGGATAGTGGAAGGTGTCCCTGTCCATGGCAGGAGGTGGAACTGGATAAGCTTTAAAGTCCTTTCCAAACTGAACCATACTATGGGTTCTGTAATTTTCATTGCCTGACAAGGCAGCAACCAACTAAAAGATTGCCTCCTCTTTGACAGCAGTAACTGCTTGGTGGCTTAGTTCTGCTGGAATGAAATGCCACCTGTTAGTAATGAAGGAATGATTCAGAGCCTCTGGAGGCAAGTTTCTTCAGAGATTTCTGCCATTTTTCTGACAAATGAGGTAAACAGTTGCCACATTCACCATTACAAGGTCTCTGGTTAAGCTGGTGTTGACATAAAAGCGCCCTCGATCACCACAGTCCCTTCAGGCCTCAGATATACCCTGGATCCGTGACTTACACGAGTTGTGGCTCAGAGTTCACAGGAAAGCAACTGGTCTCTGCAACTGCTCAGGTTTTACTCTGGCATAAAATGGTACCACACTGATCTGAGCAGACCTGCTATGACCTGCAGACCTGCACCAGTTGAGGATCTGCTGCAGTGTCTCCCAGTCTGGTCAGTGGGAGAAAAGCTTTTGCTCTCTCTGTTCACAGGAAGAGCTGGGGTGCCAGGCTAACAAACAGCTTTCTGCAATAAGAAGCCCTTGGCGGCTACACCAATTGTTACAGGAAATAGGAATGTACCCTCCTTCCCCAGAAATGGAAGGACAAGGGAGGACAAAGCACAATGCACTAGACTTTGTAAAAGCCTCACCAGATTGAAAGGAAGGATACGAGAAATTAATTGCAGGACAAGCAGTGAATGAAAAGCCATTCAGTTGTCTAAATATATTTCAAACCAGAAAGAAATAGAATATAATCTAATCCCCCTGCCTGTGGAGTCTGCCAAAGAGCAGGGAAATAATTTGGCATCTGGAGACTCCTACGGCTATGTTATACAGAGCATGTAACATTATATCCAAAATATATACTGAAAGGTTGCTTGGGTTACAAAGACTAATTCTTAAAAGTTACAAAATTCCAGAATGAATGCTGCTGGTTCAATCTCAATTTGGCCATCTTGTTTGCGTGAAAGAAAGTGGAAAGTCTCAGACAGTTTTAGGTGGGGCTCATCTTTTTTTCTTTGGGAGAACATTGAAATAGCTGAATGATTCAGGTTTTTCCAATGCAGAGGAAACCTCAACAACACGAAAAATTTGCTTCAGGTTGGCTCAGTACTGAAGAGATTGAATGTTTAGGTTTTTTTTGAATTGAGAAGGAACAATTCAGCATTAAGCAGTGGCCCTGGGTGTTGCCATTTTGCCGTAAAGGAGCACTGGCTCTATTTTCATGCCCAGGCTGAATTACCCCACCTTTGATGGATCACAGATTCTCCTCTGGTCTAGCTGTGAAACGCACCCCAGCACGTGCATGAGGTTCAGATGAGAGCAGGACCTTAAGTGGTGGCAAATCAATTCTGTCATAGCCACTGTGTAAAATGACCACCATCACTGATAGACACTACTAATATTTTTGAATAATAGCTGGCTCAGGGAAGACAGACATCTGGTGCTTAAGAGTTTAAACAAAAGTCAGGCGCTGGAAATGTTCAACTTGAAAAACAGACTGAGGTTTCAACTCGAGTGCTGTTTCTACCATAGCTGATAATTCTGCAGAAATGGAGAGAAATGTCAAAATATGTTTGAAAGCAAATACCTCAGGATGGTGTTAAGATTTAAACAGAATAAATGTGCAATACATGCCTGATTCACCAGAGTTAAACAATGTTACTTTGCAGGCGGGAAGAAACCGTTTGGATTATTTGAATTTCCTTGGCATTGTGCTTACAGCAGTGTATTTTCTCACACTACAACATCAACGCCTACTGAGTGCCCTACTGAGGTCAGACACAAGGTGTGAATGTCACCTGTCAGGCTGGTATCCCTTGCACCTGGGAAATGCAGGTGGGAAACAGGCATGTGCTTACTTTCACTGCTCTTTCACAGCAGAATCGCTTGTCTGTGTAATGGAAGCTAATTATCACCTAAGGGCATCGTGTGTTAAAAAGGTGATTGCTGTCAGCTCTCTCAGACGTCGGAGTATTGCAGAATGTATTCAAGAGTTGCAGGGAGTGTTTATAATGAAGTACTAGAAAGGCTTACTAGAAGAAATCAACCTGTGAAGCAGTGCAATTTTGAAGACGTTTCCATTTGAATAGTTTGCAGTGAGTGCTGGTAAGTCTGGTTTTTAAATTGCTCTTATAGACCAGTATAAAATCCTCTTATAGACCAGTCTAAGCTTGTGTAACTCCCATAAGCGCTCGGGGGATATAAACCAAACTGCACATCACTTCTGAGAGCTGCCCCCTGGCTTCAGAGGACCTTTAGACACTTTGGGAAGATCTTGTGTTGCCAAGGGACAGGCTGGCTTGGCCAGAGGGAGTTGCTGGCAGATGTCAGGACAGGTCGTGCTGCTGTCCTGCAGAGGAAGGTTGGTGGGTCAGAGGAGATGCAGGGCTGCTCTCTGTGCCAGAGGGACAAACAAGGACCTGAAAGATTTAAACTCTGCTGCTGCTTATTTTCCAGATTAATCTAAACCCAATATTAAGACCTACTAATTAACAACAGCTGTGTCCCCCCCACTGGTGTGCACTCACCCATGAGATTGGGTCACTCACACCAGTGGAGGGGCTTTGTTTGCCTCTTTAAATTACTTCTAAATTCGATTCCGTGATGTTTTATTGCTGATATTGAATTCAGAGATGGTTTTCAGAAGAACACTTTGCCTATAGCCTGTGTTTGGGCTTCGCACTGGTAGGCCCACTGGTTTGGACTTGTGTCTAGGGCAGTGCTCTGATCTGGAAGCTGGGAAACAAGTTTCAACCAGTCAGGAATTGGCTTTGATCAGCCTGGTTTCAGTACAGCCCTGTGGTCACACTACCAAAGATCTGGCTGCTCTTTTGGTTAAGTGAGGCTTGGGGTCTGCTGGGTCCAAGGCCTGTCCCACAAACGGATGCAGGAGGAGATTTGGCGCTTGGAGTGAGCCTGGAGAGCTGCTGCAGGCAAGGACTGGCCTTCTCCAGCTCTTCCTGCTGAACTGTGGGTGTTAAAGCAGCAGCTGGCTTAGCGTTTGTTATTAATACAGCTGCCTGGCCAACAGACCAAAGCTACGGGGGGAAACTGGTTTCCTGTAGAGTCACTGGAATATCTGTAATTGTACAAATTAAATACATCTTTTGTCCCATCAGCTGGGTTGGGTGGGAGAGGAATGAAACCACACAGGATGCAATTTTCTCTATTTTTTTACTAATGGCTGTATTTTACAATACTCCCTTGCAAAGAGCAGTTATGTGAAACCAATTGGGTTGCTAACATAAATAAATATTACTTACTGTAAATAATGGTTTCTGAAGTAATCCTATGCTCCTGAAAGTCAAGTATTTTTCAATTAGTAGCAATGTTTTTCATTTGGTAGTTTCTGAATTGGTTGATACTCCTGAACACTGTTCTGGAAAGTAAAAACATCCAGGAGAATTTTTGAGGTTTGTTTTTATTTTAAATGGAAATATGAAGCATTAGAAGTTTGATTTACAAGTTTTGAATGGAGGAACAGATGAAGGTTTGAGGACATAAATTGAAAGATGATCACTTAAAGCCTGTGTTTTTCCTCACTGAAGAGCTGCAGTCTGACTTTTCATGATCTGAAATGTTTTCTTTCTCCTAAGATTATTTCAGAAAAATACTCAAAACACCCTGGGCTTTCCAAAGCATCCTAAAAGAGTGCATGGCCAATTACAAGTAGAACTGAAAATTAGTTGGACTTACTAATTCTCCAGATATTTATGAAACCCCTGTATCACTACCAGGGTGCCTGAACCAGATGTGTCGCTTAAGGCTGAAGGTTGATTGTTGATGAATTTTCCTGCTAATATGTGGCAGCCATTAAATAGCTGATACACCTGAACCAGAATTTCTTTGTATGATTCACAAAAAAACCCCAAACCCTGGTTTTGCTACGTAAACAGTTTGAGCTGCCTTCAATTTTTTTCAAGACCTGAAGGCATCATGATGCCAAGCTGAATGTGGGTATCATGTAAGGAACTCTAGACTTATTATTCTACTTGAGACTGTGCTCATTTTCACATATTTTTCAGATAACTGGAGCAACAAAACAGCTTTAACTGCACTCCTGTCAGAGAGGAAGATATTTAAAAACAGAGGAACTATTGCTAGAGGCATGAGAGTATTTTTTTTGTCGGCCTCTTTAAGGCCCAAGCATGTTGCTTTGGAAAGGAGATTTATTGCTGTATATAGTGTAATTTAATGGCATAGATACTCCAAGTGGGTTTCATCCCACCTAACTTCAGGCGTCAGAACAGTTAAATGGCTTAATTTCTAGAGAGTCACCTCAGAGTCCTTTACTGTCCACAGAAAGCAACTCTGCAGAGCTGAGTTCTCTATTCCTCCTCAGACAGGCTCCAAAGTAAACTGATAGTGCAGGAACCTAAGAGTCCCAAGCCTAACTTAGGAAATGAGAAGCCCCACTGCCCCCAGATACTGAATTATAAAAACGTGCAACACTAGCACAGATTTCTCTTAACATCATCTTCACTCTCATACTTCACACTCACATGTAAATAGACAATCTTCTATGTAAGTATATGCAAGTCTGTTTTGCAATCCAGTACCAATAACTGGAAGGGTGTCTGCAGTCCCCATGTTCTGGTTAGAAACCTTCTTTCCTCATGTTTATTCACGACCAGATTTGATGAACACGTATAACAGGCCTGTAACATCCTAAGATATTTTGATGGAAAACACAATGCTTGTAGGTATTTCCTCAAACACAGCTACCTCTAGAAAGAGAAGCTGATTCTTACCCTACATCTGCATGTGCAGCCCTAGGGTTTTTTTTTCCCCTCCTATCTCACAAGCTCAGTGTCAGGAAAGGTGAATCCCTGAGGCTCATGACTGGGGTATGTCAAGGGATGCTGCATGATCCTGTGGGTGGCGTAATAGGTGAGCACTCTCTGGGGCAGGGCTTGATCCTCAATTTGTTCTTGGTACTGCTGTAAAAGCTTTTTAAAAAATCTGTGAACTTGAATATTTTTGCATCAGTGGTAAGGACTGAACTATCTCTGGTTTCAGCTCATCCCAATTTCCCAAAAGCTGATGTCACCAGCTTTCAAAATCTGTTCCTAGAGAGTGGCTCTGACATACCTCAGATATTTAAATATTCTCCATGTTTGCTGAGCTCTTACACAGCAGTGCCAAACCATTCATCTTAGATCCAGGAGAGCACAGTGGGAAGTACAGGAGGCTTTACAAGAGTGTGCCCTTCTATATTAAAATTCAGGTACATGATAGGACACAAAGGCCTCCTTTCATGCTGACTGACAATTTGAATTTAACAGATCCTCTAGAAACTGAAAGTGACATTTAAAAAAAAAAAAAAAAGCAGTAAAACTTGCCATGTGATTTATGATGTAGCTTATTAGGACACTGCCTTTCCCTGCTTACACAGTCTCCTAATGCACCAAAAAGACTGTCAGGGATATTTTAAAAACCCACAAACACCAAAACTTTGGTTTAAGAGTATTGCCTCATTCAGAAAGAAGAGCACTTATAGAGCAGTCCGGTAACTTATTAATTTTTTTTAATCAATTTATTTATAAATGGACATAATTGAAGAGGCTGTCTATGCAAACTGTACTCAGTGTAGCTCAGAGTATCTTTGCTTATGGGGATGGTCAATTCTAAGTGTTTTACCAGATCTTTGCAAGTTACAGCTGAGGGTAAATGCAGCTCAGTTATACAGGACAATGTGGTTTGTACCTTGACATTAAAAGTACAGAAAAGTTACTGAGTGAAGGAGAAATGTGGCCAGATGTAAGGAATGCATGTGTTTATTTATGTATCTATTTATCTGGCCCACAGTGCCTGTAGATAATCTCTGACATTTTATATACAGTTGTAGCATAGCTTCTTTGTAAAATTCAAGAATAACCTACTGAGCTAAACAACAGCTCAGGCCAGCTACGCCAGGTGACTATCCTGATCTTTTTGCCCTAACGCTCTTTGCCATCTAGGAATCAGCAAAATTCAATCTATTAACATTGCTCTCTAGCATGTCCTGATGTCCAACAGAGGCTAAAACCCAACCACTTCTGTAGAAATTGAACTGCTGAAACATGCTGCAAGGGCAAAAGGGGTCAGCCAAATATTAGATTGAAATGTTCTGGTGCCATTTGCAGAGCTTCAAGGCGCTGACTTCTTTTAAGGCACACAGAAGTCAATAAAACTGAGATTTTAGGGGACTTATGTTAGAAGCAGGACAAGAGTTTCTTCCAGATTCTGTTTGAAAGAAGGCGGCAACGTTGTTTTACAAAGCAAATCAAATGAATATATTGCTTAAACTGGACCCCAGCTGGATCACTAAGAAATACTCCAGGCTCTTGTTCCCCTGGTTGGAGGGTGGGTGCTGCAGGGGCAGGGGGGCAGAGCAGTGGAGGAAGAAGAAGGTGCCCAATTCCTGTGCTGGCCTCCAACAACCAGGGAGCCCCTCTGGGTGCTTGAACTGCTTCTCAGCCTTTGCACTTCGTTTGACTAAATAAGTTACCCCCTTTTTCTTTCTTCCATCTCCATTTTTCTCTCCTGAGTATGACCAATCTTCTGAGCCAAGATGCATGTGTTGCTTCCCTCTGCCTTGCCGGAGGCTCAAATTGCTCCAGCTGCACAACCATCTATTTAGGAGGCAGGAATCAGTTTCAGCACTTGAATTTTGAGCACCAAACCTGTGGTTTAGGCCAGAGTTGTGTGTTTTCTCCAAGTTAAATTGGCTTTTTTATTTACCTCTACACAATGCAGGAAATCCTGTCAATTCTGGAAATAAAATAAGAATTAATGACATGTGAGAAAAAGTATTTTTTGAACTAGTTATTCTTTTTACCAAAGAGCTTTATTTTCTGCTCCCACTTTTCAATATTAAGAGGGCTAGTCTGAGTCAGAGCTCAAGAGAAAATATGTAGTAATTACTGTGTTGAGAGCTTTCATTGTAGGACGAAACCAGTCGTGTTTCCTGCAACTGTTCTTTGTGTGTACATTTTTCTTTTCACAAGTGAGTTTGTGTGGCTTTTCTAGCAGCAGGAAAATTTAAACTATTTCTTTTAAAGTAAGTTTCTGAAGATACTTCAAAAAAGAACGCAGAACTGCTTTTTAGCATTAACAAAATTATCAACAGCTAAAATAAATAGGAGTAAAGCCTTTGAAATTTAATCTGGTTCTTGTTTGGCTTCCTATTGTAGATCCAGTGTATGTTTCCTTGCACATAATCAGAGAAGTAATAAATATTTTTAATTTTGTTTCTTTGCAGTTAGAAGGGTGACACCCACAACAGCATCATTGGTTAGAACACTGCATACTGGAAACTATGTTAGAAAGGAATTTTATGCAGAAATGTTTCTTCTCTCTTCCCTCCCCTTTCCCTCTTTCCCATGTAAAAAAGTCATAGGAGAAATTGAGGTGTGTTGTGATGTGGAAAGAGAAGAGCCCAAGGACCCTGGGCAATTTTAGCAAAGTGCAGAAGGCAAGAAAACAGTTTCTCTTCTGTGGTTATCTGAGCTGTGTGGCTGGTTTCATACAGAAACATGTTTTGACGCCAGTGGTGGAATTGTGACTGGTTTATCATTTTTAAATTGTCTCACAGCTGCATCTAGATGTGGGTCTGCTGGGCTATCAAATGTCCTTTGGCTGCAGCAGGAACTCCGTGCATGGCTCAGTGATAGTGTATGACCCCTGCAGAGCAGCATTTCTTGAGTCACACAGAGAGAAAAACAGTGCTTGGTTGGTGTCACAGCGCTGAGGAATTCCACGTGGTATGGCATGGTTTGAATGATAATTTATGAAGCGTGGAAATCTTTTGTTGTGAACCATTGTGACTGCCAGCTGGTGGGTTATTCTCATTTTGTTCTATGTTATTTTTCATTATTTGCTCTTTTTTTTTTTTTTTGCATCCGTGTGCACATTTCATATTGTGGATCTATTGTATGCTCATTTTTTCATACAGAAATTTAAGCTCCTTAGAACTGCCCAGTGATAACTGCAGCTATCAGGTGTGCACCTTAACACTCGAGGAGAGGCAGAAAGGCTGTAAGAATTCAGGATGATTAATCCAACAGCAGCTTTTACATGCACACACTGTAACACACCCCACTGCTGGATGCTCTTGTGTCCAATTTAATCTTACAGCACTTCCACACAAAAAGTTGGATGCCTGTTACATACAAAAATAATCTTCACCTCTTCAGTGCTGCTACCACCACTGGCTCCCTGCACCCACAGAACCTGAGAGATGAGGACTGGGCAGGTGGTGCCGACATGAGGCTTTGCCCAGAGATTCCCATTCTTTGGAGTGATTATGCAATCACCACACAGTCCCACTGGCATCAGCAGCTATTATGCAGCAGCTGCATAATCAGGCATTTATTGGAAGAGGTGGGGAGGAAGAAGGCCACATGTTTGTCCCCTGCAGTCCTGAATGGCAGAGGGTGATACAGCTGGAGAAGAGCATTGTGTGAGTTTTGATGTGCAGCTGTTGGTTTGTGTTTTCTGACTGCTCAGTGAGCATGATGGGAAAACGTGATGCTTGGGTCACACACCAAGCCCTGCAGCTCCAGGCTGGGGCAGAGGGGCTGAAAGCTGGGAAAGGCCCTGGGGGTGCTGGGGACAGCGGCTGGACATGAGCCCAGCTGTGCCCAGGGGGGCAAGAGGCCAATGGCCCCTGGGCTGTGCCAGCCATGGGGTGGCAGCAGGGCCAGGGCAGTGACTGTCCCCTGGGCTGGGCACTGCTGAGGCCACACCTCACATCCTGGGGCAGTGCTGGGCCCCTCACAGCGAGATGGACACTGAGGGGCTGGAGCGTGTCCAGAGAAGGGAATGGAGCTGGGGAAGAGTCTGGAGCACCAGGAGGGGCTGAGGGAGCTGGGCAAGGGGCTCAGCCTGGAGTAAAAGAGACTCAGGAGGAACCTTATTGCTCTTTAGCACTGTCTGGAAGGAGGTTGAAAACAGGTGGGGATCCATTTGTTCTCCCAGGTAACAAACAAGAGGGAAATGCCTCAAGTGGCACCAGGGGAGGTTTAGGTTGGATATTAGGAGAAATTTCTTCACTGAAAGGGCTGTCAAGCACTAGCATGGCTGCCCAAGGCAGTGGTGAAGTCCCCATTCCTGGAGGGATTTCAAAGCCGTGTGGATGTGGCACTTGGGGACATGGGTTTGGCAGTGGCAGTGGAATGGCTGGACTTTAAAAGGTCTTTTCCAGCCTAATGGTTCCATGAAAACTTATGTTGGTGTGAGTTTTCTGTGACTGCAGCCTCACCCATTCCCCAGATAAACCAGATTTTTGAAGAGCCATTCTGTTAGGGTCTGTTTCTTTGGCCAGCTGTGCAGACCTAGCTTCCCATTCTTCCTACTGTTGCTTATATCCCACAAGCTCCCTTGCCAATTTTAAAATCACAAGTAATGGGTGTTCTGCTGCATCTCAAGACATTTCCTTGATCAACTGCCAGCTTTAAAAGAAACGCACATTTGGAGGAGATGAGTCCCACTGGCAAATTTCAGCTGGATAAACTACTTCTATAAACTCATCTTCCAGCACAATGTGAAAAAAATTAATCAAGCCAGGCTTCCAAGCCATTTCATCCATCTTAAGATAGGTGGAATGAATAACCCCTGGAAATGCCTCTTTCAATGTGTTAGTGAGGGTAACAGGACTTTTAGATGGCTAAATTGACTGAGTTTAGTCCTGCTCTTTATCTCCAGTAAAGATTTGTATAATTAGATCTTCCAGGTATTGGATATTTTTCTGTCTCTGCTACAGTCCTCTACTATCTGAAATCTCCTTGCCATGAAGAATTTACAGACTGAGTTCAAATTGCCTTTTAATGTTCTTTTAGCCTTGAGCCTCTTAAACCCCTTAGTTTGACAAACTTTCCACAAGTCAGATAAGCTCTACAGCTCTTTCTGAAAGCTTTCCCATCTGTCACTAGGATTTTTTCTGCTACAGGCCCTAGGGAAGGTGGTGTTTCCCTCCAGCAATCCCACCACTACTGGTGAGACAACAGCTCCCTACTTTGAATTGGCATCTCCTCTCCGTGTGCTCCAGAATTCCATTTGCTTGTTTAGCCATCATATTGTGTAGGAAGCTGATGGTGGGAGCTACGTGTTGTATTACTGGGTATTTCAAACAGTTCCAGGATGTTCTCTATCAGCAGTGCCTACAACAGAGCACTGGAGACAGAGCTGTGCTGTTACCCCCTTGCTCTTACTACACAACCATTACAAAATTTTATATGATTTAGAATAATGGCAGTGTTGCCAAATATTTTCAGTGGGGCCCTCAGTACCCAGAGAAGTTTTCCATTTCCTCTGTCCAACGGAAGCACCAGGAGCTGACTGGCTCACCCCAGCACTGTGTGGATAAACACATCACAACCTGCTAAGGACTGACAGACTCCCACACTAACTGCACTAACTCCAGCTATGGCCAGCACCCTCTGAGAAAGATAAAGCCAGACAATCCCCTAGCTCATTTTTACTAATTTTCTTAAACATTCCAGACCATGTTTGCACTTATTTAACTAGAATAAAGGGAAAAAAATAAAACTGAGGCAGCTATTGCCCTCACAGGTGGAATTTATTAGTGTAACAAACACTGCAAGATCAGGACTCAGAATGGGAAGATAGGGGTTATTCATTACTATCCTAATGCTTAATAAGGTGGGTTTTTTCCTGTTTTCTCACTTGTCTCTAACTCCTTCAAAACCTGCCCCTTGCAGCCAAGTATGGTTGTTGGACTGCTTCAGGTAGTTTTACTTTTGCTTTATGTATTGCCAAGGAAAAGGCAGGAAGAGTCAACCTGAGGCTGAACCAACCCTCCTTTTTTTTCTTCAGTAGCATCTCAATTAGGCAATATTCTTAACACACCCACAAAAATGCATTCCACATTTTTTGTCTTCTTTTATTGTTCATGCAAACACTGGGGCTCTTTTTAATTGGGATGCCTATTTTTGTTATGCTCTGAGAGGCTTCAGTGAATATTAAAAACAAATACGGAGTCACCTCTCAGTCTGTCATGTAATTTTCTTTAAAATGTCTTAAAATGCAAATTAAGCAGGTGTTCTGGTTGCTGTTAACTTGAGCAGCATGAGAGAAGTTTGGGAGGTTTTTGGTGAGTGAAAGGCTGATCTCTGGCTGCCTTCCAGTCACAATTTCTCCAGAACGTTTTTGGTGAAGCTGTGCTGGGGATGAGCAGGTAACAGGTGCTGGGTTCAGCAGCTCCCTGTGACTCACCACTTCCCAAAGAGTGTGAATGCAATAGAAAATTACTTTGCCTCCCTTCCCTGCGTGAGTGATTAAAATCTGTATCACTAATCAACGAAGAATATAGTTAAAGACTGTTTAATTAATTTACTGTAATTCTTGATGAAGCTCGCCACAGTTCCTTTTCCACGTGACAGCCATGATTTCCAGCAGCCTGTGTGGTGTGTGCTCAGCAGAATTCAGCTCAGGGGTATGATCAGCTCGTTAATACACACAATTTCTGTAACTAGGACAACTCCTTTGCGCAAAAACTCCTCACTGAAGAGGAGTCCTTCAGGAAGAAAAGTTATAGGTGGACCTTGTTCCCTTCCAGATTTGAGCCCCACAGTCATTTTTCTGCTGTGAACCGCTGTGCAGACACCTTTCCATTGCTGCCTTTAATTCCATTGCACCTTTCCATTTCCTGTCAATAGTTCTGTCTCCCCCAGTCACTTCAATTCCACCTCTGAGATTCTGTGGAGTCCAAGTAAAAGTTCCCCCTACATAAAGGAAACAGACAATTCTATTGGGAAGTGAAGTGAGGTAGCTTATTTTCACGCATAACCACTTTTCACATGTCTTTTTTACCCTCCTGTTTATTATGATAGGTGCCAAGTTTAAACCAATAATTCCTCTGCTGCTGCTCTGTGGAGGCCACAGAGTGTTATGCTGATTAAAATCATTTCCATGTTGCTTGAAGGAACGTGCCTCACCTGTTCTGTTTTGGGACCATGTTATCACCTGATGTGGGACTAACATCAGCAGCCTTTTTAATTGTGTTCCAGTGACATGTCGTATTCCTGCCATTTCATGTCTTAAGCTGGTTTTATCTCCTCAGTACTGCAAATTTCCAAGAAACTTTTTATGTGGATTTCAAACCCTCCTCAGAGGCATGGTTTTTTTTCTGCAGTGAATTGTAGATGTATGTGGATATGTATTTATGACAGTGTTGATCATGTAACTTCCCCAAAACCTTTTAAGTTTCTGAAAATTGATTGCTGATGGACATCAGCATTCCCTCATGTCTCAGTGAAGAGTAAAATGAGTCAGATTTCAATGCTTCTTGATCTATTTTGCTTTTGGGACTTAAACAGCCAAGATATATCTGATATCTTGCTAATGATGAAAAACTGTGTCTAATTTCTGGCCTCTTCTTTAACTGTTCAGTGAAACATCATTATAAAACCAAGGTCACACAGACATGTTTCAGCACTTTTCTGATGAAATTACTACTGTGGTTGTCTTCATCATGATCTAATCAGGGACAGGGACAATAAAAGTAATGATGTGGTAGATTCCTGACCTTGGCTCTCACTGACAATAATTGTCTGACACAGTTAACATTTATGGTCCTGCCTTCAGCATTATCACATAAGTTTCTGATGATTTCATTAATGTCTGCTATGCCATAATATGCCATCATTTCATACAGAAATTTTAGCTTACTTAGAAGATCTTCTGCTACCCCACAGAGGGATTATACCTTACATATGGCTTTTTGTTTAATAATAACTCTGGGAATAATAAATAGGTCAGCACAGGATCTTCAGCTCTATTACCTTCTTGTTCTCCTTGTACTCCTTGAGTTTAGGGAGTTACTTGTTTTTTGACATCCAAAATATACATTGGGAGTTCATTTTCCAAGGTGAAAGCAATGCTATCTTACTTCAGAGACTCTTGCTTTTTCTTCTTCCTTCTCACTTCTGTTAAAAGCACCAAGTGTACACAGATATTTGTTTTGCAGGTATTTTAAGTAGTTCTCTGGAGCATAAGCTACCGAAGATGGGCAATATCCTGTCTACATTCTATTTTCTTTTTGAAAAGTGCTTTCTTTCAGTACAGAACAATGAATTACACTAAATCTCCTTCTTAGAAATCTCATTGCCACTTTGCATAAAGTAAGGCTTGTCTGTTTAGATCATTAACTCCAGCTCCTCAACACCTCCCCTTTTATTCTTTCTGGAAATATCTTTGGCTGATGCTGAAGTTTCTCTGTCATTCTTCAGAACCCAAATGAGGAGCTTATTTTATTTTTCTCTGCATATTTAAAATGCATAAAACATGCACATGCTGTTAAAATTACTATTGAGCATCTGACACCTAAGAGGATGCAAGGGGTAGGACTTCTGTAACTACCAAAATATTTATAGAGTTTACTGGTTTCTATTGTGACAGAAGAGATGGAATTGGTTGATAGAATTTGGGATGTCACACTCCTTCCTGCGTGATGCTACAGTGTTGTGACATTACTCAGTGAAATTGTGGGCTTAATTGGAGTCTTCTGATTTCACATGAAATTTATGCTGCTATCTGCTACTTCAGTGGTGTCATGCAAGATCTGTAGCCTGGAGATCAGGTAATGATCTCACTGCAAAAAATTCTATCCTGGGCAGATGAGAAAATTTAGATATGCAAGATGTTCAGATCTGGTTTCCAGTAATTTTACTAAATTTCATTTCTCAGTATGCAGAATTCATTCAGCAATAGTACACAGATAACCTTTTAACCACTGGCTTTTGTCCTCCTATTTTCTCACAATTCATTACCATACTTAAGTTAAACTGCTTCAACTGTACAGTCCCTTTAAAATAAAGACTTTCTTGAAGCTGATGAGTGCAACAGTCCCAACTCAATGAAAAGGCTGAGAAACAGCTAAAACAGGGCATACAAATCAGCCCACATCCTGTGAATCTGAAGTTAAGAATGTAGAGAAATCAGTGGTGTGATATGGGGTCTATAATTTATGGAGCCAAGGGAAGAGCAGAATATGGCATGAAATGAACAATATGCACTACATATTGTGTACATATTGCAACAAAAGTTGCAGTTTGTGCATATCAATGTGACAAAGATTTAGACTGAAGTGGACAAAACCTTCGTATATTGCCTTAGCTTCACATGCTAATAGTGAATCTCTAAATACAAGGAAGAAAGCAAGCAGGCACTCAGTAAACTTATGTCTCTTGAATTATTGAAATGCAAATGATACACCCAAAATCTCCCAATTTGTTTGTGTGTTGTAGTATTGAGGCAAGCAAAAAAGACTGGGAGCACTGCAGATTTTGAGGTGTTTGGTCCCAAGCCCACTGTGTGTTTGTGCTGTTGGCTCCCTGCCCTGAAGTGCTGGTTTGGGCTGGGGTAGAGCTAATTCCTATTTTTACAGTTACGCGGTTCCCAGCAGGCAAGGTAAGAATATTTAGAAGAAAATACATTCAACAATACCTGTTATTCTAACCCAGTATATTCCAAAGGGAATGGAGACCTGTAGATAATAGTAGATGGTGCCTGACACGCCTAATGTTTGTTACCAAACAGGTTTTTCAAGATGATGTCAATTCCCAGGAAGTTCCTTCATAAAAGCACAATGTAAGTATTCAGTTTTATTTCTTTCCATCTTTTTTAAAAAACCCAAACAACTACCGGTGCTCTGCCATATTTAGTCTGAGTACAATATAAAAGTCGAGGTAGGGGCTCTAAATAAAAACTGTGTTTTGCCCTATGATGCAAAATTTTGCATCTTTAAAAGTAACAGTATCCTATTCCTGTTCAGCGAAGTAATTTTGCAAATGTAAAACTGAGATCTTTCTTATTTACTTAAAATGGAAGGAGGCAGCTTTTTCCCCACTGCTTACTGTAAATAACTTGTATCAAGAGCAGGCTCTGCACAAACTCCTCTGTCACCACAATGGCTCATGATTTTGGTGGACCCACTGCAGCACCAATGTCCCATGACACAGGCAAGACTGCAGCAGCAGCTCTTAGAACTCACTGAAGGAAGCACTGCAGTGATAGTCTACATCCTGTTTAAAAATTTGGTATCACAGTGAATTCTCTCAGTCTTCTTAGCCATCAGCAAAATATTTATGTGTTTTTTGTACAGTTTCTGTGGACATGCTCAGTTACCTGCTGGTTCCTAAACTCTGCCAGTATTTTTATAGACCGTATTCTGTCTGGTGCTTTGGTAGTCATCTGAAGAGGTGTCAAGTAGCAGGTGAATAGCAGCAGGCTAAAAACTATTCTATTTGCTGTCCAAAAGACAATGTGCCCCAGAGGAATTCACAGCAAAAGCAGATTCCAGCATTTAATAAGGGAAAGTAAAACAGACTTGCCTTTGCCTAATCCATTCCAGCTGTGTAAAGGAAATAACAGGGGCTAACCCTGCTGGGCTGATACCTTTCCTGATTCTAGACAAGCAGCAGGTTTCTGAAACTGAGAGTCAAGGAGCATGTGTGTGATCACAGACATTGCCTCTGCCTGCTGTGGTGCAGAAAGGCAGAGAACACAGAGGCAAATGTTGGACTTCAAGACAGTATTTATTCCCTGTGATTTGCATCCTTGATGGAGGTCAGGAGGAGTTTAACATCAGCAGAGCAAGGCAGAGGGATCAGGTCTCCCTCTTACATCCGGAACACAACACAGCCATGGAGAACCTGGAGCAACCCTGGCCCACACTTCTTAATGTGATCTTGCTTTCTAGTCTGACCATTTTAATTACTATTAATTAACAATATTCCCACGGTTGTGAGAACAAGCTGTTTCAGCAGTCAGAATTTTGATTCCCCAACTTGCAATATTTCATTTTATCACCTCCCTGGCTTTTACTTTGCTGAGCAGTAGAAATAATTTGCCTGCTCTTGTTGCGGCTCCATGTCCAGCTGTTAAAGCTCGCTCAGGTAACCAGACTGCAGGTTCTCCCTCAGGCCAGTGAGCGTGGAAGGGCCCAGCTCGTGCCCCTCAGCCGTGACCTGAAGGAACCACCACGAGAGAGGCCAGCACTGCGTGAGCTCAGTCACTCGCGGGCTGTGACGGCGTTTGGTTGCGGAAGGTGCATCCACCAGGACCTTCAGCCCACACAGGCCTTGGGCAGCCCTCAGATGGTTTTCATGCTGAAGAAGAAATCAGCATTAGTTGGGCTGCAAAATCCACACACTACAGCACGAAGCAACATTAGTCCAAATGGGGTTGGATGCTCCTGAGATTAATGATTTTCCTCCCTATCCTTGCACAGCACTGGCAGAGCAGCCAGCAGCTTGCCTAATGGATTCCAGACCTCTTTACTTATAATAATATTATGGCTATACATGGTTCTCCTTGTCTCAAGTAAACAATGAAGTGATCCACCGTGACAAAATGTTTAAACATCATAGGGATGGTTCTACCCGCTCTATACTATGACTTACTTGATTTTTCCCTCTGCCATACCCAACTCATTGCCAATTCATAGCGCTTAAACTAGGACAAGGAAATAAATGCTGAAATAAAAACCAGTTGCATAATTTTTTTAATCCAGGAAGATCCAAAAACCGCTTTACAAACTATAGGTTAATCCTGACATCCTTCTTGGGACACTTTCTTACACTGTCAGTTCTCTGCAGTACTCAAGAGAGTTGAAAGAATCACTTTCCTATTACCATGTAGTGTCTTCTAGAATGGGCATATTTTTAACTGTGCTCAGATGAATACAGTACAGGAAGTTAACCACTTCAACAACATCTGTCACCACGAAAACTTGCAAACTGGTTTGGAAAATGTTTTTAACGCTATTTAAGTTTTTTATGCCTGGGGGTATATTCATACCTCTCAGGATTAAAAGATCTCTGCTGCATTTTCAAAATGCTCATCTGTAAAGAGGAACCATTCTTAGGGTATGATATCACCTATATACACACACACACAGTGTGTTTGTGAGGTGCTAAAGAAAAATGCTTCTTTTCTCTACAGACAGAAAAGCTGGGATAAGTTTAGGACACATTAAAATGGCAACATAAACTGCAAAGTTGATTTTTTTAGACTGGAAGCCTGGTGTGTTACCAAAGCAGGCGTCATCATCTAGAATAATGGAAATTCAGGTATAGAATTAAAAACCAGTATTTTAATAGATTCAGTAATTTTAAAAATGGTGATGGAAATTATAAATCCAGTAAGTCCATTGCACTTCTTCACTGACAGTATGGTTCCATTTTGAGAATATAGTACTAAGGTCGTTCATCAAATATAGACTGCAGCAGAAAATCAGACTCTGAAACTAAGCTTAATTTCTGTAGGGCAAAATTACCATATTTTCATCCATATAACCTGCAGATTATCTAACAGAGAAATAAATAGCCAGGCTACCCACTCCCCACTGTTTTAGCAATTGCTGTAGTACACAAATCTGTCATTTTCTGATGGAGCTGTTTACTCAAAATCCTCTTTTGCATGCTAAATATCTTGCCTGTGATCACCAGTGCCTATTGCTATTTTTTCTGTATCCAACTCTGAATCATCTGTGCTCTTGGTTCATGGGCTCCGAGTTCCCAAAGCTGCAGGTTACAAGAATGAGAATATAGCAGTTCTTGTAGTGAGTGTTTTACATGCTGAAATACAAGGGATAAATAGGGTTTTGATAGGGAAACATCTACTTACTTCTTCCACTAAGCAATGAAAGGACAGCGGGGAAAAAAAAGGGAACAATTTTGTGGGTACTGAGGGGAGCACAAACAGCTCACTGGGGAATAAGTGAGTGTTACTGGAGTGACTTGTCAATGCTCATCTCCTGCCAACACAGGACAAGGAGCATATGGGATGTGCTCACCTGAGCCTGACATACATTGCCCGCTTAACGCTTCGGGAAAAGCAAAGAAACAGAACAACGGGAGTCAGTCAGTCATGGGAAGTGACCAGGAATCAAGCCTTCAAGAATATTGACTGATTTCAATTCATAATGGTATGGCAGGCTAACAGTATATAAATTTACAGATGTAGTGGTACACACACATATTAAGACAGGATACAATTACTGTACTACAAATATAGCTCTTAACCTACATGGCAATTTTAACTGGAGACTGAGAAATCAATGCGCAAAAAAGCTGGAAGAATTAGAGGAAGGAAAAAGCAAAGAGGAAGTTAAAAGAAGAATGTTTACAATTAAGCACAAGCAATTCTCTCTCTTAAGCAGCAGCCTCAGACTCTTCTGCTTGAACAACAGCTGCTGGAATGGTCCTCAAGTTTGATCTGCACTGGATACATCCAGTACTGGCTCCAGTGCCAAGTGACCTCCTCTGTCACTGAAATAACCGTCACTTTTTTCTCTATTGCAACAAATCTTCAACTCTATTTGCTCTAGATTAACACTTAAAATTAAGGGGCAAATGATGAAATTAAAGGACTATCATTGTTATCACCCCATCTGCAACACAGCGATACCCGAAGGTTTCAGACCAAGATCAGTGCTGAGCCTTTACGTGCTCCGCAGCTCCAGGAACTGCTGTCATCTTTTTCACCCTACCCATTCTTAGATCATTTTATATTGCCAAAACTCAAGGCTCAGCCTTCTGGAACTCTTCTAAAATACAAATAAAGGGAGGTACTCTCTCTGTACTCTCTCTGCATCCTTCCAAATCCTAATGCTTTCTTGCCAAGAAAAAAAGTCCCTGCCTTTCTTGATACTTTTTTTCAGAGAAATGTTTTACTCAGCTCTCTCCCTTTGCTTTCAGTTTCTTTGGCAAAACCAGTCCAAAATAATTCAATGTCATTTTGTCCCATGGCTATCTGTGTTTGATTTCTTCTATTTATACTGCAACTTCTGCTTGCTCCCATAGATCTGTCTCCTTTTTGGTCTGAGGGGTTTTTCTGGAGGTTTTGTCTTGGTTTCATAGCATTTAACCTTACAGTAGCCTACTTGTGTCACTCTGTCAAACGAGATCAAGCAAAGCTTTTTTGGCTGTGCATATAAAAAACTAACCTGGTTTTGATGTTGTTTCTGTGTCTCATGCCACAAATAGAGCAGATTTGCGACATCTCACGTTGAAGCTATTCCAGTGTTGCTATTTATACAATCTTTTAAAACCAGAGCAACAGATACACGTAGCAATTAGTCTTTGAGACCGGATTAAAACTACTTTGTATAATGGTTGATGCAGATTTGTAGTTTATTTGTATGACAGAGTAGTAAAACTGTTTAGCACTGAAAGATGGCAGCACCTGTTTCACTGAGAAAAGGATTAAAAGATGACTTGATATATTCCAGAGCAAGACATTACCCCTAAGCAGTAATTCTGTAAGACAGGTCAGGATATAAAGAATTACATGTTAGAAATGGTGCTGTTCAGCCTGAATTCACAGGCACTTCCAAATCTAGGTGATTGTTCACACTCCAAAACAGCAAAAGGGTATGTATCAATATGGCTTAGCTTACTTACCAGGCGGATGTACTCTGAAAAGACACCAGGGGTGGGCTTAAAGCATCTCCTTTTAAAGTGTGTACTGTCTGTGATGTCTGAGGCTGGGGCTGAGTTTGAGGCTGTGTCTCTGGCTGAGGCTGTGTCTGTCTTGGGTCCTGAGCAGGGTTAATCCATCGGCTCTGTCCCTGTGTCATCCACTTTCCCTGGATTCCCCAGCGGGTCAGGTAAAATTTGCAAATATCATAGTTCATTGAGGAGTAATATAAAAGGTCCAGTATCAGTAAGATCACCACAAAAAAGCCATAGATCCACACTCCTAACAGTGCACTGTAGTTGCTGTGAAAGGAAGAAAAGCGATAACAAAAAAAAGTTATCTCTTGGTCACTGTGTTAGTTCATCAAGGTTGTTTGTTTCATTAATTATATATAGATGGCTGGAACAAAATCTTGTTCTAAAGCATGTGTCTTTAAAAATGAGTTATTTTTTCAAAATGAATATTGCTATAGGCATGGTTTTTAAAAACTAAGGCCACACTCTCTTACAAAAACTTTTATTAATCCTTCTCATCTATGTATGGGCTTTCCAGAGTGGCTGCTAAAGACCTCTTAATATGCTGTAAATAAATTTAAGAAAGAAGAACATTGACAAAATCATGTTAAACCATGCATTTCACAGGAAGGAAAATATGTACTACATTGAAATGTATATGTTGGTGTAGTTACAAGGTGTATATATAGATAAAGGCCAAGAAAACAATATGGTGTGGAGAGCTGTAAAATTCTGACAGGTGACTAGAGATATTAAAAGAAAAGAGGGAAAAACAGGAGGAAAAGGTGTAAGGGGTCAAAAATTTGGAGATCAAAAAGTGGAAGAAGTGCTAATGCCCTGCTGGAGATGAAGTATTATTAAAAGAAAAATGACTGTCAGGTGTAAATGCAGTTTGGATTGGAAACTGTGAGTGGGGAGGATGAGGTCAGACCTGAGAAGGAAAGAAATGTATAAAAATGAGATTGTTAGGTAGAAAGCAAAAAAAGACTGAACTACACCCATGAGCTAATGTGGAAGTACATGTACTGGAGACTACAAAACCAAGAGGAAGATGAAGGGATGTCAGTAAAATATGTCATTAGGAAGACAGTCTCAGAGAAAAATTATATCGAAGTAATAGGTGGGCAACCCACATCTGCATGGAGCTGAACTCAAAACTGAACACACACTCAACCATGCTCTCCTTTCACAGCCAGTCAGAGAAACTTGGAGGGAATCATATTTTATCAGGACATTGATCAAAATGGAAGTGCTGCAAGAAGAGAAAAAGGATGAGAAGACATATTATACATGCAAGCCAGAAGGATATTTTGATATTTTAAAAACATGTCCCCCAGCCTTTCTGGATCAAAAGATTTCAAGTCTCTGCTTTGAACTTTCATTTCTATTTAAACTATTGTATGACTCTTTCATTTTATACTTTGAAAAAATCAGGATTTGAAACAAGAAACCAGAATTTTACTTTCTGTGTTGCTGTCTGTCAGCACTTCAAGAGACTGGTTCTTCCCTTCAGGGAACAATTTTTCCACTACACAGCTATAAGGCCCTTAGATTAAATAAGGTTCCATTTGAAATAACCAAGTAACAAGAGGAAGGTCCAAGCTATTAATGGCTCCTGTCTCGTATAATTATAGGACCATAAAAGCCTCGAATAAGAAAAAAAAAAGAAAAGGAAATTAAAGAAACAGCAAATATCCAGGAGGATTGGAAGTAGGTAAAATTTAAAGTTCTGAAAACCCTTAACTCAAGAGTCTTTGCCTCTGCTAAAAACTTACACATGCAAGCCTAACTCCACACAGCAGAGGGTAGACCTTAGTAATACACTAAAATCTGCAGTTCAGGCACTTGAAAGTAGGACAGGATCTGGTTAATCCAGGATTCTCAGCAGAGTTGCTCTTGACTTCTAGTAGTTTCATTGTTATTGGTGGTAAATTCTTCTATTCTCTGTTACTATTAATAAAAGGGAAATAAAGGCTGGAAAAGTCAGGAAGAAATCCACTTGGACAAATCCCATTCTTCCTCATCACTAATGACATTTTACATACAGGTGTGCTGTATTTTGACCCACACTAAGAAAACATATTAGTTTTGGCAGCAATGTGAGAGGCAGAAACATTCCTTGTAGTTAACTCAAAAGAATTTGTTTGTATTTTAGCTATTTAGTTTCATCCACCAAAATTTTGATTAGTGAAAATTAGAGCTATCTTGAGCGTTCCAATTTCAAGCAGCACTTTATTAATCATGCCAATATGTAAGTTATTTCATCTGCTCCTCCTAAACAACATCTGTTTCTCACAAGTACAAAAAACGAAAGGCTGCTTTCTTTTAATTAACAGACAATGGGACAACAGCACTATCAAAAGGGCCTTGTGAAAAATCACAGGCAAAAATAGTAAGTAGTGTGTTTAGCACAAAGAAGGATATTCCCTACTTTCATGTTTTCTGTTTCTCCAACTATTAAGGTGGTAGAAAATGTTAATTTTTCTGATGGCTACTAGTATTAGTAAAAATTAAAACTGCCCTGCAAATCAAGAAGATGTCCTCATTAGAAAATAAACAAACAATCTTAATTGCACAGAATAACAGTAAGGCCAGAAATACAGAAGAGAACTCGGAATCCAAAAACTTCCAGGACTTGCTCTCATTTGACTGACCTGAACGATTTGTCAACATCTATTCTTGCAGTCTGGTTTTCCTGTTCTTTTGGGCACAAGTTCAAAGTTTATGAAAACTAAGGTGTGAACAGATTTCAAATTTGCCAAGATTCAAATTATAGGGGGGTTTCCATTACAAGGCGGATCAAGCTGCATCCATCTCACTCATTCACTTTTTGGGACAGATGACAAGCTGGTTACCACTAGCCTATATCTTTTTAGTAGATTTTCTTGAGTTTTATGTGCAGCACGTGAATTAAAAATAATTTATTTAGGTATTCAGGTTTGAAAAAAACCAACAAATCAATTGTGGGCTGAATTCCACAGCTGCACAGTTCAAATGTGGGCAGATGGTCATGGAAACAGTTTCTTCCTCAATTCTCATTAGAAGGGGCTGTTCCTTGGAGTAGTAACAATAAGTGTTGCCCCTAGGAAATGCAAGGTTACATCCTTGGTACTTCTACCACTGAGGAAATCAGTGCAGTTTTTGCATGCACACTTTAAATGAGAATTTTCCCCCACTATTTTGTTTTTACAATTATCTCCAGCCCATTGTCCAATCCTGAGTTTTCCTGAGGAATCTGTTACTGTCGTACCTCATAGGTCTTCCCTGCCAAATTACATATTTTTGAAACAGTTGGTAGTGGGATTGATTTTTCTTTTTCTTTGCTGTAAAGATGGCTCCCTGAGTGCTATTTAAGCAAACAGCATTTCTGCAGGGCACATTCAGCACCTGGAGGAAGATGGTGCTGTTCTGTTCTCACACGGCTTTGGGTGCCAGTGTTGGAATGAGGTGTGCCTTAGGAAAGCCATTCCACTCTGAAAAACTGGACTAAGAGTTAAGAAGAAGCATGGATACACTACAGACTTCCTGAGCATTGTTCCAGTATCAGATTAAGGACCCCTGTCATAGCAGTACTACTGATCATCCACCTAAACACACACAACAGAAAATCTGAGCATGATAAGCAGATAAACTAGATTCAAGTGAATACTATTTTTAAGAATGGTTAAACAATTTCTTAGACGGTCCTAAGGGAAAACACTTTGGATTACACAACTTTTCCTGTCTGTTAGACATAATTTGTATTTCTATATTTAATACTAAATGAATTATTCACATTCAAAAATATTATAGACTGATTAATCTGCATGGTTGCAAAGATACAATACTCCCATATTTTGCTTTTACAAAAACACAGAAATATTGTGCTACAGTAATGGAAAAATGTAAATAAACGTGGCTATAGTTGCGCTGTGGGACTGGTGAAGACAAACGTGCCTGTTCAGCTATGCCGTAACAAAGAAGTCACAAGTCACTTCATTAACTTTTCCCCTCAACTGTACTATAAAACAAGAAATTTGTTTTGGTGATTACAAGAATGGCTAAGGGGAAAAATAAACCAAAGAATAATATTGAAATAAACGAAGCAATAATATTGAATCACTCTTCCCTGAAAACTATAATCCTTTTCTTTCAGTTCATTGCTATTCCCATATCTTAAATTATTCTCCCCAGCTACAGTACAATAGAGTTCATCAGATTTTTTTTTTCAGTGGTGTGTGAAATTAGATCTAAACAAAGATCTGACTTTGTCACTGTAAACTGAACCCTGGATGCATTAGAATCTAAATTATCATGTACGTTAAATAAAGTCAGAGTATTAAGTAAGAAGCTTTTTGCAATGTTTTTAATGTAGGCACGTAGGGTTCACTTCTTTCTGCTCCTTCTAAAAATACCAAGAAGTTTCCTACCCATGTCATGGAGCTCAGGGTGAGGAGATCTCTCTCCTGTCTGTCTCACTCCATCAGTGGAGTTTTATGTAGGAAGCGGCATCTCTTCATTTTTCTGGTCCTGACAGATTTATCACAAGTGATGTTTGAGGAATAAGGCAATACCAGTTCCATTCCTACACTTCTCTAAGCTACACCTCCAGAAGCTTTTTATTGTATCCAGTATGATGTCACATTACCTTTGCAAAAGTTCACACACAGCTGATGGCCCAGGAAATCCTGGACTGAATGGTAAATAATCTGCAGGTGGTTCTCAACCATGAATCTCACCAACAAAAACTACACAGGTACCTCTTTTGCCACCACAACTGAATAAGGTGACTCTAAAAAAAAAAAAAATTCCAGAAGAAAACTAATATAGTACCTTTTGCTCTAAATATTTTTATCAAAATAAATGTTGTCGTTCCTAGGATAGCTACTGCTTTTTTTTTTTTTTTCCTCACTGAGGAACTGATCTCACATCCACAACAGCCCTGGATTTATTTCTGTGGAGGTGTGTGCACATGTGCAGATGTGAACAGGCAAACAATGCTGGAGGCAGAGAAATGCTCTGTGTCCTGGGACATCTTTTGCAATCAGCCTGGACCTGTTCCTCTGCCTTGGAAAGGGGCTGGTTGCCCTCTCCATTCCAGGTTGCTGGTGAAAGGAAGGGCATAAGAGCCTTACCTGAGTAAGGTCTGGCCATGACTACACGGCGTAGCCGCTGAGACATTGAGAACAGCCTGAAGCACTGGATTCGTGCCTGTCTGAACTGCCTTTGGTGGAAACATCCTGACCTCTGTGAGACAGGGTGCTCAGCAGTGCTGCAGTGGGGTTTACAGAACAGCAGGGGAAGAAATAAAAGTAATTTGCTGTCTGCAGGACAAAGACCTGGAAAAGTGTGGGGGCAACAGCCACATTCTTGAGGCTCTTTTTACCAGTCTAAGTGAGCAGCAGACTTTGAATCTGTCTGTGACTACCTGCAGAGCCCTTCTGTTCTGAGAGTCCTGAGGAGGAGCTCTCTGACACCCAGGGCTGCTGAGGGAGCAGGGCCACCCCAGCATTCCAAGGGGCAGCAGATCCTGGTTTTTTAGCATGTGTAGAGTACACATTGTGTGGGAGCACTGGGGCACACTGCTATAAACTCCACCAGGTTGCCTGGAGCTGTTTATGTTGCCAGAGTTGGGGAGCCCCAGGTGAAGGTGCTGCCAGTTGCTGGATTGTCTGGACTGCACAAAGGGTGGAGAAAGTGGATGGTCTGTAATGGGCTTGGTGCTGAAGTATCTTCCCAGTGTTCTGCGTGATCTGGTCTCACTATATCCCCAGGTGCACTACAAAGCCAAGGCAAGGAAATTTCACCTGAAGGACATAACTGCACATAAAGTAACAAGGTAGTAGAGATCCACATTGATTTAAAGCTATCATACAGGGGTAGAGTCTATTTCTGTCTGTCTTTGCAGGTGATTGGCACTTTAACACCTGTAAATTTAGAGAATACAACTTCTACATCTACACAAGACTGAATTTTATCTGGGCAGGTCTGTGTGAGGAGTGGTTGCTAAGGAAGGCAGTGCTTTGCTGACTCCACGAGCTGAGCACAGCTGTACACAGTGAGTGAGACCAGCCAGCAGCAGTATTCCAGTACCATCATCTCCTAACAGCCCTGCACCTGCTTCCACAGGAAAGAATACAACACCCCAATTGACTCTGGCACCACAGGAAACACCAAAAATCCCTGTTGTAAACAGAAATCCACACGCTGTGACTCCACTTGGCTTTAATCTGCCCCTTCCCTGTCCTGGAGGGGCTGAATACCAGAATAAAGTGGCAGGGAAAGCAGATGGATCAGAATTCAACCTTGGGGATTACACCAAGAGCAATCACAGCAGAGTAGAATGGCCAGAATGTCAAACACTAAACAGGAAACTGACCACAAGTGAATATTTTGTCCCAATAAATAGGTAATCAGCAATAAAGATCTACTTGCTACTTTCTAGTTATTTTTTTAAAAAAAATTACTGACATTTATCTCGGGGGACAACCCTCAGCAGAACATGGAAGTAATCCCAGGCAACAGGCAAGGAGACCACACAATGTTGGTATAAAAGCAAATACATTCTGTTCCCCAAGGACAGTGATTTGTAACAAGAGGTTCGGATTCAAAGCACCAGGGATTCCAAATAGTGCATTTGGGTTGATAAGGAAAATGTCAACTCACTCCCTCTCTCACCTACGAACAGCTTCAGGGTTTATTTTTACTGATGCACATTTAAACATAGTTTGGAACAAATTCGGGCCAGTGAAGGGACTTTTCTAACTTTTATACGTAACTTTCGGTCACATTTATATGCAACTTTTTCTCTCCTTGCAACATTTACAGCCCACGTCAAAGCAAAGAAAGCAAAGTAGAAATATTCCTCCTTTTAGGAGTTCTGCAACAGCAAAAAACCTTTCAGTAATGTTTTCCTGTATATGCAATTATTCTAATTGCTTCCATCATTAAGTGCACCTCAGACTATGTTATTAGACCAGGAACAGTTCGGTGAAGAGTACTTTAAAACTCATGTACTTACTTATGCATATATCCATCTGCATTCCCTGTTAAGTTCATCTGCATAACAGTCTGAAATTCTGTCTCATTGCAGCAATATTTAAACACTGTGTTGTTATGGTGACAGCAAAAGATGTAAGATTTATTGTCAGAAAGACGGGGGCAGTGAAAACCAAAGTGGTAGCGACCTTTGTAGTCCGTGTATGGCTCGCAGACCCGAAAATGCGCGGACAACACTGTAAAACAAAAAACAACATCGGCTTTGTGAGTCACTTCTCATATCTGCATGTTATCAACTCTCATTTTTCATTGGCAAGGCTAAACAATTGTTGGTTGATTTCTAAAAAACATTAATATCTCAGAACTTTCAAGGTTATAACATTTAGCACTTAAAGGTAACAATGTTCAGACTTCTGTTGCATTTTGAATTTTGTTGTTTCTGGTTACCATTGTTTGTTTTAAGGGAAGGGAAGAAATGTCCTCCATATTACAAGGCACAAAAATATTTAGGGAAATGTTTTCATACTGTTATTTTAAATATAGGGATATCCATAACACGCAACAATGTTCATGTTTGATTCTCCTGTGACGACTTAATAAAAATAAAAATTCTACGTAGAAATTGCAATAAAAGTTTGATGGTACTTGGTTTACTGTTCCTGGTATCTTTTCTTCTTCTCTAAAGGTCAATCTTCAATAATGAATATTCTATCAGAAGCAGTCAAACCATATAACAAATCCAAACAACTCTGAATTTGCAAATAGAACTAATAAAATACAGGTGTTCCTGGGAGTTCTTATATTTCTTCTTTAACAAGTTCTCATGTGAAGTGTTTATTACAGCTCTGAGAACATTTTTTATTTGACAGCAACGTGTCACACTGATTTCACCATCACTTTTACTCGGGGGAAAAAGAAGCTGTCCATAGATATCCTTGTATCATCTTAGTTTCCCTGAGCTTTTCAATTGTGCAGAGAGGTAGATCCCTTCCAAAAGGGTCATAAGCAACCATATGCAGCTTCCTGCAAGTCTTTTAGGAGACAATATTTGGTTTCACATTGACAGTTTGTGTTATGTTAGGCCTTACAGCATCATTTAAGAGTACATGTACCCCACAGACATTCCAAAGGCTTTAAACTCTGAGGAAAGTGAAATGTAGAAGCTGAGTCCGAATTCTCTTAGCAGTGAAATGTGTCTCCTCTGACTGGAGAACTGAGGCTCAGCAACGCTGTGGGCAGCTGCAGTTCATAAGGTTACAGCAATTAATAAATGATATATTCACTTTGGACTGACAATTAACCCCTGTAATTTGGTGCATGAATTTCCTGTCAGTTTACCAGTACAAGAGGTTGCAGATAGTGATTTGCATGGATTTAGCTGAACTGCACCGTATCCCTCTGCACAGAGCCCCTGTTGATCTGCAGTTGCATCTGTGCACCTTGTCTGTCCAAACCTCATTTTTTTCTACCTTCCTTAAAATAAAAAAAAGCCTATTCCTAACACTTTTGTTTGCCAATTTTATAAAATATATTCATTTCAAGACAAATTTTAAGGATTGTGACAGTGGAGATCACATATTTATTTGCGTGTAGAGAGGAAGCCTAGAACAAAAAACCAGAGTACTAAACTGACAACAGGTTACTTGTACTGCCCTCTGAGCCAAGAGAGCCCACCCTAAACATTTCTGTATGCACACATATACCTGGCATCAGTACTCTCACAAAAGAAGAAATCATTTTTGTAGATTAATTCAGCCAAGAACTGAAAGTGCTGGAAGAAAGCCTTTTCGAAAAGAATACAGGTATTGAGAAAACTAATTACCTACCTGTTCTTGCCCTACCTGGGAAAAACACGTGTTCCAAACGTGAGGATGCTATCACCAGTAAAGAAACTTCCTTTAGACTTAGGTTTTCAACACCCTCTGTAAGTCTTGCAACAAATCTGCATGTTCAAATTCTGTCACAAAATCCACAAAGCATGTAATTGCATGGAGCGATGCGTTTGTTTGAAAAAGTACTTTGCTGCACTCCCTCCTTAATTAACACAAGAATTATAAAAGTGTGCCAGGATAGATTATATTGTGAAAAAACTCAATGTTTGCAGTTGGAAGGGACCTCTGGAGGTCATCTCATGCAAATCCTCTGCTCCGGCAGGGCCACCCGTTGCCCAGAACCACGTGCAAATGGCTTTTGAGTGTCTCCAAGGATGGAGTCTCCACATCCTCCACGAGCAACCTGTGGCAGTGCTCAGTCCCCCTCACAGTGAAAAAGCATTTCTTGATGTTTGGAGTGAACCTTTGGGGTTGCAGTTTGTGCCCATGGCCTCTGGTCCCATCACTACCCCTCAGAGGTTAAGCTTGCTCACCACTGCCAGGTGTTTTATTTAACTGCACATGTGGAAGTGCCCCCTGATCCCCACACGGCTCCTTTGCACATTTTAGAAAGAAAACCACTGCCAAACTTCTCTGAGAATGAAAACTGAGGAAAGCATGATTACAGAAGGAAGGGAGAATTAAGATAACATCAGGTCCTAGGAGGAGGGACGTCTGCAATAAAATGTAGTCCTAAGCAAGTCCTTAAATAGCAAAATGTGTTGGTGATTTAATAAATGCACGACGTGGGACTGAATCACATTCTGAACCTGCCAGTCAGTGTGTGGTGGGTCAGCCCTGGTGGGCAGCTGAACACCACACAGCTGCTTCCTCACTCCCCCTCCCAGCGGGATGGGCCAGGGAATCAGAAGGGCAAACAGAAAATTCACGGGTCGAGATAAAAGACTGTACATCAAGCAAGAAAAAACCCCACAACACCATCAACACTAAAAAACAAAGCACAAGTGATGCTAAAGTAAGCACTCACTACCAGCAGACTGATGTCCAGAGAGTCCCTGAGCAATTTTTGGATAAACTCCCACCCCAATTTTATTGCTGAGTATCTGTCCTGTGGTATGGAAACCACCTTGGCCAGTTTGGGTCAGCAGTGCCAGCCTGTCACCAGTGGTGTGATACCAGCACTGCTTTGGTCACCAGCCTAAAACACAGCCCTGACGCCATCCCAGCCAGACCTAGCACACAGTGAAAACACTTCATCAATTTATTGTAATCTGTGAAATTTCAATTACTGTCTTTGCTTCTCTGTGAATCAGAGAGCCAATATACAAATTGGGATTTATTTTCTTTCAAGTATTTTTTTTCCTGAAAATAACTTGGCTTAAATCCCCAGGTTTAAAGGACCTTATTTCTATTACTTCAGATAAAAGCATTGTACCTGTAAAGGCTTTAAGTTGTCTGTTGCAAAGATGCAGCTGTGTCTGAAGTGGAGCTGCATGTGCAAATTCTCACACTATTACTGAAAACTGTTATTGAACAGTTGATATAGATGCTCCTCTCTCTGTTCCAAACCATTTCAAGAGAACAGCCTGTCATGCTTCATCACAAGACTTACCTACTTCACCTTAAAAACTACACAGCCAGCAAACGTCAAACTGCTACTTCCCTATCTGGTCACAGCTAGAGATCTGCCTAATGTACATTTTTAATTTAGATACTAAATTTTTAAAGCCCCAAGACTCTCTGAATGGCTGGTGTTTATAAGCTTTCCATATGGAACCACAGAAATATTCATATGTATGCATTTTACCACATGTTAACTTGCTGTATGGATGTTCATTTCCTACTTCAAAGAAAAAATGCTCTAATGTGCAAATAATCTGACAATTTCTGCTTGTTAATATAAGCCTTGCTGTCATCACATTTTATAAATGTGTTTCAATCCTTTAAATGAGTAAGCATCAACATTTGCCAATCTAAGACTTAGTGGTCAGAGTCATTCTTCCAGTATTACTGCACAGTGCTCCTCCTTTTTCATGCATTCCTTGTGTGCCCAGTACAACCAGCAAGTGTTCCCAACCCCTAAAAAAGTCATTGTGATCTTGCTAGCACTGAAATAAAATAACTGAAGTTTCAGTATTCTCAACCCAGAAACCGATTACTAAAATTGTGAATCTTAGTACACCAAAGACTTGGAAGTAAAGCCAGATCTTGCAGATGGGAGTCTGAAAATCTAGGGCACTCAAAGGGAGTCTTGCTGTTAGATTTTCATTTCAGCTCAGGCTAAAAATGAGGTTCATATCATTCCAGTGAGAGTAGCATCCTTTTTTCCCCTCCCCTGTAATTCACTGCATAAAGCCAGTAGTTTTCCTCTATGAAGATGATCTGTCTTGGACAAAAAAAAAAAAAAAAAAAATATATATATATATATTGGTTGGCTGAAAAATAATAATACATTTCCTCCTGTAAAATGTGTGTGAGTTACCAATGACCTAAACCCGTTCCTACAGATGACAGTGGCAAAATTCCACAAGGAGGAAAGTCTGGCTGGCATGAAAGGCTTGTGATGATTTCAGATTAAGCCTGGACTCTATATGCTGATAGTGGACATCAGATAATAAAATACCAACAGCCAAGGAGCAACAAAACGATAAAATACACATTTACAAGGCCAATAGTTATCAGTGTTAACAGAAGAATCATGAAGAAGTAAAAGCTATGTGTAATTGGTTTCAAATGAAAACACTGCACTTCAGAGGCAGCACTGCTAAGAGGAAAAAAAAAAAATCAGAATGCTGGATTTATGTCTGGGTTTGAGGGAATACACCAGTGGCTGAATACAGTTATTTGCATACACAGTGCAGTTACAGTGTCCCACTCAACTCCAGTATTTAAATCATCTTGAGGAAATGGGTTGGAGGAGTGGGACCTCAGGATAGTTCTAGTAGAACTCCCTATGAAGAGTGGCAAAGGTATGAAAACTTAAAAATCAACAGAAGAGACTGAAGCAGCTGGGAAAGTTTTGTGATGTTTGATCATTTCATTGAAGACTTCTTGATAATTGACTTCATTCCTACACCAGGGAGGTAGATTTTGGAAATTTCTTAGCCTAGCAGACAACGAAGAAGCAGCTCCAGCCCCTGTGCCTGATCTGAGCCCACCAGAGGAGGAGGGCAGTTCCATAATTAGGGAAGCAGTGTCATACATGGGGAAGGGCTCTAAAGGGAAAGAATGCTTTACCACGAGCAGAGGAGAGGTCTAATTGATCATAACATTGTTAGCAAAAGGGCTGTGTCAGAGCTAAATACTGAACTGTCATTAGCAAGAATCAACTTGAACACTGCAAACAAGCAGTGAGACCGTGGGCAACAAAACACATGCTAGAACTGACTGACAAGGATATGAACACTAATATTTTATGAATATTAAAACTACTGAGTAGTAACAATTTTGACTGGAGCACAAGGATACTTTAGGAAGCATGATGCCTGGTAAAGTTTTAACTATGGCGGTTGGGGATGTGATGTACTACAAGGGAATAAGGAGCAGTGATTGGAAAAAAAAAGCCTTTTTGTATTAAAAACTGCTTCAAGAATTGAGCATAAAAGAGATTGAACTGCAAGTTAAAAACCTGTAGGACCACATCTGTTTGGACTGAGACCCTTTTAAGTGTTTTTTTTTTAAATATTCATTCAGAATTACAGAAAACTCTAATGCCATAAATAATTTCTGAAGAACACATACAACCAATCATTAGAGCACTCAACTAATTCTCAGTCTAACTGAGAATTTCCACATTTCCTCTGGCACATTTCCACACAAACCCTTTCTGTGTGCTAGTAGCAAATATCTGGAGCAGAACTACATCAGGAGAAAAATCTCTAGTCCAGTAAATTCCTTAGATTCAGGAAAATTACATGGATTCCAACTTCAATCCTTCGGATGCTTTACATACTCTGGTGTGCACATAGAAAAACACAACTGGAACCTGACTTGCTCTGCTTCCAGTGGATGGTTATTTAGCAAAATGCATATGTTTTATGGTGGTATAGAAATTATTCTTTTCTTTTAGGTGAGCTGAAAAAATAGCAGATCACAAGAAATAAAGCTACTCTTTCCAGTCTGCTTTCTTCTTAAACTGAATTTTCAATTCCATTTCAAATTCCAGCTTCCAGTTGTTAAATACAAAGAGGCTCAATTTATATTGGAACTAGATGATCTTGAAGGTCCCTTTCAGCCTCAACTATTCAATGATTCTATGGTTTATTTATTATTAAATTAACAATCATTTGATCCTGTTTATTTTTTAGGAAGCCAGTATTAAATTGCAACTATTTTCTCCCTATGGCACACACCAGCAAAAATAAATTACAAAAGTTACCTGCTGACAAGAGTAACGAGAGCAGAACCATCAGCACATTCAAGGACTGTTGACCACAACTTGTCATCGTTGGCTTTCATTGGTCCATTAGAGAATTACCTGTTGGACAGGATGCACAACCATGATTAAGTGTCTGTTTCATCTCCTTTTGCTGTTCAAATGTTCGCTTCCCCACAAAGCTTTGGTCAAATGAGATGGATTCATACAGTAGGGAAAAAAAAAAAAATCATATATTTTTGTGGACTTAGAAGTGAAACAAATTCTCCTTTCTATGATTAAAATTCCTTTCTTGTTTCACCATGAATAAATACAGCTGTTTACATACTTTGCATTAACCCAGAGTAGAGATGAATCATATAAAGTCTTTACTGAATATTCATACATCCCCTGTAATTTACATCCAGCAAAACTGTGCTTGTTTTACTGTCAGGAGAACAGGCTATTGTATTATACGTGTAAGGGCTAGAAAGGAATAAACAACATAAAAATAAATTGGCTGCTTTGAAAGTCAATCTGTTTTACCCCATTAGAGGGTGCAGTCGCTCAGAAAGTGGGTCAAGCAACTGAGATAGTTGGAAACACTTCAAAAAACGTCTTTGCATTAGAATCAGAGCCTTTCACGGGATTATTATTTGTTGTTTTCCTAGGATGGGGAGCCAGAAGTGATGTGGTTTGATTTGACTGGCAGCCCTCCTACAAAGGCTCTCCTTGGTGTTTCCCAGACAAGGTGAGTCCAAACTCATCCTCTCTCCACGTTGACTCAACGCCAGCAGCTGCAGCAGAGCCTGTCCCAGGTGTCACCACCCAGGTCCTGATGTCACCAATAAATCCAACCAACGCTGCGTTTTGGGAGTCTCCAGCATCCTGGACTCACACTGGCAGCAGGGCACAACACAAGCGGCCATTTCTGCCTTTGTACACGAACACTGGAGCTTGGGACACAGACAGGATGGCGCCGCGGCAAGCTGGTGTGGAGAGTCCAACTCCTGTGCTGCTAAAATTGTTTAAAGGTGTTCACAAAGGAGCAGCTTGGGAAAAAAAAAGAAAGGGAAATGGCAATTTCTGTAAAAATTACGCTGTTCCCGCCACCTCAAGAGACACATTTTCCCAAATGCTTGTGAAATAAGCACTGTGTCCTATAAATACTACGTGGTTTACTAGCTGGTGTCTGCTACAACCTACTGAATCAAATTAAAATCTCCCAAAACAATAGCACCTGCACGTAACAAAAGGGGGAGGGGGTGAAAATTAACACACCGTGAGAATTCTGAGTAACAGACGTGGGCACTGGAGAGGAGACACGGTGCTACCTACGAAGTGTTGAGAGGCAAAAGATTTCTCACCAACACAAAATGCTGTGTGTGGCACGAGCAGATTCACCGAGAAGTATCTTAGCACATGTAAAACAACAGATCACAAACCTAAAAATCACTGTTTTCTGCAAGCGTGATTAACACCCAAACCACTGTATTTGTAGCTTTAAAATAAGCCAGTTCCTTCAGGGGAAAACAATTTGGAACTGTAATGCTGATAAGAAAAGAAAAGTGCAATAAACTATGAATGCTAAGTAAGAATATTTCTCATCAATACTGTTTGAAAAAGCTGCTTCATTTTCTTCGGAAGGAATAAATCATATGAATTAGAAAACTAAGCAGACTTGAAGTTGGAATTGTATTAAAAAAAAAAAAAAAGGAATAATAATGAATATAAGCCAGAGGTTGAGAACATAGGAGTTTAATCAAGAAAAACAGCTACAAAGAACAAGCTATTGCCAATATTGATAGGAATAAAAATAATTTGATATTTTCCTGAGTAAACCAAAGCTGCAGGAATTCTGGTAGTGATTCATTACTAAGGGAAATCTTGGCCTTCACAATAGTTAATTAAAAAGAGATCAATAAGCACCCCTGTTGCGTATCTGGGACGACAAAGACATTTGGTATAGCTGAGACTATTAAATATTTCCATATCAAGAATAATTCAAGATGACATTAATGAGTTGATACTAAGGTTTATAATTTGATATTTGCAATTCTGTGCAATTTGTACCTAGTTATTGCAGCACAGCTGGCTGGGGGACATATATATCATTTTTTTCACTTTGTTGGGAAGCAACGGCAACTTTCAGAGGACCTGAAGAGATATAAGAACATTTTTCGAAGTAAATGAGATAATCCAGGTAATTACAGGCTTGTGAGCGTGATGTTGATCTAGACAAAATTAATGGCATGGTTAATATACATTCCAATTAACAAATAATTAAGGAAAGAAAAATAACTGATGTGATCACTATGGGCTTATGACAAAGTTAACTTTATTTCTCTCAGGGTTGTTGACTAACTTAAAGATAGTTATAATGTAGTAGATGCCTCTAAAATATCTCACTTTAGTAGCATGCAATTTGAGCAGGCAGTGAGAATGATGAAAAAAAGCTTCTTATCAGTTGTGGAAGACTAAATCTGGAAATCAGATGCATGTCTTGGAAAGTACAACCCTGCTAGTAACTAAGTACAGCCTCACTGGTAATTTCTTAAACAGCACTGCAGGTAGAAATGTATAAGCTTTTCAGGGAGGGAAATTTGATTCAATTACATCCAACAGAATGGGAAACAATGAAATTGGCATTTTAATCCAAATCATGCAATGCTTATATTCTACTGAGTGTCAGCTGGGAGGATCAGAGTGGGGGACCAGAACAGCGAGAGCTGCACATCAAAACCAGCAGAGTGACCGAGTCTGTGTAAATGAATCCATATGTACATCTAGGTATACATTTGTGACAGTAGGGAAATGCTCCAATTTTACACCTTAATTAATTTATAAGCAATAATTTTATCATTTCAGTGATCATTACACAGAATAAGACCATTTTTCGGGAGTCAGAAATGCAACTAACTGCTCACTCCTTGACTATTCTGAATTTTTTAGATGCTGCTCTCTGGTTAAGGCAAAACTGTATTTCATGCATTACCATGATGACATCCCTGCACTATTAGAGCCCAATCAGCCACTGGAAGAGATGTGCAGGACAACTGGTGACACGCTACAAGGAAGAGCCTAAATCATACAAACTATTTCCTGGTGTCAGGCCACAGAATAGAGAGGGCAGAAACACGGTAATTAGCAGTGATCTAGATAAATAAATTATTATTTATTATTATTACAACTAAAGACTGATGGCATTTTAAAATAAGAATTACATCGCAAGGACAGAGGAAAGGAAGATTTAGTTGTAGTCTCTTTTTTCGTTTTTTGAGTAAAATTTGAGGGCCTGGAGGCTGTGTGATTAGGTTTTCCTTCTAGTTCTGAAAATCAGCAGTTAGAAGGGTGGTCTAATGTGCCAGTTTTCATTTTTAATGCCCCCTTCTAAGCTTATTTGTGGTCACTGTGGAGGTAAGGATGATGCCCATCATTTTCCTTTTCCTTTCAGATTTGTACCCTCACACCACGTCCTCCCTTCTGCTGGCAATCACAGGAATCTCTGCAGCTACACCAGAAAGCAGACTAAAGAAATGGTTGAGGAATCACATATTTAGAGGCCTTGCTTTCACTGTTTTTCCACATTTTGTCCCTATTCCCCTCTCTTCTTCTTCATCATCATTTATTATTATTATTGTCAATAAGCAAGCAGCTGTATGGTACTCAGTTGCAGGCCAGGGTTAAACCATGACACTCTGGAGTAGAAGAAATGGTCCTCTATCATGTGTTTTAAGTTTTTTGCTATCTTCTCATGAATAAGGATTCTGTTCAGAATATTGCTTTCCCTTGCAGAAGATGCAGCCATGCACGATCCAAAGAGAGCAGCACTCAAAGGAGAGGTGCTGCAATGTTATGATCAAGGGGACCATATAAATGTATCAGCTCATTATGCCAGATTTTACTTCTCCCTGACATTTTAGCTCTCGCTCTGCTCCTACCTACACTGCTTTGGTTATCCTCATAGTTTTATCTAGCTGTCTTTTCTTGAAGGGAATCAGTGAATCACTGCAAAGAAAAGCTGCCAAGAGAAACAACCATTTCATGAGGGAAGATTCTGACGAAGAAATTATCTTCCCCTGGCTTTGAAGGAAAAGTTATGTTTAGATGAGATGTTTGAAAAACAATGCACACTTTGCATTTTTTTGGTTAGTACGAAGAACAAAAGGAGCTAGCAAGGGAGTTTATTAAATACATCAGTACTGCCTCACAAGTTTTCTTTCTGCATAAAACAACTGAAAATAGGGCAATTCAGGAGATCATTTGATCCCTCTTCCTGTCACCAGATTAAGAACATCTAAACCATTCTTAGCAGAACTTTGCAGGATTTCCACCACCAGTGGTTTTCTAACCTTCTCAGGCAACTCCCTGGAGTGTTTCTCTACCCTAGAAAGGTTTCCCTATGCCCAACTTGCAGCTCCTTTGCTTTGTGTCAAGCCCTTCCTATTAGCAGTAGAGCTGGAGAATGATTTACCTACAGACACACTGGTTACGCCTCTTCGCATCCATCTTTTAATTAATAGCACAAGAAGTGCTATCATATCTTCACTCAGCCTTTTCTTAGGCTAACAACTTACACTTCTTGCATTCTTTCCTTAAAACACATTCTTGTTACACCTTCTATGCTCCCTCTTTTATCTGCCTCTATCCTTTACAGCAAGGTTGTGCAAGTAACTTCAGTGTCATTTCATTTCTAGTTGCTTGTGTTTTCTTAGTGCCCTGAAAGTCCTAATAAACATCCCAATAGCTACCAGGTCTTCCAAGGTAAATAAAAACACAGCACTACCAAAGTGCAGAGAGCCACGGAGCTTCTGCTAATTCTCATTTACTCAAAGGATAGACAGGTAAATACCTGATAAACCAAGAGAGGCACATCTACACACAGACAAAACTACACAAGTAAAAATGCATCAGGGTACATGACAGACAATGCTGGTTCACTGTTGCAGCAGTAAGGGGATGAGTAACATGACCAGGGCATCAAGCTGTTTAAAATTAGGTAGAAAAGAAGAGGCTGTGATCCAAACCTAACTCCTAGTCCGGCTCTGTTCACTTCTCACATTAAAGAGGGCTTAAAAATGCATCCAGTATGTGCTCATAAATGCTATTACAATGAAATTACAGGCTTATTACAAAGGGCGTAATATAACTGGCATGAAAGAAAACCTGATTATTAAGAAAACATGTGGTTTCACACTGCAATAACCTCAAGAAAATGTTTATGAAAAACAGACACTAGCTTTCAGTTGACAGTTGTCTTACTTGAAACAACCTATGAAAAGGAGCTGCTGGTAGAAAACCTTCAGGATTATGATGCAGCATTAACATTACTCAGTGCCTCTTCCCTAGAAACATCTTACTACACATATGCTGGAAGTTAAGCATGTGTGAGTCTCTACCCAACTGCAGCTAAAGCATTTGCAGTCAGGGCTTTAGTACTGCTAAAGATGAGCAAATGTACATGACACTATCTTGGCCACAAAATTCTTTCACCTTATTTTATGAATTTTATAATAGAAAATATGGAGTGCTTTGTTTTATTTCACCCCCCACATTTATTATTTCCCACAGCTGTTCTCCAAACAGTTATGAAGGGACAACACGCATGAATCCTGAAAAATAAAGCTCCAAAGTACAGCCTGAAGACCGTCTTGTGAACTTCAAGCTGTTGTTAACAGGATGAGGCCAAGAAACCTGCACATGCCACAAGTGTCAGCTGTCAAAGCCACTCATTCATCCCCTGCCTCTTTTACCCCTTCCCACCAATGCATTTAGTTGGTCGTTGGGAACTGTCCCACACCACACATCCTGACACACATCCAAGGAAATGGGTTTCAGCAGTTCCCACCCTAAGCACAATGCACAGTAGAGTCTGATACAGAAGTTAAAGGATCCCTTTATTACAAGAGAATTAATTTTAGAGAGTCAGTGGTGCATTCAGACCTTATAATCACAAAATTTAAATGATGAGAAAGTTCCACAAGAGAGCACAAACTCTTTATTGACAGGCAAATTCCAAATGTGCTCCACAGCACATCTAAAGATATTAAAGATAATACTGTAATGCAGCTGTAGTGCAAATAAGTGATTTGTTACATATTTGCATTTGGCAGAATAAAGGTTTGATTTCCTAGATTTATTGCTGATAAAGGTCAGAACATTTTAAACTCTTATCTGTCCTACCGGCCCTCCACTGTATACATCAGGCCTCATTTTGGGGAAAAATACCTAAAAATTACTTTGTGGAGACAGTCAGCTTTGTAAAAGCAGCTGCAGTCATGATGATTTACTGACACTGGTCATGAACTTCAGCTACAAGTTAGTGGCAACTTTCTCACTTGTCACTAATAAAGATTCATTCAGCAGCCAAGAGCTGCAACCTTCCCTAAGGCTCTGAACCACTGAGACTAAAATATTTGTATTTTCTCATTTACAAGTCCTTTATCAGACTGAGCGTAGGCAGCTGATAAAGGTTTGTTGTAGTCATCCAGGATCCTTATTTTTAGTGAAATAACTCAGTTCAGATGTACACCTGGATTCCTGAGTCAGATGAGGGGATTTTGTTCAACCCAACATCTACAATCTGTGGGAGCTCAACCGAGTGCTTCGTTAATGAATTCATAAATCTGGCAGGGTGAGGCTATCAAACTATGCACTGAACAAAGTCACCTAAGACAACTGAATTTTCACTCTGAAATTATGAATGGTCTCGGTCTCCCATGAGGCAGGAATGATAAGGAAATACACAAAGGTTTGTAATAATTTTCTAAGAGAGCTTAAGAAAGAGATAGGATATATTTTTAAGTGATTACAAATCTCTATTGTTAATCAAATTTCAGTTTTTAAGAAACACAAGGCTCTTCTCTAGGGAAACTTCTACTTGTGTTTTTTGAGCTACTTTCAATATGGAACCAGAGCAAATGTGCTTTAATTTAAAATATTACTAAGTCTTAAATTGATAATATAACTTTTACTAGTTTACGTGAAACAGTTTGTCCAAGAAATTTTAAAGAATTTTACTAAGAAATAAAATGAGTTTTGACGGTAAGATTAGAGGTTTTATAGCAGCCAGGTTTTAAAAAACTCCCAGATCTAATCCCTCATCTCTGCTTTACAGTATGGCTGTAAAACTTGAGAATGTGTGTACCTATAAAAAGGGCAGTACACCTGGCTAACGTATTTTTAATATCCATTTGAGAAAAAAGTAATATATCAGCAGTTTATCTAGTGAAAAATGTGAGCACATTTTTGGTTTCCCCAGTATGCCATCAGCTGTATGTATACAGAAACCAAAAACTACTTTTGGTCTCTCTGGGAACATTTTGGACACGTTTTCCTTTCAAAATGGCCTCTTCCGAAACTTAAATCTTCCCGTACAAAGCCTGTGACATCTAAATTTTATTTCATTCTCACATTCTTAAACACCAATTATCAACGTCTGTATCTAATCAGATGGGTTTCTAACCTCCTGTCGCTCTGGGTCTGCAGACATTTTCAAACACTATTTTGTTCAAAAGTGAAAAAATATGAGGAGCAGGTTAAACAAAAATTGCAGTCAGCTCAAAAAAACATTAATCAGGACAAATACAAAGGAAATCAGAATTCTCATAAATACTTTTTTCCTCTTTCCATCATCTTAGAAGTGATGTTTCCTTTTATGAATACAAATTATTACTCATTCCTTTACAACCCAATTAAACATTGCAAAATGCAAAAATACTTCTTCCCCCCCCCCCCCAACGCGACCATTTAA
>VZTJ01004191.1:47357-88763 GCA_013397795.1 Orthonyx spaldingii | reverse complement strand
CCCACGAGGATCATTTAACCATGCAAACACAAAGTGTAGCTTATCTGACATAGATGGATCTGCCCTACAGGTATTTTGGCAGCATTATTCCAACTTTCCTAAGGGTAAAACCTCAATGTGCAAAAGGCAGGACTTCTTCATTTTTAAAACCTGAAACTAGTCCCTTAAAAGAAAATAACTCTTTGAATTTCTGCAAACATTTTGGCCGAATCTTCCTCACCCTCTCATTAAAGATAATGATGAAAAACACCCACTGCAGTAAACTGAGAAGTCACAGAACCAAGATGAAAGGGACCCACAAGCATCAGCAGGTACAACTCCAAAAGAATTTGCCTCTCCCCTTAAAACATCTGCAAATGTTTCATGTACTGAAATGTTTCTCAGTAACACCACAAATGAAGGTTGTTCCTAAAGCAGACTCCAACAGGAAGAGGAGCTGTCACTGCACCAGCTAAGGAAAAAGGAAACTGTGTAGGAGCCTTAACCAAGAAATGTTGGAAAGAAAAAATGCACAGTCGAAGGTGGGAGTAACTTCCTTTTCACCTGTTCTTTTGCCTCATTCTGACTGAATACACCAGCCTCACACTGCAGGAGAAAATGACATTTTTCAGTGCTGCACACAACAAATACATTAAAAAACTGGTTTTAAGGGCAGTACATGGCTGTACTTCTGCAACTGTCCTAGCTCACTGCCTTTCTAATTAAAATCCCTACATTTTCAACCCCAAGAACACTGTATGGTTAACAAAAACTTAATTTTGCAAGTAACATGGCAGAGGAACCAAGGAAAATGCTAGTCAATTCTTTGTCCTCTCCTCTTAAGCAGAAATACCTGCAGGACAAAAGAAAGGACAATTTTTAGTAGTCAGAACAGCAGGTGTGGAGGTTGCCAAGCAGAAGGAGAAAAACCATGCAGAGCAACAGAAAAGTGGCTTTCAACAATTCATCTTTTTCTTCTTTTTTTAAGCGTGCAATTTTTGGAACTGAAAAACCAGGTAAAACAAACTTGTGCTGCTGCTGGTGAGTGACATCACACACTCCAAACTTTGTTTCACACCCTTTGTTTTACAAGATGTAAAGACTGCTTATTTTCTACCTAGCTTGGGGTGTCTGCAGATTTTATGCTGCACACAGAGGTGGGCGCGAGAGGAGCTACATCAAAAGGCTTTGTACAGAATTCCACAGAAATTCTGATTCTTGGCCTCCCATGGATCAAGCATCAAACATCCCTCTGCTCACTGAGCCCAGTGGAGCTGAGCAAAATGGAATGTACCAGAAGTACCAGCTGCAGATTGAAGCCACAGTTGTTTAATATTGATTTATACACACTCAGTGGGCAGGCTTACATCCCTCACACAGTGCATAACCCAGCGTGTTCCAGATACTACAATCAACACCATAGTTTGGCTCCAAACAGCCACATCCCTAAAAGTGGCTTCCATCTGAAACACATCCCATTTATAGGTGTATCACCACAGAAATGCACAGAGAACAATTTGCCAGAACTTCCTGAAATGGTTCCTCTGAAAGTGAAAAGTGACACTCATTTCCCATTTTCCTTAGAGACCAGTACAGAGAATACCACCAACAGAACCTCTCAAGTCCAAATATTTGGTAAGTAAGGAAGAAAGTACAGCATTCATCACATATGTAACCCAGCAAAGCTATTTACCAGCAAGCAATACTGCAGTCATGGAGTCTGTTCCTTCTCAAAGATATTTTGGAGTCCAAACAAATGAAAAAAACGAAGAAAAAAAAAAAAAAAGACAAGTGGAGAGGTGGCACTATTTCTAGTTTACAGAAAAGAAGCTGATGCTCAGAGCAGTTACAGTCATAAAGGAGGAATACAACGGATTTGAGGACTGTACATCAAGTTCCTAGACCTGATGCTTTAAATAGGAAACACTGATTAAAAATGCCATATGAAAAGTTATCAGAGTGGGAAAAAAGAACATTACCCATGAGAATACGAACTCACTTGATGTTTGCAAGATTTTTCATAAAGTTTATGCACAGAAGAGAGCATGGCTTGGGAATTCTGCTGCACCCAACTGAGTAATGGTCAACTTTCAATCATTGTAAGGTGTAGTGATGCCTTCTGGACTAGTAAAGCTGAAAAGTGGCAGACAGAGTTCAAATTTAGGACTTTCTGATGGGAACCAGATGCCAGCCACTGCATCTTTGAGGTGCACTTACGAAGTCTCTGACCCAAAGAACTGAAAATTTAATTATACCTCTGTATAATTAAATACACGCCTCAATTTAATGAGAGATTGTGGTGAAAAGATACAGGGATACTAATATCACTTTAGAACATCCTTGCAGAAAACAAGCTTAGATATCTTCGAAGGATCATACTTAATCTCCTCAGATAGCGAGGAACAGCTCAAAATTAGATAAAGAAGCAAAACAGGAATGTAGAGTTTTAAATTACAAGAATTATTTCAAAGATTTGTTTTGTTTCTGGAAATTTTGGCTCAACAGCTGCATTTCCTCTCTGCAATAATAAATTCCATGCATTACCTCATCAAAGTTGACATAAAAAAGCCCTTATTCATACAGGGAACAGTTTCTCACAGTCTCCTAATGACCCATTCTTTGGGGTATTTTAGCAACACGAAATTAGTTCCATTTGGTAAGTAACAATTTTATTAGCATATAACACAGACAATTTTAGCTATTTCCCTTAAATGGGGAACACAGAAAACTGATCATAAAACCAAATCATAAAACATATTAAAAAAAACCCCTGGAACTACAGCATCTAAGGCAGGGAGGGCCCAATATGCTTGCAAATTTTATGAGCAGAGTGTTATTTTAATCCTGGTATCTCAAGGCATTTTCAAGGTCTGCTCCCAAAACGTTATGTCTATTGTAACAACACTTCTTTTAGCCTCTTGTCTAATAAAAATATAATCCTTTCAGCATCTGCCACAGATGCTCATTCTGCAGTGATTTTCTTCTCACTAACCACAAGGCCTTTGATGCCCACTTTGTAATACACTTATCAGAATGGATAAAGTCACGTAGTCCAGACAATCAATTCTGTGTCTTGGCACAGTAAACTACATCCAAAATATATTGAACTGTGAAATCTTTAGAACTTCACTGTAACTGAACTGAATCTAATGGAGTCTGTGAAGAGCAGAGAGGCTTTTCACATTTAAAATTAACCCACTTCAGTTATGGGTTACAAACCAGAATTCCCCACATAAAGAGGCCTGATATGGAGAAAGGATGGAAATTTATCTTCCTTATTTTACCTGGAATGACAACTCACAGACACATGTCTGGACAACTCTGGGGGAAAGACAGCTATTATTTTAAGAGGCAAATAATAGAAATAGCTCATTTCTCGTATATATGAGAAACTGAATGACAATGTAATGGGAAACAAGAGTTGTCCAAGTAAGGGAATGGTAGCCAGATAACCTTATTCTATTCCTTCCCATCTTCCACTTCTTTCAGCTGCTTAAGTTCCTCATTATTTAGTTCCTCCAGCAAACATCGTGTGAACAGACAGATCTGAAAAACCCTTCTCATTCTTGAGTTTTATTCTGAATAATTATTTTACTAAAAATCAAAGTCAGCAGTCCATTCCTCATCTTCCCTGGTAACCAACTGTTTCTACACTATTAAACATATTGCTCTGGTTTGTGGCACTTCAGCAAAGGTCACATGTCACTCTCTCTTCTCCTTGTTGTCCTATTTTTTTCTCTTCAAACAAATTTTAATTTGGGTAAACCCCTTATCCCTGAAGCCTCATGTTTTAATATCTGGGCTACAACGTGAGTTAAAAGGGCAGGCACAGACTGCAGCATGGTTTGGTGTAATTTATATCATGTAATCACCATCTGGGACTACTGTCCTTTTCAGGAACCATAACAGTGGCAAAGGAGGCTTTTCCAAGGGCTCTAGAAGAGCCAGTGCATCAGCTGTTGGAGCTATTGTAGATCCAAAATGTAACCTCAAGTCAAACAAACTTTGGAATACGTTGTCAGTAAATTCTACTTTAAGAACATAATCTGGATTTGAAGTTACAGCAAAATGTAGCAAATCAACACAGCCCTCCTAAGCAGGTTTAACCAATCCAAGAGCTTTCATGCAAAGACATAATTCATTTTTATTTAGCATCGTACCCATTCTGCACTAATACAATGCAGAAATTTGATTTTCCTGGCCATAATACCGGAACGTTAGGAAAAAGCATTGTAAGTTTACCAATTAAAGGAAGTCATCTGCCCAAAAAATGGTTTACATAGTTTTCAATGGCCAGAAAAACATCTTATTACACGTGCATGAAACTCACAGCATTAATCACTGGAAGTGCAACAGGGCTTTTTGGGTGGCAAAATTAAACCTTACAAATACTAGAACTTTAGTTTATCATCCTAATTTCCTGCTGAGTGGTAGCACTATCAAATGGCTGTACTCTAGTTCAGTAGGTAGAAGATCATATCAGTCCAGCCTTCCTCCTGCAGAACTGACTGCTGGGTATGTGGGCATCAGGAAAAGTTTATCTTCGAGATAAATTTCTTCTATATTCCTCTAATGAGTCTAAAAGTGTTTTGAAGGAATAAAAATTCATTCCTGAAAAATCTTTATGTAATTATCACAGCAATAAGTTACTACACAGCTATTTCATTGTTTATACAAATGTCTGCTTTTCTCCAGAGCTCTTATCAGCATTGATATCTTTTAGTTCAATGACTTCTATGGATCAGCTGTAAATAAACAGGAAATGCTACTGGACCAGTTTAACATTCTTATTCTTGCTTTACAAAAGGGCTGATTTGCCCTTGCTGTATCACTACTTTTGCATCCCACTTGCCAATAAAGTTTCATTTCTCAGTATCCTCCTCTTTTGAACAAGTTTTGTATCACTTGTCCTGTGAGAAATATGGGGGAAGCTCAGTAGTCTTTGATTAGGAAATTAAGCTTGGATCATAACCCTTATTTCAAAGAAGCACTTAGAAAATGAAATATTGAAACACCAATTAATGTGAAGACGTAAGGCAATATTTTACATTAGACTGATATTTACATAGGTTAAAAACAGGGTTTTCTTTGAGACACTAGGTCAAAAACCCTATCAACTAGAAACACCATCCAGTGAATAACAAATTCAATTTAAAGGAGGCCTTGTTCTTAATCTGATATATTTCCATCTAAGAAATCTCGCAGGATGCTTTTTGGTCATACCTTTTTTTTCCCCCCGACTGCTGTCTTTACCTCAGTTGTGTACTGAAAATGCCAACCCAAAGGGCAAACCTGCAATTTCATCATTCTCATAAGCTCTAAGCATAGCAGCTTCTGAAGGAATGAATTTGCAAATGAATTTCAAAGCAAGTCACGCAATTAACCATCTTCCTTGTATTATAAGGTAATTAACAGTAATTGGGAAGGCCACTCTAAATTACAGAAATCTCTCTCTCAGTCTAAAAAGAAAACTCACCCCGAAGCACAGCACTGATTAAAAAAGAATTCAAGAAAAATCACACCTAGGGAAACACTTCTCAGTTAATCAGGTCTTCAGCTTGAAACTGCAACATTGTGGGCACCAAATTCCATGTCACCCTTCCCAGCAAGGTTCACAACCAGGCTTGGCATCTGCACTGTGCCTGCCTTCCAAACTCCTTCCTTGTCACAGAGGGGCTCTTCAAATGAAGATGATTGCAAAATACGCTCAGAGAGGAGAGCAAGATTCATGTGGAGAAGTGGTAACCTTCCTCAGGGAAGTCGAGAGGTGGCAACCAGAACTGAGCCATCACAGTGTGCTAGGAATCTCTGCTGCATATGAAAGTGAGCTTGTTTTTTTTTTTCTCTCTGGCATGAAAACACCTGGAATTTTCAACAGACAAGCAAGCCACCAAGAAATCCAAGAAGGCATTGTTTCTTAAGGCAAGCAGAAAGGAAAACTGGCTAGGAACGAAGACAAATAAGACAATTAAAGGTAACTTTGTTGGTGCTGCTGAGCAGGGCTGGCACAGCATCAGCGTTGTCCCCCCAACATTCCCCCAGCAGAGGGCTTGGGGTGGGCAAGGTCACAAGGGGACACAGCCAGGCCAGTGACCCAAACTGAGCAAAGGGATACTCCAGACCACGTGATCTTGACTCGTACAAAGCCTAAAAAGAGAAGGAGGAAGAAGGGGGGGTCCATTGCTTATTTACAGTGTTGGCCTTCCAGAGCAACCACTGTGTGTTGGAGCCATGCTTCCCTTGGATGTAGTTTGCTGATGGGAAGAAGAGAATAAAATCTTTGGGCTTTTTCCTTTGCTCGTGCACATCCAATTTTTGCTTTTCCTTGAGTAAACTGTTTTATCTCACCCTCTTTGTTTTCCATCTCTTTCTCTACCTTGTCCAGCTGAGGAGTGATAGAGCAGTTGGATGAGCATCCACCACACAGATATTGAGTTTGCCTGGCAAAGTTCTGGTAGTGGGGGGGCTACAGGAGTGGCTTCTGTGAGAAGCTCCCAGAAGCTTCCCCCATGTCCAGCAGAGCCAATTCCAGCTGGCTCCAGGACAGACCTGCCACTGGTCAAGGCCGGGCCCAGCAGAGATGGAGACAAAAAGTTCTTGCACAGCTGTAACTGGGTGCAGAGAAGAGTGGGGTGAGATGTGATGAACTACCCTTAACGGCCATTCCCATCGCCCTGTGGTGCTGGGATGGGAGGAGGAGAGAATCGGGAATAAAGTTAACCCTGGGAAGGAGGGAGCGGTGGTGGGGGGCGGTGTTTCTAAGATTTGTTTTACTTCCCATTATCCTGTTCTTCGTTATTAAATTCAATCCATTTCCCCAAGTGGAGGTTTTCCCATGACAGTGATGGGGGAGGGATCTCTCCCTGCCCCTTTCATTATCTTTTCTCTCCTCTGTCCAGACAGAGAGGCTTTGGTGGGTGCCGGGCACCCAGCCAGGTAAAACTACCCACACAATCCCATTCGACAGCAATACATCGACTTTTGCAGGTCTCTGACTGGCTGCTAAGTGCCTGAAATACAAGACAAAGAGATGCATTTCGGAAGACACCTGTGGGGATATCAGGTCAATGAACTAGAAACAAGCTGTTCCAATCGACCCGGCTCAATTGCAACTGTGTAACACCGTCAATTCGGGAGAACGCCCGTGTGAAGGACAAACAAAGCATCTGGAACGGAAACAATTAATTTAAAAATTCAGGGCAGTCGTATTGGTGTGACCACCCACAGATATCTTCCAACTTTCCGTGGGAAGAGAGTGATCAGCGTGTTTTTGCAAGCAAATATTGCTATTAAAAAGGGAAATCTCCCACAAAAGTACATACACAATGTTTCAGAGCATGTAAGTGCATGAAAGCGATGCCAGCTAACCTGAGTAAAGGGACAATTTTGTTGTTTGTCTTAGAGGTGGAAGGGAACAAAAGCCAACTGAGTTCAGCCTTCCTCCTAATAGGAGCACATCGGTGGCTCTCTGAGGCTACTCACACGGAACAAACCCCAGAACCACCAGGAACTTTAGTGGAAACTTCCAATTTGGTCTCACAGCCAGGGAAAAGCATCTAGGTTATCCACCTTTTCTCCAGTCGGGAAAGCAGTTGCATCGTACTTCAATTTGCCTTTGTATTTGGAGCATGAAAAACATTCTGGAGAGGTTTGTTGTGCCCGAAGGAAAAGAAATAATCATGAGCATTAAGTATTTATATTGCACCATATATATATTAATGCCACTTATTTTTACCACTAAAAGCCAGACTAAAGCTTTTTTCTTTTAATAAAATTGGTTATTGAAAATAAAAACTCTTTGTGTATTCTGTATAATTTATATTGTTCTATCATGCAAACATATGGCTCAGATTGCTCATTCATATGAAGATAAATGTTTATTCTCGCACTGACTCAGTGCTATGAGAAACTTAATTCTCTCTAAAGATACTCACAAAGTAAGTAAAAAAATGAGTATTTAAATCCTTCAGAACCTTCTTACTGGGAAAAGATAACCTGATAATTAAAGAGAGCTGTTTTTCATCAGGAAAATCAGCAGCTGCTTTTTTTATAAAAAATAACTACTGGTGCAAACATTAGCATTTTCTCCACTCCTACAAATATGATTCAATTTGACCGTGTGCATACAGGTAATTTCCATATATTTAAGCCCAGTCTGCGGACAGCAACCAACAGCCTGGAGTGGTACTTTACTATTCAGCTGTGCACTGGCTAAAAATTCGATCTAGTTGCTCAGCACTCCACAAGCAACCAACAATTTGGGTCTAAAGGGTGTTAATCAGTGTAACAGAGTTATTGTTATTAGATAATTAGCACCAGTGCTGACAGACCACTGCAGGCACGCCCTCCTGCCCTGTACAAGCACAGTTTTGTCACAGGATTGCAATCCTTGAGTATCAACGCAATTCCCTCTGTTCACGCTTTGCAGAGTAAGAGCCAGACTGAAAAAAATAACAAAGATCCTCCTTCTCTTAATGGACTTCGACCCCTTTGATGTCTCCCTCTTCTAAGATGATGCTTTTTCAAGATAAAAATTACTCTGTCATCAATTCCAAGCGGTATGACTTGTGCTCAAACACCACAAATTTTACTTCTGGAGAACAAACGGTGTGACAGTGATTCCCTTTGTTATTTGAAAGATTTCTGTAGCATGTTCAGATAATGTATTTTCAGGCATTCATCTTAAGTGACGAGAAATATTCTTGGATGTTAATATTCTTTTTCCTTGAAAGTATTTCTGAAGGGTTTTTAAACCTGACAGGTAAATTTACAGTGTCTTAACACAAAAGCTCCCCATGTGTGTGCAGCAGCTTGACTTTCACGCTTTGGATTTTGTGAAGTTATCACTGTGTTAGTCCTTTTGGTCACCCAGAAGGATTCTGTACTGGACAAAGCCAGAACACTTCACGGAAGCAACACCTGGGATCAGAAACCGATTCCAAAGATTTTGAAACATTCCCAGGTTTAACTGAATTACAGAAATACTGCCTCTGAAAGTTTCTTCCTCCACTGTACTTCACACTAAAATGGAAATGGCATTTTAGACTTTTCTGCTTTAACTGTCCTCAGTTTGTGCAAAAAGGATTGAAAAGGACATGATCTATGTGATACGTGTGACATGATACCTGTGATATGTATCACGACATATAACATCTCATGACACGATACATGACATCTTAGACATGACAATATGCTTACATAAACCATATATTATATAATGACGCATATACAATATACGTGATATAGATGAAACATTATTAGATGCACATACATAATATATATAATATGATATATGGCTTATATATATGAAAGAGATCTATGAAATATGACATAACAGGACTTTGTTTTTTTTTTGAGATCCTCGTAAGAACATGTCTCACTACAGTAAGCTCACCTGTTTTGTGGATTTTTTGTGTATTTGAAGAAGGAACAGGTTTAGAAAAAAAAAAAAAGGCGAGTCACAACCTTGCGCAGTCCTGAACCCTGAACAATCAGGAGAGCAATGGTTTTCATTACCACAATGCCCACTTCATGTTCAGTGAAAACTTTAAATACCATATAAATTCTCCACTTAATAGCTGGATTTTCTGCAATCTGCCTGGATTGTCTCAAGACACTAAGTGTGACAAATTTCATTTTGAAACCTACTACAATATGTTTCAAAATCTATTCCAAAAGCCCTTTTACTGCCTTTCAGTAAAAATCACCTATTAACTATGCTGAATCACAGTGCACTATATAAATGGAAGCAAGAATCTAATAAAAGATAGGATATTAATAAAAATGAGGAGTGGGAAGATGGACCAACAACTGAGAAAGCCGCTTAGCAACGATAAGGGTGCAGGAATGAAAAGGATGCTGCACACAGGAAGCAAATCTATGCAAAACACAGGCTAGAGTACAACTGAACAGGTATCTGCCTTTGAGTAATAACAGAGCATTTCTTTCACATGTTTAGAAAAATGTACATAGTTAAAAAATAGTAGCACTTACTACCGGCAACTGGACTACCAGGTATGGGGCAGGTATTTTTGTACACTGTCATGGTTAAAAAGAGTTCTCTGTCCTAAATACACTTTGAAATGAAAACCAGTTGTGCAGAATGAAAATTCAAAGCCTGTTTCAATTATTTGAAGAGTCAACGTAGCTAAGGAAGAACGTAAGTGAAAAGAGGAGGGGGGGGTATTTTTTTATTTCCACAGTAATCATCATAATAGTTCATAATTGAGAAGAGTTTTAAGTCACTTAACAAACGACTTGGAAAGAATTCCTTGAGCACTTGGAGCACTGTCAGTTTTGTTGTCCAGAGTCTCAAATCCAAACAACTGATGTCTGTCTGCTTTGTTTTAGCCCACATCTGTCCAATTGGTACCACACAATGGGCACTTTTGCGTGATTATCACCAACATATCCTCTCTCCCCAATCTCTCATCTCCAGAGAATTCAAGGGTTAAACAGCCATGACCAATCAATGGCAACAAGCTATAGAACTTAAAGAAAGAAAATATTAATGTGTTTAATAGCTTATTGGTTAAACAATGCTGCACATACCTGTGAAAGGCCTTATTTTAAATGTCAGCCTTGCTCTTGTTAGGCAGTAGTGAGTACACAAGGGTCGAGTTGTCTGGGCACTAGAGCTCTGTTGTCTCGTTTTCTTTGTTTGTCCGAGATCAACTGCATCAAAAGGATGGGCTGAGTATTTATCCGACAATTGCCACTAACGAGCGAGGGATGGTGGGAACAAGTCTTCTGGATAAGCTCACATTACCTAAAGCAGGAGCTGCCTACTGGCCCATGCCGATGTATTGATCACGTGTGGTCACTGCTCTCATTTCCCATCTGTAGACACAGCCCTGTGAAGGGCCCAGCTCTGGGGGACAGACTGCTCCACCCCACGCTTCATTTCCAAAATCAGGTACAGAACGGTATTGTAGGAATAGAACCAAAGCTAACCAAACCACACCAAAATTGTACCAGGACAAGGAATCTGCTGTCTGGTAAATGCCTCTGGTAGAAGATGGGTGAGTTAAGGGTCCCTGAGCAGAATTCCCCTGGAAGATATTCAGACATTCCTGGGACACATCTCACCTATCTTTAGGAACTTTCTGCAGCACATGGATTTATATCTGTAGTCAGTTCAGTGGAGGGGAGCTTTCCACATGCAAATCAATATGAAGATACAAACATTCAACGTGAACATCTCCATTTGGAAGACAAAGAAGGTGCTGCTGACTGCACTGGGTGGAGAGAACTCTGCTGTACATCAAGTCCAACGATTCATGTCCTACCTACAGGCACTGGGTGCCAGCTAAGGGTGAGGCAGTTTTATGAAACCTTATTTCTGGCAGCAGCTGCTTGTCTTTTAGTCAAATGTGATAGAGAGGGCCAGCTATGGGTTGGCCTCATCATTAGACATAAATAAGGAATACTGCACTTACAAGAGACCAGGCTGTAACTACAACATACAACAGAAACACAGGAACACCACTAGAAGATGCAGCCTTTAACTTTCTTGAGGAAATGAGGATGTGCCAAGTGAAGAAAATCCAACTATACACAGTGCAACTATGCAAACTGCAAAGAACCCAGACTGTTACAAGCAGAAGAAATCTGATACTGTGTGTTGCCTATGGACCTCTGGTGAACTGAGAGCATGTAAACTTCCTGCCCTGTAAAGGACAGATGCAGTGACTTCAAGAGGATTACGTTACTTAGCAAGAGCACGTAAGAACCAGAGCTTGCATAACATCCCTGAGAACCATGTCAGTAAGAGAATTAATTCAAAAGTATTCTACTTCAGAGTTACGTACAAGGTTTTAGAAGAAGATAAGCAAGACTGTCAGCCTGAAATTAAACAGGCTGTTTATTACATTTGCGTTTGGCATACCCAAGTCAGCATGGTTAGCCAAATCATGACCTCCAAACTTAAAGACAAAGCGCTTCACAGAAAGAAGTTAAACTGAGGTTCAAGAGCATTTTGCTTTCGCCATGGCAGAATACAGAATAAAATGCTTCAGCAAATGAACTGAGAAAGCACATAATGGAGGAGGAATTACCCATCACTGAGTTTAACTAGCTGCTCACTAGTCAGGCTATTACTGCATATATCAAATTGCTAACCCAGGGTCCAAGGTCAACGTTAATGCAGTAACAGAACAGATCTCAAAATTCAAGCACTCAGCAGTCTGTGCCTTAAGGCACAGACCAAAGTCCTTTTGTCATACAGCTATTGGAATAACCTGTACAGGAGAGTGAATGCCCCTACAGCTTAAAAGGAGGTAGACCCTAGAAACTGGCTGAAATGAACCAACCAAATATGTAAAAAGAGAATGAGGAGAAAAAGCCTGGAGAGATAAACGACTCCAAGTATCCCCTGTATCTTAAGACAGCACAAGGTTATGTATAAAGCTGTTGGAAATTCAGAATGCCTTTATGGTACCCATTAAGGAAATGTATTCTGTAGATTACTTTCCCAGCAAAGAGGGCAAATAAAGGAAAAGCATAAATATTTTGATGATATGAAAGTTTAATTCTAGTAAAGCTTATGTCTAAAAGAAGTAACAAAGGAGCATGATTAAACATAAGTCTAAACAGCTCTAGAATTCACAGAGTAAATCAAAGAAAGAAGGCAAATTCCCTAAAAATAAAAATAACATTAATACCACATTTGCAAATGGAGGCACCTCCAACTGTTCAGGTGACCACAAGGATGCTACAACAAAGGGTTATTGCAAAAAACCCTCAATTTTCTTTAATATCTGATCTGAGTCACTATTGTTTGTCGCTTATAACATTCAGTGATTGTTCTGTCTCCTCGAAATAAACTCAAATGAGGCTTATCTAGATAGCAGTCCTAAGTACTTTGGCTAAACACACTCTGTGACTCCACAACAAACCAAATTATTTTGTGACACCAGTAACTGAAACTTGCTCTCCCAAACAGGTACTGGTTACCTGTCCTCTGGCCAAGGTAAAGGCACTAGGGGGGAAAAATCCCTAAACATGTGGTGACTCACTGAAAACATGGCTAGTTTCCACATGGGCAAAACTTGTGGTTTATAAGGGAAGGAAGATTTGACAACCTCAAGGGTTTTTCTTTTTGCTTGTTGAGGATACACATCTTAAGATTGCTTTATATGAGGAACCCAACTATTGCATCCCTGAGAACACACACAGTTTTAAAGCAGTCTGAATAAACACTGGGAAATTGATCATGTTGAAGGACTCTTCCCTCAGCACCAAGGAGTCCAGCTCCTACTGCTGACCAAAACACTGCACAGCAAGCAAAAACCGAGAGCCATTTCTGTCACAGAAACTTTAAATCTATACAAGAAAAACAGCACAAAGCCATAGTGGAAAAGAGCTTTAGTGCTGACACCGCCAAACATCTACAGAACCCTGATGATCAGAGTGCATGTAGGGTATGAATGTCTCTGCTGTCTGTGGATCAAAACCCACAGTGTCATCCTGCCATTAAGATGCTGTTTCTGAGTTAATGGATTTCTAGTGAAGACCAACCTCTGCCTCGTTTTTGTGATTCCAGGTCTCTTCTTTTCTCCAACTGCTGCTCTCGATGCCGAAAATGAGTAAGGCAGAGCTTCCAATTCCTGCTGTTACTTACTATTCCTCCATCAGGCTTTGCCCACTCAGTCCTTCAAGGATTCTGCCAGAAGGCAAAGAAATGCACAGACTTAACAGAAATTCTTGACCAAATCTATTTCAGAGAACTTAGGAGTTCCAGTTCCTCAAAACTGCAACAAGTCCTAAGACACGCTTTCCCTTACACTGAGCTGAGTCTCTCCTCAAAGCATCCACAGCTTGGAGAACACTTCCTTGCCTTCATCCAGAAACCATTCTAGCAGGATCCATCACTCACTGAGGAACCAGGGGATAAAATAGTAAATTAAATTCATGCTGGTAAATGCAAAGTAATGCAGGGAGGAAATCCCTTTCCCTCAGCATTGGGTGGGCTACTGCATCTTAGAGAGATAGGAAAGCTGTAATAAAATTATGCACATCAATTCTATGCAGATAGTGATTTAGTACTCAGTAGCAGATAGAATTTCAGGAGATGATGAGAAAAAAAAGGGGGAGGAAAAAGAAAAGCTCATTATATTATGATTTTTCTACATCTCTAGAGCTGGAAAGGGATCAGGACTGAAAAGGAAAGTAAGAAGTGTAGAATTTTTCTGTATGCAAAGCATTTGAACAGACTAGGAAGATTCAGCTGGGAAGGAATTTGATAAAAGTCTACAAAAATTTACAAGCTGCATTGACAAACTGAATAGACAGCAATCCTGCATCACTTCTCATAATACAGGAATTATCAAATAGCACTTTGAAACAAGAGGTGTTTTTTCCCACACAGCATGCAGTTTAACTGGATTTCTGTTTATGACAAAAGCTTAATTATCTTTCAAGAACAATTAGAAGATTTCAATGGATAAAACCTCCCACCAACAGCTATTAAACACAAAACTGTGACACTGCTGCCAGACAGAAAGTACCTGTGAGGCAGACAGCCAGAAGCTGAGAGGGTGTATCTGGAGAAACATATTTCCCCTATACTTAGATAATAAGATACATAGCCCAGCCAATATCAACAAGCTAGAAGGATGCTTGACCTGACCCAAACATCCACTCTTACACCCTTCTGCTGTGTCACCTGTTCAATCCAAGAGTCACACCGGTCATTAAATTGTTTCTAGGAAAGCAGCTATTCCATTTTGCTGTCACAATGAAACAGGAGTGACACCTCACCTTCTTTTTTTTCTTTTTAAAGAATCTAATATTGTATAGATATTTATGCCTTACTGTATCCTGCTGATCACTTGTGTTTTGACAGCTTTACTTTCTGTTGTGTTGTGCTTTATAGGGTGAAAAACAGTGAAGGGTTTGTGTTCTGGTGACCTTCAGCTTTGACCAAAAGCTGTCACAGCACACCACTAAAAAAGCCAGACCATGCAGAAGAATTAATTTTTTTTCATTTTAAGTGGCACTTTACTACTTCTGTCTCAAATCAGTACGTTCTTCAGGCATTATTTCATCCTTCTGATGTGGCAGAATGGCTCCTAACTACTCGTAGCATTACATTTGCAGAGATCATTCACTCTTGTGACAGAGCAAACTTCAGTAGGTGCCGGTTTACCTATTTTAAGGCATCAGCCTTTCTGCTTAGCCTTGTTGGAAATTCTGGATCCCCTTGTCGTGTTCCAATAGGGGAGGAACTGCGAGGAGTTCCTTTAAAATGGATGGTCGAGAACAGAATGAAGCCAAGCAAGGCAGACGTGGTATCTGAGAACCGTTTATTTGTAGCTCAGACGAAAAGGGAGCTGCCCAAACGAGAGAGGGCGGAAAAGACAGAAAAGAAGGTAGAAAGATGGAAAAGGAATTGGGGGGAGAGAGACAGGGTACAGGGGGAAAAAGAGGGCGTTACCACCAGCAAGGCAGGGAAGAGCTGTTGGTGTCCAGGCAGCGGGGGTGGTGTGCTGGTGTTTGTGGCATATCCTTACATTTGTTGGCAGCAGCAAGCAGTGGAACACATGGCTTGCTCTACCGGGTCTGCTTTGCTACTCACAGCCAAGATAAATTAATTTCGGTTACATCCTCCTTCCTGCTCCCCCAAATGCATAAAACCATCATTCTGATGGATTGCACTCAGCTTGGACATAGAAATGATGTGTGCGATAATTCCACCTTACAACCCAAGTGGTATTTATCACAAAATACTTTTTACACTTTCTTAAAGAGGATTAAAAATTTTGTGATTCTATGATAAGCAGAGCCATTATGGGCTTAAGAACTAAAGACACCAAATTCCTTGAGGACCATATCTTAGCTCTGTTTGCAAGAAAAGGACACAGGTAATCTACTCCCTTAAACAAAGCTTTGGGGTTTTTCAGTGGTTTCCTAAACTCTTCAAACTCTAAGTCTCTGGCTGTTCAATCACAGAAAATGCTCTTGTGCAAGAACACAGGATTTCTGAGGGCTTGCAATGATGATGGCTCTGGAAACAAGCTGATCATATCATGTGCTCAGCATCTCAATTCACAGGAAGAAACATGTTCTTGTGGAGGGCCACTCTGTACCAGATACAAATTCTCCATAAGGGCTATGCAACTGACAGGCATTTTTTGTTGTTTTGGCAGCTGAATTGGAAGAAAAATAGAAAAGAAATTAATCTCTAAATGGGCTAAACATTTGTTTGGTTTTGATGCTTGAGACTAAAACATCAGAACATTTACTTCATACCAGGCAGAAAGGAAAAGGAAAGGAAAAGGAGAGGAAAAGGCAAAAGAGAGAGGAATTAGGCTCATGAAACAAGAAAATGATTGTCCAAGTTCTGATCAGTACTGCCTGAAACAAAACCCTTGCTAGCAGCACCAGCACCACTTCACATGGAAGACAAGGAGAGGAAGAAGCCCCCAACAAATACTTTTGAGACAGAAGCCTGGCTCATTGTGGAAGTTTGTTGGCAGCTGCTGGGGCAGCCAACCCAGGTCAGCAGTAAACTGCAAAACACAGTCAATCCCAACCTTGGTAACTAAAGCAAATTACAAGATTTCCCTTTGCCTGCCTAAGCCCACCTGAAGAAGGATACAGGGCTGACAACACAGAACAGGAAAGGCAGTGGAAATTCAGAAACTAAGGAGAAATCTTAGCTTTGATCATGATGAGTGATCACACTACAGTTTCATTTACATTATTTATTTTATACAGTGTTTTTAATTGTTGCAATATGCAGGAGGTAGCAAAAACAATGCTTGCTTTCTGAGACTAATTATTAAAAAAGACAGTAGCATAAACACATCCTGCTTAAGGAAAGTGTTGACTTCCTTGAGAGTATTGCTCCTCTTTTATTTTTCTTTGAAAAGCAACTGGCACCAAGATCTGTGACTGGGGCTTTCTGTCACACAGGCACAGCATAGGCTGCTTCTGAAAACCATGGTGGGAGCTCTGCTTGAGGCTTTAAGGTTGGTCTATAATTACCATTGGTTTAAGACTATTGGATTAAATTTCAGTCATCAAAAGAGAAAAATAATGCCTTGAATGTTTCAAACTGTGAAGCCTTGTGAACACATTTATTCTGTATTTCATTTCCATCACTGCAATAAGTTTGGAACTATGTCACTTATGTTCAACACAACACTTCTCAGTCATTTGAAATCATGTTCATGCTACTGAAAATTTCCCACTGCTGTCCAAACTCAGAAGATTTAGGGAGAAGCTAGGTGGAGTTAGGAAATAGTCACAAAGTTTAAAAACAGAACCAAAATATAGCTTAAGCATTAACCTTGCTGTAGCTGTCATCACAGAGAGAGCAGACCAATAGGAAAGCACAACATGAACACATGTAATGCAAATTAATTTTAAGCAGAACCAGTATGTGCATGTAGATCTGTATTTATTTCTCTCACGCTTAACAGATTTTTAGAAAAAAAAAAGCATCAAACTTCAGACTGTGGCCTTAGGGCTTAAATGACTAATGATGGATAGAACTTTCCCTGCTATTAATATGTTCCTATGAGAAAGAAGAGACCGTCTAATAAAGACTGAATTAATGGACTGCACGACACAAAAGTGTGGAAATCCGACCACGGAAACACGGAATGGATGAGGGTGGCAGGGACCTCTGGAGATCATCCAACCCAAGCCCCCTGCTCAAGGGTCACCTGGAGGGAGTTCCCCAGGATTGCATCCAGGTGGGTTTAGAATCTCTCCAGAGAAGGAGACTGCACAGCCTCTCCGTGAAGCCAATTCCAGTGCTCTGTCACCCCCACACACCCATCAGCTCTGGACTCATTCTTCACTCACCCCTTGGCAGAGCTTAACACATTCCAGCTGCTCTCTCACATAAACAGCAGCTCCACCACCTTGCCTTGCTGCCCTGTCTTTCCTAGAAGGAATGTAGCCATCCATGACTGTATTCCCACCATGTCCCTGTGGCTGCAATGACATCATGGCTCTGATGATAAAGAGCAGAAAGGCAAAAGTGGTACCATTGCTGCCAATTCCCTTCCTCGTTAATTTCTCATGGTTATATTTGGCTTACCGCCCAGGAGTGCATCCCCATTCCTGCAGAGGGGATGCAGCAAGGGTTTACTCTCGCAATAGCAGCTCTCAGGCACATGGTGCTTGACCCTGCTCCCATTCAAATAAATAGGAAATTGCCCATGGACTTGCAAAAGTAAGATACCTATCTTTTTAATATGAAAAACTGAAAACAGTTTTTTCATATTAAAAAAATGTTAGAGCCCTGTTTAATAATTCTTCACTTGTGCCCTTCTACTCTGAAATAATGGCAAATTGTTGCAAGACAAGCTTGCAATTTATCAATACAGCTCTGTGTGTGAGGCTCCTAGAAAGAAATTATCATCAGCAATGTACAATGTGAGCTGCTTTCTTATGTAAAATTTACTTCTGATGTAAACCCTCTGGAGTTTCAAGGGAGGTGCTTTTGACTGACCCCAGGTGGGAGATGAACGGTGAGAAGGAAGAAGGGAAATGGGAAGCAGAGTGACAGGGCCTGGTCTTTGCAGCAGAGACGAGCACAGTGATTTGTGCACCCTGCTGCTCTTCCAGCAGTGGAACTCCCTGTCACAACCCACGGGGTAGAAGCAGAACAGCACCGAGGCCACAGGACCCTTTCCATTTGTCACCTGTCCTTAGGGGGCTGTGGGACAGGACGTGGCTCAGTGCCACTGCCCTGGCCAATCTGCCTGCACTAGAGCAGTGCCTTGCCAGCTCCTTTATAACATTTATAACAACCTAATATTTATAACATTAACATTTATAACGCGACTTCCCACAAGAATTCACAGCCTTGCCCATACAGGGATGAGAGGGGCTGCAACACAAAGCAATAATTAACAAATCTCCAACTTGCGTGTATAGAATCTCCTCGCATAGCTGGCTCCAGGGATTGTTCACTTCCTGGCTGGAGTCCAGGTTACTAAATCCCTGCCAATAGTATTTCTAAAAATGAATTTTCAGCAATATCTTCATCAACAAAGTGTTGCCACATCACAACACTTTACAGCAGGATCACAAAGAATTACTCTTAAAACTCCACACAATTAAAAAGGGTAATGAGCATCATATTGAACTTGCCTCTTGAAAATGGTTTCAGTATTAAAAACAGCCACTCGCTGATTTCTACCACGACTTTTGCATTCCAGCCCTATCTGTCAGCGATACTGTCTGCCTCCCAAAAAAGCCAGATACTGAACCAGTGTTTTACTCAGGTTAGGGGTCCTTCATCACTGATCTATAAGGAGAATTTAACTGACAATATGAACGTTAAAAGAATGAATGTCTTTTTTTCCACCACAAAATTGAAGTGAAACCTATCCTGTGAAGATGCTGTTCAGTTTCCATTCATTTCCACTCACACATGCTTGACATCTCCCTCCTTTGGGATAAAAAGTTCTTCAGGACTATGAAATTTTGGACTACAGCTTTCAAGTAAATCGTTCAAGCAGTTTTGTGTTCAAGTTCTGCATTTTGGGATATTTGTACCTTCAGAAATAGAAATGTCTTGTATCTTTAGGATAGGAAGCTTGGTCTACTATCTTGGCAGCTTTCTGTCCAATGAGATGCAATGGTCATACTTAAAAAAACAAGACATGAACAAAGAACCCAAACTTAACTCTGGATTTGAATGCATATCAAATATTTATATTTGCCACTCAAGATGAAGTGTCTGAAGTAGATGCAATTTCCTTGAAAAAGTTTATCTCTCTAGAATTTTGCCTATATTTTTGAATGTTAAAATAGTAATTTTAACTGAAAAGTGACATCAGGGGAAAGAATGTAAGCTACATGCTTTACAAGACAAAGGGGTTTTTTAAATTTAATAAGTGTAATAATTATTGGGCAGAGGAGTAAGTAAAGAAGAATTTAACAAAAGTTGATGGCGTTAAGACACCACAAGGCAAAAAAAAAAAAAAATACATTTCCCAAATGTTAACCACAAAAACAAGCCAGTCCAGGATGGGAGATTACCAGAGAAAATAATATTCTCACTACCACAAGCCAAAAATGGTGTGAAAAAGCAGCCCTAAAGCTCTCACGTTTGGGAATGCAACACAAATGGCAAAAGCACTCTTTTTCTCTTCCCACCACTTCCTTGCACCCTGACAGCTCTGTTTGGACAGAACTGTGCCTTTCTAGTGGCAAAATTAATGGAATACATGGATTTGAGAAAGGAAGGAATCACAGATATCTGAGTTACATTTTGGAAACCCTTGCCTCCAACAGGCTTTAGGTGATTCATTTTAACCCCTCTTAAAGAAAAAGCCTGTAACTGAAAAGCTTTCACTGTTAAGTGACAAAGGAATGCCAGTAAATTGAGGGCTGGAACTTCTCCACTTAAAAAAAAAATTAACATCCAAAGGAAAAAGAAGAAGAAAAAAAAGTTTTAGTTGGGAAGCAGTCTGGCTAGAGTACAACAACTCAGAGCAGCAGAATTGCATTCCAAAGTTTTCCCTGGTAACTTCCAAGAATCTCCCACATCACTGTGGGAGAGGGCACTTTGCTTCTTCAGGTAAATCGAAATCCTTTGAGCAACAGCTACAACATCACGCCTCACTGCTCCTAGAGTTCCACTCCTGATATGACCTAAGGGGCTCAAATGGCATCCATGAGAATAAATAAGACTTTATCAGTAACAAGCTGAAGCCTCAGTTGTTTCTCTGGGCAGAACCAGAGAGAGCAGATAATCCTCAATGGTGCTGCCAGGAATGCCCTGAGATTTGCTGCTTGCAGTGCTTGGTCTGCAGACGTGTTACTGCTCAGAGCTCTGAAGCCTAGAACAATGCTTCATGTTCTGTGCTATGTGAGTCTGGTTCTTTATTAGGAAGTCTCTTTCTAGCTACTGAAGTATGTTTAGGAATACATCTTGTTCCTATGGAAATCAGTGAGAATTCTGCCCTCGCCTCCAAACAGCAGGAGCAGACTCCCTGTCTGCACCATCAGACATCTTGGCATAAAGTGAGAAAATTGGGAGGGCCTGCTAAGCTTCACTGGCATGGAAAGGTCAGCCTACAAATCAAGAGACTGAAGGAGAAGCAGGTGCACATGCAGAGGGGAGGCCTCTCCCTGCCTTTGCCCCAGAGAACATCCCAAATCCACTCCTTGGATTCTTCCCCGTGCCAGCCCGTCCTGGCAGCTGAAGGGAAAAGGCAGAGCAGCATCTCACGGCTGAGGTGCTGCTGAACTCTATCACTCCGAGCAACACACAGGTATGGGAGGAACGTGAATTTCGAAGTAATTTGAGCTGATGTCTCTATTTTACAAGTGGAAAACACGCCCAGGTCCAAAACTCCCAAAATGACTTGGGATTTTGAACATGTGGATTTGCATGTGTGTAATCAGGCATCTTAGAGACATGGGAGAGGCTTCCCTCCAGAATGCATTTTTTAAAACACAGATTTCTTTGGGTTGCTTCAAACTTGGGCCTTAAAAGCCTAAGTAGTTTTGAAATTATTGTACACAGTTCATTAAGAATATGGCGAAGAAATGAAAGGTCGGAAAGGAGCTTTTCTACATCTTCATGTTTCAGAAGTTTCATTTTAAAAAAGAATAAAATGCCAGAAACTGGAGGGTTTTACATTACCACTGGTATGTAAAGATATATTCTTTATCTCAAGTTTGGCCGTTAAATTCTGACGAAAGACAGAAGTCTACCACATAGAAGAGAGATCACTTTAAAAGCCAGTTTTTCATCTGCAAACCTTTCATACAAAACAACCCTGCCTCCATCTAAAAGACTGATTTACCAGAAGGCACCAGTATTGATTATTAGGGTGATTTTGAAAGGAAGACCAAAAAAAAAAAAATCCTACAGCTAAACCAAGCACATCACCATCTGAAGTATAAACACTTTAGAGTAGCTTATGAAGAACATAATTGAGCTCCCATATGGAATAACAGAAACATCTCTCATACCTCCCCAACACCATTACTCACTCCTGTCAAATGAAGTTGTGTATTTTACAAGCTCAAAAAATATACCTGGAAACTCATCTGCCCAACCCTCTCCTAAAAACACATAGGAAAAAAATCACTTTGGATATTTAGCGCTGGTCTCTGCCCTTTATGAGCCCCTTGCTGCCAACATGCCTATTTTAAATTCAAAAGTACCTTATTTTTTCATCCAGAAAAACAGTACATTCAACCTGACAGGAAAAGCAGTGATGAGCCATTCTTTATTTTCAAGTCCTTGGAGTACAGATCTGTGAACTTTTTCTCTGAAAGCTGTTTCCTCCAAATATATTCAGCAAAATGAATGTTAAGGAAATAGCACTGGAAGCAATTCCTCCAGTACATCTTCACACTGATCTCCAACAATCTCACTGGTGCAGAGATGCCAGTGACTGAGACAGGAAAAATGCTGGCTACCATTTGTTATTGTGCTGCACTAACATTTTGCTGCTTCCCCAGAGATCTCTCTGGGCACAACATATGCACATAGCAAGACTCGATGCTCCAAATAAGCAACACTCAATGATGATTAATGGGGGTAGGGAAAAGTTAAAATAGAGGGATAAAGTGACTTGTCCGGAGTAGATCAGTTACAGAGGAAGGAGCTCAACCACCTCCACTAAATACTGGTCCAGGATCATCCCAAGTGTGGGACTTCCAGCACCAGAGAAACCAAGAACATTAAGTCTATTTCCACGTGACAGCAAAGTTTGAGCAATATGTAGTATGTTGAATATGAACACCATTAGAAGCATTTTTGTTCATGAAAACCAGTGTACATTAAATCCAAGTTACTTTGGTACAATGTTGAGTAGAATACAATGCAACCCAGTATCATTATCCATATCTACAGACTTAGCCTTCATGTCTATGGACTTTTTTCCCACTCCTTCAAACAAAACCCCTTTATCAGTGACCTCTTAAATACTCAGATGTCTTCTTACAACCTTAAGTGATTATTGCTCTGAAAATATCCATGACAGTAATAAAGGCTTGTTACAAATTGTCTTTCTTGCTTCCTGTTATCAGTCCTAAAAAATAAAACTACTTTTTCCCCCCTCTTGGCAACTAGGGTTTGAAAAATGAAAAGGAATATCTGTTGCTCTTACTACCACCAAGAATAAAAGACTGAGCTTTACAGAGGATGTAAAGCACAGAGTAAAACCTGGATCACTTTCTCTCTACTTGTACTGACTGTGCAGTACCAAGTAGTAAAAATGTAATTGTTCAGCATGGAAATTTAAGTCAGTGACATCCAAAGGAGACAAGGTACCAACTAAGATTTCTTTTTTTCTTTCTTTCTCTTCATGGGATTGTCATAAAGTTACTTCACTGGTAACTAGGGGCTGGTGATGGTCCTCAGCTCACAAGAAATATTTTCACACAGGTATCTCACTACTGAGTTGCTAAAAAAGAGAATACAAAAGTCAAGGTCACAGGCATTAGGGGTATTTCAGTAAAAGCTTGCAGCATGATTTGCCCACTGTAATGCATTTGGAATGAGGCATATATTTCAGCACTCTGCTGGACTGAGCTGAGAATAGTCTCTCACAATATGAAGGAGACAGTTAGTTTATAATAGTTTATTCACTTAGAAGGAGTGTTTCAAGAAAGAAGGCATGCATGCTTTATACAGAGGTTCCCCTACTATTATAACTTCCTACTCCTGTAATCTGAAACAGTCACAACTGAACATCTCTCAGGCAGGGTTTCAGAACTGAATATTCTAAAACATTCCTTACACGTTCACAATGCTTCTCAACATAACACTATATATTAAAGTGTCTCTTGCAGAACTACGAACATTTGGAGAAGAGCTTCAGATGTTTAACCTAACATATAGTTGAGTTTAAAATGTTTGCTCATTTTCTCTGAAAAAAGCTTTTAAGTCCCTCTCAGGCTGCAAGGCCAAGGCAAGTTTTCAAGACTGTCATTCAATTTTACTGTATTTTCTTTCCTTACTCTTGCATCGTCTCACTGGATGTGTGCTCTTTGTGACAATGGATATTCCTACACATTTCAGAATGCTAAAGACTCTCATTTTTACCTAACTTTGATGAGGTTAACCCAGGAAAGCAGTTAGAAATGGCATTAGAACCACTATTTTCAGCTGGATGATAACAGTACATATTTTCTGAAGACCAGCAGGACTGCGCTATGTTAAATAAAGACTGGAGTTAACAAGAGGGATTTTTACCTATGGCATTAGGAAAAAGGAATGTATAATATATATTCACTCCTTGTAAAAGAAAATAATACATTCATATACTCAGTTTTGACAGTACTCCATCTTATCTAAGTTGTTTTGCTTGATTAGCTCAGAGCACAGGTGCAAGTGAGCAACATTTCCTTTTGTTGAGCAGAGTGGGGTAGGAAGAAGTCAAGAGACCTGTCAAGGTCACACCACAGGACGACGAGAAAGTTACACAGCAAGTCACCACCGATTCCCAGCTCAGAGACTGCAACACAACGCTCCTCAAAGGGTTCTGTGCTGCCAAACGACTCACGAGCAAAAGCTACGTAACATCACAGCTTTTAGCACTAACACGTCTCAGGAGCTCTTTGAACACGAGTCAAACCACGTCTTAGTTTGAGTTCTACAGCTAAACGAGGCAATGCAGCAGAACAAGTACTAAGAAACCTTGTATAACTCTCACACTTGCTTAATCACATCCACGTATCGTTAATTAAGTGTCGGGGAAAACAACTGGGCGTTGGAGGGAAAGCGAACAGGGGCCACAGGATCCCGCAGGGTCTGTTTGCTTGTTTCTGCCCTCGGTGACAAAACCCGACACTAGTACGAACACGAAAAGAGAAAAAATCGGGCAAATAGATAACCCCAAAGGCTCCGAGGGGTCCCGTTGTCATGGAAACAAGTCGCCGCTAATGAGCTTTCCCGAGGCATGAGTGATTAATACCCGAGCCCTGTAAATAAACATTGATTCCGAACCCAAGCAGGCACACCAGCACGCTGCCCCGGGCCGGCGCGGGCAGCAGCGCGGCCGCGGCTCCCTGCGCGCACAGCGGGCAAAGCGCACAAAGTTTTCCCGAGCGCTGCTGCCACCGCGCTGCGCGGGGGAGCCACGGCGGCCACCGCGCAGCACAGCGCGGGCCGGGCCGGGCCGGGCTGGGCCGGACCGGGCGCTTTTCCCCGCTCTGCCCCGCTCCGGGAGCCGGGCACGCCACCCGCAGGGCTCCGGCAGCGGAGGGAGCAGCGCACCCCGCACGGGCAGAGCAGCCCCTTCTCACCTTGCGCTCAGTCGCTGCCCGGGCACGGCCACTTCTCCCGAATAGTTGCCTGTCCTCCGACCTCGAGGAGCGGAGCACGGCGCTTCAGCCGAGGCACGGACGCGCTGGAGCTGCTGCTACTGCCGCTGCCTCCTTCCCCGGCTCCCCCATCCCCTCCTGTCCCCGCCCGCTTCTCCACCTTCTCTGTTGCTCCCCCCGCCCCCGATCCAACCAGCTGCTCTCGCTGCACCTGGGCCGGCTCTCCAGGTGTCTCGCTGCTGCCGTACGCGTCCCCTACGGCAGCTGGAGCTCCGGGGCGGCTGCTCCGCCTCTCGCCGCGCTGGCTCCGCTGTCCCGCACGGAAACTTCCCCGGTGCCCGGCGCTCCTCTCCTGTGCGGAGCGAGCTGCTCGCCCGGGCCGGGGACATCGCTGCGCGGAGCCCTGTCCCAGCTTGGGGACGGGCAGAGCCGCCCGGAGGTGGCCACTCACCTTAGGAAATCCGCCGGGGATGGGCGCAGCGGGCGGCATCCCCGATGGAGGTGAAGCCCAGCGGGAGCGCGGGGCGCAGCCCCTGCTCTGTCTCTCTCCTGCTCCTCCTGCGGGGCTCCCCGTGCACGGACGCGCTGCCTGCGCCGCCGTCCGCCCTCCTGAGCCGGGGGGAGGACGGAGGGAGGGAGGGGGCGCAGGCAGGGCGGGCGCGGCCGGAGCGGAGCCGTGCGGTGCCGCTCTGCGGTGCGCAAGGATCGGTTTCCCCCGGGCAGGCTGGGCTCTGTCACCAGCGAGCGGGCGGCGGGGCCAGGAGGCGACAGCGCGGCGGCTTCCCCAGGGTCCCTGTCCGGCTACGACCCGGGCCCGCTCCCCTCTTCCTCCTCTTCTTCTTCTTCTTCCCCCTTCCCGCACGCCNCTCCCCGCCTCCCCCCCCTCCCCCCAGGCATTACGAGGGCACCGGGGATTAAGTGTCCTTTCAATTTTAAGAGCATTATATTAATAAATAGCGATTCGGTGATTTTAAATTACTCTGCGAGCATCCGGCAGCCTGCTCAGAAGCAATCAACCCCCTCCGGGCACGCTTTAATCGGAGGGATCGGAGCGCGGGCGCCGCGTCCTCCGGTGTCGCCGGCGGGGCTTGCCCGGGAGCCGCGGCCGAACGCCCACCTGCTGTGGGGTTCCCGAGGAAAATTCCTTACGGGAGAGCCCTGCCCGGCCCGGGAAGGCGGTGCGCGCACAGGTGCGGGCGGGAGAGACGGAGGGAGCACCAGGAGAGCCCCGGCCTCCGCCTGGGAACAGCCCCGGAGTTTGTCCCGCGTCTCACTAGAGGCTAAACCAGCCCAGGCTGGGCAGCTGGAGTTGGGACGCTGGAGGAAGTGCGCGTCTTTAGAGCAGAGGGAGCGTGGTTTTTTTATACGGCGTGGCGCCGGCAGACAGACACACGGACAGGCAGCGCGGTGTGAGCCCGCCCGGCTCCTCAGTGCGGCTCTCCAGCGCCTCTCTCTCTCTCACCTGCGCTCCCGGCGGCTCCTCGCTGCCGCAACAGCGGACCTGCGGCTCCAAGACAAAGACTAAAGCAACTCCGAGAGATGGGAAGAGAAGGATGGACGCTGATCTGAGGGCTCAGCCCTCCAAAAATGGCTAAAGCTTCCCCTTCTCCCCCTCCTTCCTTTTGCATCACACCTCCGGAGCCCAACAGGTGGTTGTGACCTCAGAGAAGTTCTGAGCTAATCTGAGTAATATCTATAAATGACCTCTCTCACGAATTCAGATTATAAGAAAAATATATTTTTAATTTACATTTTAATGCATAAATCATGCAAAGTAGGGAGCTCCAGACACTGTTGCAGGAGTGATGACTCATGCCCACCACATGTACATTATTGATTGTCTGAGGATGGGACCGTGTCGAAATTAGGCTGCTTGATAACCTAATGTGGATGTTCTGAACTGAATCCCTATCATTATGTCCTGGTTATTTCTTAACCCTAGTCTCTCTCCCTGACATATTTTAATTCAGAATCTTGTGTGGAACTGCATGTTTTGAATTTTCTAGCAGGTGGAGTGCTCTTTCTGCACAGGCACTGCACGTGGAACAGAACGATCGCAGATGTACTTCTCAGATCAGGCAGGAATATAAACTGTGGCTTCCTCCACATTAGCAGATAAAAACTGTAAGTTCAACATTTTGAAACAGAAATGAAGATCCCCTGTCAGCTTGGTCCAATTTCCCATCCTGGGATGGCTCATTACACGGCTGTGTAAAACTAGGCTTCACCGTCCCATTGGGACTAATTCTGTTCCAGACACCAAAAAAAACCTCCTTATGGCTAGTGGGCTGCTGTTACTTTTTCATAAAATAATTACAGAGCAGAGGAATGGTGGACCACCAGTTCATCTGTTTGTTTCCTGCTTACAGTCCTGTACTATTGCTGATTCCTCCATTTTACTAAACCTTGAGAGCACAAGGGCATTAAGCTGTTCTGTTCCCTATTCTTTTTTTTTTCTCTCTTTTTCTTTTTAAGCAGATGGTATCAAGGAAGCTCTTCCCACACATACACAAAGACTCAAAGCTATTCCTGTGAGGAACTCAGGCTTCAACTACTCCTTTTGTTCTGTGTTTCTGTTAGTGACACACTCTCACCCATCACATTGTGAGTGACCAAAGGAAAAGCCACGGCTGGAGTCTGCTCTAAGAATGACACAAACAATTCTGTGTTACTCTTGCCTATTTCATGGGGAGCAGACATTTTCCAGTGGATAAATGTGTGAGGGGCAAGACCAGGATGGATGGTGTTTATTTTTGTTCAATGTTTTGGAGAAAAGACAGAAATGCTGGACTTTTAGTGGTTTGAGCTTTCAATTGGCTTTTGGTCAGATCCCAAACCCGTGGGGCTGAAATGGAGCAAACAGTAATAGGAAATGCAAATTAGGACAAGAAATTAAAATTAAATCCCAATCAATGATTCTGTCATCCCATGCTAGTGCCAGATGCAGCAACCAAATGCTTGTGTCCCAAAAGCCTCATCATCATCTGCTTGATGTTTTATGGTGCTTTTTGCAGTAAATATAAAATAAAACCAATCTTATATTTTAGCGAGTTGGTAGACGCTCCCTATTTTTTAAAATATCTACAAATCTTCCTGCTCTAGCACTCCTGTCTCATAAAGTAAAAGCTGTTTAAAATCATGACTTCTGTCACAGTGTAAACTTCAAGTACCTCTCTTGGTGTGGAGGGCAACACCAAACTGAAGATGGGTGATTTGACTATCAGAAGATGGGTGATTTAACTATCACTCCTGCCCAAACCAGTGCTGGAACTGGTGTTAGGATTCAGTGCCACTGAGTGTGGCAGTGTTCCAAACCAAGCCTATACTGCTTCAAGGTTTCAAAGTTAAAGCTCTGTATAAAAATACAAAAGTTGGTTAGAATCCAAGCAGTGATCATTTGTTTAATTGTGGTATAAAGAAACCTTGAATGGTAACCTCATTTGGACCTTGGGACTATACCACAGTGAGTAATATAATAATAATAAATACAGCATAAAACTATTATTCAAAGAATCCTTTTTTTCCCCTTCTGAAGTTAGAGAAAGGCACTGTTTTATAGTTCACAACATCTGAGCAGCTACTTTGCTATTTTAGCCCTTACAGGCCAGCTCTGCTGGCTCACATAACTGACTTTGCTCCCAGGGAACGTCCCACTGACTGCAGCAAGGACAAGTTCACACCCCAAGCTTTACAGTAGAGGTTCTGTGCTGAAACAGCTGTGTCAGGGGCCAAATGCTGCCCTGATCTGCAGGCATGAGTTATACACGAAGATAAGCATGTGTCTAAGCCTTCGTGGGACTGCCCCCAAATTTCTCAGGTACTCATCACTAAAGATGAAAAGCCAAAAGCCAACGAGGCCATACTGTTCCATCTTGGGAATTCCACACACTTTCATCCTCTGTAGGACTGTTTAACATAAAGTTTTTCCTTGGCAACATCAGGAAATCTTGATAATGCATTATAAACACAGAAGCACAGCGTGTCAGTATCAGATTTATTTTTGAAAAGGCTAATTCACCTTTTAGTGTTTTTTATAGTTTTCATTGGACTATTATGACATGAAATTCACTGTTGCCACATAGAGTTTGGAAAATACTATGAGTAAGACAGTGTTTCAAATATTATTTCAGTCATCTTTCATAACTCATCTTTAAAGATTACCTAGGGGCAACCTGCATGGGTTTTCTTTTGTGAGGGACTGGCATGCTGACAAGGTGCATTAGATCATTCCAGATGAGAAGTGTTGGCATCTGGAGTGAATTAACAAACAAAGTGTTGACTGCAAACAGGGCAGTCCAAACTCAGGTGGTTTGGACATGGCGCTGGACACCACATGGTCCTTGAAGATTGCTGAAGATGGCTTTTCAGCGCTAAAGTCAAAGAAATGACTCGGGGACAGGCTCCACTGTTGCTGTCCAAACTGTATATGCATCTATAAATATATGTACGCTTTCTTTTCAGGAAAAAATTATATTTAAAAAGTGGATGAGAACCAAGAACACTGGCATATACTTGTATAAACATTCCTGAAACTGTGAGTTTGAAAAGGACTACCTACAACATAAACATTTGGTTATTGTTTCAATTAGCTGAGGTTTCCAAAAAGAAAAAAAAATAACAGAGGCGAAACAATAGTTAATTATAGTAGTGCAAGGACATTTATCTGTGTGATTTGTGCACACATGTAGGCACATACATGTAAATATACACATTCATTTTCAAGCCCACATCCAGGGAAGTAGAGTGGGTCACAACATTATGCTAGCTGGTGGTAAGGGCTTGTACTGAGAGATCCACCTCAGAACACACTCAAATGTGTGGGCTTGGCATTAACCCTGTTATCCCAGAGGGAAGGACATTCATTCCTCCTCCCACAGAGCAGCCTGCCGTGAATTCAGAATGCTCTCTCTCCTCCACTTGATTCCTAAGCAAACCAGACTGCTGCACCTCTCTCCCCCTCACATGCACTCCAGGCAGCTGCTGCTCAAAAGGGCAAGACAGGAAGAGAGCTATTTTTGTGTCAGCAGATCAAAAATATTGGTTGCTTCTGTGTGTAGACAGTGGCTTCTGCCACAACAGCCGACATTTAAAAGGCATTCACACTTGTCACAGAAATATTACACAGGTGTGGATTGTCCCTCACCAGCTTCAGCAAGGCCATCTCTCTCCCTACTGTCCTTTAGAAGCTTTTTGCTCTTTCTCTTTGTCTGATTGCCAAGGGGAAAATGTGTGATTGCTCCCAAACAGGTTAACAGACCTGTGCTGTTAGGCTGTGTTACAGTAAAGCAGAGAGGGGAGAGCTGGAGTAGCCTTCCAGTCTGACATTAAAAGCAAAGGTGCCTTCACAGTTCTCTGTAAAAAGACAAATTACCCTTCTGAGTCATTCCGTGCGCAGCAGAGGAGTTATCAGTTCCAAATGAGTCAGGGTTGGATGAGACCGGATAACTTTGTGTTGGTGAAGAGAGGAGGGAGGAAGTGGAAAGAAAGAGGGTTTGGCTCTACAACATCCAAGTAGATCTTTGTGGCCACAGTGTCCAGCCAAAGCCTCCAGTTATGAAAGAAAGAGATGCAGCTCGATGCAGTATTTGGACTTGAATGTGGAATCCTTAACAAGAGAAAAAAGTGATGGAAGAACAATTGCAATGTAAGATTTATGCAAACCAAATGGGAAGTGTGAAAAGACAGCAAATGCTGGAGTGAGTTTTATATTCTCCACAATTTACGGTTTAAATTACTGTACAATACATATCAGCTAATAGTTTTCCCACAAGTTCAATTTTGTCACTGTTCACTTTCTGTCAGAGATTATTACACAGAGTTGGATTGTTGAACAGTGGCTACATTTCATTCCAAATATGGCTGCACTTCAGGGGAGGGATTGTTATTGCTGAATTGTCTCAATTTTTAAAGGAGTCTGAGATCCTTGACATGGAAAAAGCTATGCAGCTGTGTGATGACTATATTTTACTGGAAGATATTAACCAAAGCAGGGAGGAGAGCCAGCAGGGTGGGTTTTCATGTCCTCACGGCACAAGGTTCTGGGGAATCCTTTTTGGTTTTTTCCTTCCTGGGTCTTTGACAAGTGGAACATGTTTGGATTTAGCTATCCATAACATAAAGACAAAAATATCTGGTCTCCCAGATGTGCCACAGAACATATTGTTTGTCAAGTATTTGAAGGTTCTCCAAATGAGCAGGAATTTGTATTGTTGTGTTTTGCTTACTAGAAACCAGCACGAGCTTTTCCACAGCCAACTCCGTCACTGCCGGCTCACATTGGGGGGTTTTTGCACGGTCGTACACGAGAGACACATGGGACTGACTCATGTTTGTCATGACTTTTTCAGGAGAGATTGGTTAGAAATTTGCTGGGAATATGGCTTTGGGTTCCCTGGTCTCTTTCAGTCCTCTTATAGAATATTTAAGGATGTGGTCCCATGAGGGAGGAAAGGAAGGCTACTTTTCAATGAGTCAGAAAAGGTTTTATTTTGATGGGCGCACGAAATGAGATTTCCCTCTAATCCTCCGTGTAATTCATTGGCGTAATCTCTTTGTAGGCACATCATATTAATCCTTGTCATTACAGAGAGGACCTAAACCATGGAAGGTTTCAAAACATGCCGCTATATGGAAAAGGCCAAGATGTTGGATCTCCCTTGTCTTTATGCTATAATAAAGATTTACATCGTTTATGCCTTAGCAGTTCCCTGGAAATAGTCCTTGTAGTTAGTACACTCAGAAAAAAAAAAAAAAGGTAATAAAAAGAGAGAAAATATTTTAATTGAGAAACATGCCATGTAACATTGAGCCGTGCCAGCAAAGGGATTTTTCTCCTGTGTGGGAAGGCACAGCAAAAGCTGGGTGAAAGGGGGTTTTAATGTCAGTGGAACCCAGAGACTGAAGCATAGTCTGCAGAATTGCTTATGATTTCCTTTATATTCAGCTCCATGGGTTCTGTCAGTGCAGAACAGACAAACAAGAGAAAATAATCTATAAAACTGTAATGTGAATTGGTTTCTCTTGCACAATATTCCATGGTCACAGGTTTTAGATTGCCATCCTTGGGCTAGGATTTGCATACAGTAAATGTGCCTTTATTGTTGTATGAGCATGGCTTATAATCAAAATCCCCTCTGTATTAATAAGTGATTACATCCAGAGCAGTATTCCATCCTCCTGCTTAGGATTTTTTTTTTTGATGGACTGGAAAGGAAATGTTTAACTCCACTGCAAAATTCTTCTCCTGCCTAAAATGGGAGCTGGGACGGCCACTTCCCTCATGATGGCATGCTTCTCCCTCACTGTACTGCTGTATCCTCCCTTCTACACTTCACTTATGTATTTTCTCCTTTGCAAAAATGGACACACCAACAATGGGCAGATTGGAGGACACATATTTACGTGTCCTCCTAAACCATCTCTGTCCAAACCCTTAAAGTTACTTAAGCATCAGAGTAAATCTGCTCCATATCCTTGAGGATCTGGGTCAGAGACGTATTAGAAAATGTTATCTTCACTTTGAAGTCCAACTTCAATATAAATCTCCTTGCTTCCTGCTGCTTCTTCTCTTCCTGCTTATTTATACCAGAAACCTCCTTGTTAGTGAAAGAAACAGAAATAGGTTACTTGGTATCTCAGTCCCTTAACCACAGATTCTTGGGCCACTATTTATTCTGAGGAAAATAATATCTTCTTAGTGGTGGCACACCTACGTTAAGACACCACAAATCACTGACAGAAAATGAAGGGATTGTAAGTGAGACTTCCAAAACGAAGGTCCTTTCTGTTCAACACAAACCTAACGGGATGTTGTGGTTCTGCTGTCCCTTGCTGAAGGACGGTTGCAAACCCATGATGTCCTGTGAGCCATTGCTGGTGAAATTTCTCTTCAGGATGAAATGCATTAAACAGTATCACTGTCTGCAAGTAGTGGTCACCAGCCATTTGATGTCATAATATTGAGCTTGCATTTCCATAGTTTTCATAAAAAGAGAAGACCATTCTGCATGCTGCTGCTTGGGGAAATTTTGCTTTCTCTTGGACAAAGTATTTTTTTTTCCTTTTCAACAAATAGCACACGTGGAACTGCAAGGGATGAAACAGAAAGCAGTGGTTCATGGAATCACAGAATCATTAAGAGACCTCAGAGATCACTGAGTCCAACTTTGAGCCATCACCCTCTTCTGTCATGTGAAAAGGGGGTATTTCCTCGACCCTTAGAGTTTATTTTGTCTGTCAGCACCCAGGAAAGCCGAGACCTTTGTGCCTGACCAGTCTGTCCCATCCCATTGTGGAGACCTTTTCCCTGAACAGCCCTGCTGGATCAGAGGGTGCTTGGACTGACTTATTCAGGGACACACACCAACAGCATCCCCCTTCGCAGGGGCTGTGGATGCAGTTTGTGGCTGTGGCAATCATCATGGAATAGGTTTTGGACATTCCAACCACATTCCATCCAGGGAGCAGCAGCTGTATTTTACCCTATAATTTATGTTCTGTTACAGGCTGTGTTAGGATGTGAATAGAGCTTCTCAGTTTCCTCTGGTTTACCTCCTGCCATCTTTTTACACCCCGTCAACCAGCCTAGAGCACTGNTGGTTTACCTCCTGCCATCTTTTCGCACCTCGGAGCAGCGCCCAGAGCACTGAGTGCCGTGTCCAGTTGTTCCTTGAACACCTCCAGGGATGGAGACTCAAACACCTCCCTGGGCAGCCCCTGCCAATGCTTGACAACCTTTTCAGTGAAGAAAATCCTCCTGATGTCCAACCTGACCCTCCCCTGGCACAGCTTGAGGCTGTGTGCTCTTGTCCTGTCCTAGTTACAAGGATCTCAGGGCTCTTGTGTAATGTATGTGCGCAATTAGAGGGCTGGAAGTCTTTCATGCCAATCACGGTGACAGGGACTGTGGTTGCCTCTCACCCAAATGCTTGGTGGCATTTACATGTCAGGGCTTCCAAATCCTGTTGCACAGACTCTCATGCTAAAGCCTTTTCAGGGCAGCCAGGGAATGCTACCAGCATGGCTGGTCATGCCCACTGGAATTCTGGACACCCTCTTGGGACAAAAACATTTGCAAAGAAAATGAGTAAATTAAAAGAAGTCGTGGATATTTTCAGAGCTGTTTCTCAGTTTTGAAGGCAATGTTCAAGAATATCTCTTCTCCCCCTTTCCCACATGCCTAGACCTTGTCCTAGCCTCCTGAGAATCAGAAATTAATGTGGGACAAGTTGCAGAGAGTTCAGGTGGAACATATTATTATTATAACTGTGACTATTATTATTAATAATAACAATAATTTTAGATATTATTATAATCATTATTAATTTTTTTACTTTATTTTACACAGTTCCAATAATTTTTCTGACTCTTGTATTTTTATAGTACTCCTGTGTTTAAAAGGATATTGTTTAATCAGAAGCTGTCACTGCTTTCATTATAACAGCAATATTTGCTCTACAAAGCCATATACATAAAGCACACCCACATTCTAATCTAGTGCTTCCACATGCCATTTATTTGCAGTGTTCTTAAGAATCTTGTAAGAGCTGTTTAAACTGTCTCTGGTCTCCTCTGCAGAAGAGTCACATTTGGCTGGATTTCTCCTGCAATTGAAGCCAGCCTGGCCACCTTCCCTTGGGCTCTTCACAGCCCATTTAGAGATGGGAACTGTTCATTTTTGCTTCACAATGGTAGGTTAAAAAATAATCACGCATAATTTTGTGCTTTTTCCTTCAGGGCCAAGACTTTCCCAAAGTTTGAATGGAGTAGGCAGAGCTGCTAGCAGAAATACAGACTCAGTGCCTGCTGTGGTTGCAGTCAGCCAGGGAAGACTGAGCGAAGGCCTGAATTTGTTCAGGTGGCAAACAAGAAGATAAGTATTGACAGCAATTCTAAGAATCCTTCACATGACCAGAAACCATATCCAACTGTAGCCACTTTTTAAGCACACGCAGTCGTGGTAAATCATGCAGTCTTCACACAGAGAAAATTCCCACTAGAATTAACAGGAATTTGTGTGAACAAGGATTGAATAAGGGCCGGCTCGCAGCCCAGCCCGACAAGTCTTTTCTCATGACAGCATCCAATTAAAATTAATGAAGTAACTTGTTCAAGGATCACCTAGGGAAATGATGGGAGAGGCAGGGGTAGAACACAGATTACATGAATCACTGCCAAGTTCCTTGATGTTAAAAAGTCAAAAATACTTAGAAGACAGAAATGCTGAAGAATAGTGAGAAATGAGAACCTTTAGTTGAAGTGGCTCCCAGGCAATGTGTCTGGAGTGATCAATTTACACATTTATCGCTACCAAGATATAAATCCTGCAACATTTCTCACCTCTCTCGTATCTAATTGGGTATTATGGTCAAAATGTGAGACCATCCTATCTTTTGTAAAGGAAAATAATTGTCTTAACATGCCAGGTGGACTTCATCCCTGTTTTCTTCACCTACCCAAATTTCAGCTGCCCTTTGACATTGCAGAGCAGCCCAGATATTTCAAATGCAGCTGGCTGTGCCTGGTTTTGCCCCTTACCCAGCTCAAACCAGAAAATTGTGTTCTGCCTGTGACCACCCCTCCTCCTTTCTGTAGCTCACCCTCTACACTGGAAGCACCGAAGGGAGGTGGCATCCCTTTGCAGGCTGTCTGAGAAGGCAGCTGTTAAATCGGTTTATCACCACGTGTGATGTTAGATTGGCATGAGGGGAATGGGAAGGGTGTAAGGATTTGGCCTGCTACTTATAAAATGAACAAGTTTGCTCGCACGTGTTGCAAGTGCCACATGGGAGTCAGTAGAAACAGGAAGACTTTGAGAAATCTAATTTGTTTTTCTTTGTGGATGCTGTTTGATTACCTTGTACCATTCTTTCTGTTTGCAATAAAAATAGTGACTTCCCAGTCATTTTCATTTTATTTCTCTCTCTGGCACTCACACACCAATATAACATTTGAATTGCAAATGCTGGAAGAATTTATTAAAGATAGTCACTTCCTCTGGATTTTATGTATGTATGCATGTATGTTTCTATATCTTTCTAATGTTTCCAGTTGCTGTGAGGGTTTACTCTATTTGTCAGGTGCCTTTTAACTAGCTCTGTGTCTACGAGGGAGGAAGAAAGGAGGAGAAGTACATTTAATGTACTTCCCTGGAAAACTGTTCAATCACAGTTTTTGAAAGAAACATCTGAATATTGTGCAAGAACTTCAATGCTCAAAGAAAGTTCCTCTTGACTGGGCACTCAGAGCAACTTTGACACCCACGCAATTTAAATGATTAAATGAATTCAAGAGGAAGATCCTATAATGACATTGCATCCTCTCCTATTTTTCCAGCTGCCTACCCTTCTCCCAGTGTACCTAACTCAAAATAAGGAGATTGCCTGCTGTGGTCCATTACACTCCAAAAGGAACAAGAAAGAGTGTCTGAATGAAAAATACAAGCCATGTCAACACAAGTCCACAAACACCCTCCAAGTCCCTGAACCCCAGAATGCAATATCCTTTCTCCAGCATCCAGCTGCTCATGGGAACAGTACAAGAGGAACAACAAAAAAAAACCCCTCCCCAATATGCAGAGAACAAATTCACACAGGCCACTGATAAAGGCAAAAAATGGCTAAGTCCTACATGGGAAAAACAGTTTTCCCAAGATTCTTCAAGGGAGAATGTATTTTTTTCCATTGGTGCAAACACCGTTAATGTTTCCAGAAAAGGAACAAAGGCCACATTGGATTTTTAGTCCCTTGAGCTGAAGTTGCAGAAACCTGAGTGGCTGTACAGGTGCTAAAGAAGGAAAAGACTCCTTGATGATATTGAAACCTCATGTTACAGAAATAAGACCTTACAATCTTAGCTTTCTTCTCAGCTTTATGACCAGCATTTCAAAGCGTCCTGACATCAACATAAACAACACTGAAATAATGTCCTTTAGTTGCTTTCAATTTCTGTATTTTCCCTCTACTCCTTTGACAAACCAGGAGGTTCCAGCTACCTTTTTCCCTAAGTAAGTTGATAGAATATTGGTACTTCACGCTTGATGAGCTGTAAACTTGAGATGGAAGGGGTCAAGAATCCAGATTTTGTCTTAATATGGCTGGATCTGTGTGTCTGGGTGATATAACACGACCAGAGCTGCAGATCAAAGTGAGCTGATTATGCTGCTGTCATAAAGTTGATGCATGCAGCACATGCCACATTGCCACTTACGATTGCCTCTGGCTGTATTTAGGGGATATGGCATGACAGTGCCTGGATCATGAAGCCAAACTGAATTTCAAGTTCCTCAATTTCCTGACAAGTGTTATTTTAGCAGTAGGATTCCCTCATTCTCCCACTCTCTTACTGCATCTCTAAACTGAAGTCAATAATTTGATTTCAGAATAAACTACGATGTTTTAATTTTGAGGTTTCTGTGTTGAATTCAGTCATTAGTAGGATTTTCTCCCTCTCTGTCTCCCCTAAATGATGTCCCTGTTTTCCCTTCATGGTGAGTTCTCCTAACTACATTTTCAATATTATCAGAAAGAAGGAAGTTTCTGTCCTTTATTACAGAATGTATTTTTATGGTTAATTTCTTTCCTTTTTATAGAAGATGCACATGAAAAGCTGTTTCAGAGCAGCACCAAGTGAAATACTATTTGAGTTTGGAAAGATCCGATTACTAATATAGAAGCAGCAGGAAGACCTAGAGGCTATACAAAATCATTATTTTTTATAAGTCATAGTTCAGTGAGTCTGGTGTTTATCTCTAGGAGAAACTTACACCATGTGCTTCATCTAGAGGCAAATCTCGTTGCTGATCTCATTCCTTTTTCCTCTTGGCAGTAGCTTAAATTGGCATCACCATGAAAACTGAGATGGGAATTCAACAAAAAGCCATGGCTAGTGCTGGACCTTTCATTCTCTGAAGAATGTCCATGTTGTTCATGCTAAATTTAAGTTTATACTTCTCTTGGACTAACAATGACAAAAAGCTGCTACGGTGTCCAATCCCTTCCTTCATGAGACAAGAAATAGTTGCTTTGCCGAAATGCCAAACCTAGTACAGTCTGTAAGAAAAGTACTGGCAGGCAAACAGAAACCTCAGTGGCAGTCCAAGGAGAGGGAGCAGAGAGATGTGGGGGTTTTTGAGGCCACAAGGTGAGCATGCAGTATTTCAAATAACTTTTCATTTTCATTCTTCCCTGTCACACCACTCAGAGAGGAGAGGGAAGTTGTTGGTTGGGTTGGTGATGCTTCAGGGTGAATGGAGCAACTTCCCTTCTTACAGAGACAAAATGACCTCATTCCCTTTCATTTCTGTAAGATGCAGGTGCACAGTTGCTCAGACTCTGTCAGCAACAAGATGGTTCATGCTGAGAGAGACTCTTTGGTGTGTCATTGCCACCACACAGAGAGGACATTGCCTTAAGGCACACAAAAAGAGGCCTTTGTGCTTGCCTGGGAAATAAGACACCAGAAAGATGTCCTGGGAGAATCAACCCTCTGGTCCTGCTCCCTTCTCCACAACTTTTCTGCACTTTCTGCTGACCAGCATTCAGCCCTGTCTCCTGCCTGAGGATCAGTACGAGCCACTGAAATGGGTGGGGCTCTCTTTGGCAGTAGAAGTGGTTCACTTTTAGTCAAAAGTGGGCCAAGTCTGCCAATTTTGCCTCTATGACCTGAAGCACCAGGCGCTGTCAAACATAACGAATGACTCAGAAATACTAAATAAAATAGGAATGAGAAAATATCCTGTTATTACCAGATTGTCTTTCATAAGGGACATGACACCGTGACAAATGATAATCCAATTCATCTGTGATACAAAAGAAGAAAAAGTTGAAATCCTCCACTGAGTAATAAATGTAGACAGTAGCACAGCTCCTTACACATCTCGAGACACTCTGTTGTTTATTTGAGAAAATTGACTCTGTTCTTGACATTTGCTTTTGTATTCATGGCACTAAAGCTCTGGAAATCTGAAGAGACAGTTTCTTACTAGTTTGGCCTACAAAAAAAAATCCACGGACATCCAGCCAGCTCTACGGGCCAACCAACAAAAAATGATAAATTTATTGCTAATTGCCTGGTCTAAGCCAGATGAGCTGAATATCTGCTACCTTGCATTTGCACTGGGCTAAACTCTTTTTTTTTTTTTTTAATTTTTTCAGTAGCACAGGTTGTAAAAGGAATAATTCAGAATTACTGGGTATTTCCATTGACCAGAACAGAAGTACTATCTTTCATTCTTTAAAAACAAAAATTTCTTTAAAAAAAATAAAAGAAAAAATTAAAAGTTGGCAACTTCAAACTGCTTTTGAAGGCAAAAGTTGAAAAATCTTGTTTGAATTCAGCATCTTTATATTTATAACATAGTTTCCATGTTAAAACCATCAGCCAAAGCAATGAAGAATTTGGACTGACCAACAAATGCATTTTTGGCAAAAAAATAATTAATAGAATTTATGAGTCTGATTCACTCCACTCTAGATCCCATTTGTCACAGTTTTCTAAGATCATTCTTTGTTTAGAAATATGGCTGACTTTCATCTGTTTGTAAAGCCCTGAGTGCATATCTAACCTTGAATTACATAAGCAATTGATGAAGAGTCACTAATATTTCCATAATTGCTACTACAGTACACCCCCACTGACACTAGGCTCCCTCTGGATTAAATTTTGGGCAAATAAAGCTAATCTTCCTGTCTAGAAGCCCTCATAATAGGAGTGCTTCAAAAAGATAAGCATAAAAAAAGAAAACACCAAAATCTGCTCTGTTTGAAGTTGAGTGCTGAAACAAAGGCAGAGCGGATGATTTTCTCACATTTTGCAAGAAATCTGTAATGCTCAGAAACGGAACCAGCACCTCCCAATGCCCTCTGTGGTGCTTTTGGACAAAACTTCCTGGCAAGGAAAGGCGAACCACACTGGTTATTCCATCCTTTCCCAGCTCCCAGCGTGGGGAAGCTGCTGAGCCAAGGATCACCTCTGTCCCTGTGGGCGCTGATTTTGGAGGTTGCTGCAGGACAGAGCAGAACAGCCCAAATGAAACAGCACTTTGAGAAAAGAGCTTGTGGTTTAGGCACTGCTGGTACCTCCAGTCCCTGGAGTGCTTAACTTGCAGCTGAAATCAGGAGTCTATAGCAATGACACATCATTATTTTTATGAATAATGACAGGCTCAGAGGCATATGGGGATCTGAGTTATAATATTCTGATTAAAGGATTTGTATTTATATTCTCATAAGAAAAGAAATACCTTCGGAAGGCATTTATCATAATAAGTTATTCTTTTTTTTTTTCCTGTTTGGAATGTTATGTTCTTTGGGAGATTTCAAATATTGATTTACAATAAAATTCCCAGGAAGAAACTCACAAAGGGAGAAAAAATATTTTCAGAAAGAGAAATTACATGGAAATATGAGAGAAAGATAATCTATTTTTCTTTTAGTTGGCATGCAAATAGAATGGGTATAGTTGTTATTAAGAATATTCATTTGATAAAAGCAATCCAGCTATTTATGAGAAAAGGAAAAATGAGAGATCATGAAGAAAAAAGGTAAGGGATGGACGTTTAGATAAATTCTGACCTTTTACTTCAATTAACAAGGAAATAGTCTGGTAAGATAATGGTCTTTGCATTGCAAATCCAAGAACTGTCCCGACTTGTCCCACAAAAATATCTGAAATGGTTCCTGTTTGCACAGATTGTGTATAAATAAATTTTAACCACAACATGTTTTGCTCTTTCTTAAGCAAGCTGACTTTTACACTCTATACTAACTCTTACTCTCTATTTATGGTCCTTAATTGATGATAATGAGCTGTGCCATATCCCATATAGGGTGACACGGAGAAAGTGTGTGAAAAGCTGCTTCAAGGAGGCAGATACTGCTCTTTTAGGCAACATCTCACACCTTATGCAGCAACTCACTCATGCACCTCACTAACAAACCCAGACCTGCAGTACGAGACACATTTCAGCCACCAATAGCCCTTTCCCAGGAAGAAGCAGGAGACTGCTCTGGTTAATTAATATTTGACACTACTGATCAACTTTACTTCCAGTTTTTTCAATGCTTTGTGCAAAGTTCTGTACTCATTGAGTATTGCAACGGTGGTAGAATTAGGAAATGGTCAGGAAAACATTCCCTTCCCTTCCCTTCCCTTCCCTTCCCTTCCCTTCCCTTCCCT
>VZTJ01004191.1:26382-47245 GCA_013397795.1 Orthonyx spaldingii | reverse complement strand
CCTTCCCTTCCCTTCCCTTCCCTTCCCTTGCCTTGCCTTGCCTTGCCTTGCCTTGCCTTGCCTTTCCCAAAGACTGGTTTCTTTCCCATGGAATTTTTCTCCAGGTGTTTGCAACTTAGCACAAAAGTTTCTGAAGAAGAGAAGAAAGTTGGGTGAGGGAGGAGCTTCAGAAGAACCAGGGTCTGAAAGAGTTTTCAACATCCTTCCAGCTTCTGGTAAAACCCCTGATTTTGGTCATTCTGAAACATAAACATGGGACCACCAGTATTGGTAGGAAGACCTGTGCTGGTGGGTGTTTTGTGACCATCTCAAGAGAAAGGGACAATAACCAGTGAAGAAAGAGAGATGAGCCTCAGTGTGTCAATCTGAGGATGCTCAGACAGGAGTCTTCTCATCTGTGAAATGATGGTACTTGAACGTTCCAGACAAAGTATATATGCAAGCCACACTGAGAAAAATCCCTTTTGGATAAACCCCCTCTGAAAACATGAAGTATAAGTGAATCATCCTTTCACCAAATGAAAACTGAAGTGTAAGATCTTGAGAAATGACATTTATCTCTCACACTGTGTGGATACTGCCAAAAGTGAAGACTCCAAAGTGTTCTTGCTCATCTAATGGAATTCTTGGGGAGAAAACTGAAATTCATAGCAATAGATTGTAGAGTTTTACTGCCTGTGGTGGAATAATTTTGTAAGTACTTGCATGCTTCCAGAAGGAAAGCTGAGGTAACCGAAGTGGTACTCTGTATTACAAATAAGAATTGTGAAGTGCTCATTTTAAAGAATCACAGTCCATTAGGTTTCTTACAGAAAACCTCATTTATGCATCTGCTTTCTTTTTTACCCCTAGAAAAATGCAAAATTAAGTCATCATGACAACACTTTATTGTGTACAAAATTAGCTCGATTACTAAATCAGACAAGAATTCCAATAGAAACAGATATAACAATAGTTTGGCAAATAAAATCCCGATGGCTCCTTCTTCCCCTACTTAGAAAATGAAGAAAGATTAGCCACAATGTTATGGCAGGTCCTGCATTGCTGGCTGTACAGTGCAAAATTGTGGATTTAAGGGGAATTAAACATCTCCATGCTGCCTATTAAACTTGTTCTGTTTTAACCTTGATAATGTTCTTTATATATGAGAACTACCTGGAAATGGAGGATTGCCAGCATCTCTTTTATTTTTATTTATCATAGATTTTGATTTTATATCCACATCACAACAACCATGGTTTCTGTGCCATGGTTTCTATGGAATAGAAATTGGAAAGAGCTGGTAACTTTCAGCACAAATGAGCATAATAAATCTCTGAAAGGATGTAAGATACAAGGCTAGTAAATTCTGTTCCTACCTAACTTGAGGCCCTGATGAGTTTGACACTTGGATGATGTGCTTAAATTAGAAACAAGGTCATGTTAGGTTTCCTACATAGTTAATTCATGTTTCCTGAGGGAGGTGCAGCCCACCTAGGAAATGAATCAGCCACTGGAGGTTCAGTGACTGCAAAGGCACCCTCCAAGTGACCTCGATCCAGATATAGATTCTTCAGCCAGGTAATTGAAGTTAGTTTAAAGGAATCCAGGACTCTCTAGGTAGATAGATAAGTTTAGATTAGAGAGGGAAGAAAGGCAAGATGAAATGGGAAGTCATGCTGTGTTTAAAGAACCCAAACACACTTGGTATTTGAAGGTTTGATAAGAAGAAAAACTAAACACCTTAAAGAAGAACTTCAGTCCCTCGTTTTTGTGTCCCATTTTGGCTTCTGACCTTTCATTCTAGAAAAGAACCCAAGCCAAAAATCAACCCCCCACCCTCCTGCTCTGGTTAGGGTGGTTACTTTCTCAGGAAGTAATGTGATATCCCCTGCCCTGGGTCAGACCAAAGATCCATCCCAGTCTTCAGCAACAGCCAGAATTACTTTACTGTGGAGGAGCACAAATTTGGAATAAACACAGTATTTTCTGCAATATTCTTCCAATTTCTAACAGTCTGTGGCTCACGATCATCCCTTGTAATTAAGAACCTGCAACTGCATTTCTCTTACACTGACCTCCCAAATGTGCTCTTTGAACTCTGTCAGCTCTTGCCACCCACACTTTCCTGGGGCAAGGAACTGCACTGCTGAGTTGTACATTTCCCTTTGTTTCTTCTGATTTGGTCGTACTTTCTGTGTCCATTCCTTCTGCAATCAGCACCAGGAAGCCTTGAAGACCCTTCCCTCCTCTGAAACCTCTGAAGGGTGAGCAGGTAACTATTTGGTGCAAACTCCCGAGTGACTGAAAGGCTTTGGGAATGGTGCCACCTTTTTCTCTTTCCAGGCTCAAGAGGACACAATTGCCTGGCTTGAAGAAGCTGCTAAAACACAAAAGGCTCATAAACACCAGTACCAGGGAAGAATGACATGGAAGGGAGAACACTGAGGATGGATAAGGGCAAGAGCTTTGTAGGCAGCTGAAAATGTAACATAGATTTGTTAAGTACAACATACCGGAGAACTTCAAAAGAGGTCATTCTGCAACTACCAGAGTTCCTGAGAGGGCAGAGAAAAGCAGCCTCTGAAACTATGCCTCTCCCCACTGCCCGAGGATTTTTTTACCCCGTTGGATAAAAATAGAAATAATTTCGATGGGTTGCTGTCTTCTAAACAACAGTGAATTCTAAACCTCCGGAACTGATTGGAACATTTTTCAAATTCCCTTTAAAAAAAACCGAGAATGTAGTTAGTCCGTGTTTAAAAAAGAAATTATGTTAGGGAACACAGTGTATTAAGACAATTTTATTTTAAAAAATTTAAGCACAAGACAAACAAGAAGACAGCTCAGACTTTTCGAGGAGATATGCTAAGCAGGGAAGACTATGTTTCTCAATGAACTTTTCAGCCCCAGGGGCAATTCCAAGTCAGTTACAAAGCACATCCTTTGCAGAAACCAGAAACAAGCTTTAATATTCGTACTGGTTTGTTTGTTTGTTTCACACAAAGCTCCTTCTAGTTGTTACTGTTGTCTACTCTACTTGTATACAAAAGCTGAACCGGTGGCCATGACTAACACATCTAAAATCCTTCTCCCCTCCAAGCACATGCCTTATTATCTCCTGCAATAGGTATAGCAAGTTGGAAAGTGAAATGGTCCAGCAAGAGAGAGAAAGCGAATTCCACGGGGTTCTCCTTGAGGGAATGAAATCGTGGCGTGAAGGATGCATTGAAATCGTGTTATCGCTTTCAGGTTCCTCCAGCCGTGGCAGGGAGTTAATGACATGTTGGCAGGCACACCTAAGCGGGCAGATCAATAGAGATAATTTGTTTGCAGATCGTACACCGTTATCTCCACGCTGAAGTGCACCAAAGAGACGCTCTCCCTGCAGGAAAGCACTCACTTTGCTTTAGAAAAGGAGTGCCTGCAGAAAACCCTGCCGTGCCACCCTGTCTGGTTTCTCAGAGTCCACAGGGGCTGGTGAATCCACGTTCTGGACTCACCAAAGCCAGCTGCTCTTGCAGAGTGGCACCAGGTGATGCATGAATAACCTGAACAATGCCCTGATGGGGGGGACTGAAAGAAAATAAAGATAAAAAAGGCAACTGAGCTATGGGGTACTGTGATTTCTACCCATCTACAGCTTTTCTTTGTCCTTACTACCTTTACTTTCATTTTAGTCTCAGATGCTCCTGTTTTGCTCCTGCCCATCCCCTCTTTTTCACAGGCCCAGTCCCTTCCCCTGTTTTCCCACTTCCTCTCACCTAGAGTCTGAGATTCCCTGTTCCTATTTTCTAGTCAGAGCTCCTCAAAAACACTCAGACCTTGAGTATAGCAACATGGCACACGACAGGAGTCTTAGTAGGAAAGTTCACAATTCATGGCAATAGGCTTGTTTAAATTCAGTTGTTTCTCTCTGCCTTTCTGATGAGAAAGGAAATCATCTCTGCATGTAAGGTCTTTAGTGAGCACACAGAGCACCTACGGTGTCAAATGCCTCACTTCAAGCCTAAGCCTCCATTACAAGCACTTATATGCTGCATTTGGCAAACTTATTAAAGAAATAATAGATAGGAATGATTCGATATCAGCTAAAACCCACCAAACTTTCTAAGTTTCCATTCCCCAAGTCCTACTAAGTACTTGCTCTCCTAGGAGAAATATCAAATGATCAGAGAAGGTTCCAAATGTTGGAAAAGCTCCTGACCAGGACATCATATCTGCTCACCATTACACAGCCTTACCTTCATCTCAAATAATGAGGGAAAGAAAAAAATAATATATATATATACATACACACATTTAGGATGTATAGGCCTTTCCAGCTTTTCCCCTTTTTAATTGACTTTTTTATGTCTATACATTAAATCACACACATGGCTGTTGTGATTGCTTTGGTGCTTTGATTCCCTTTCTGGGTACATCTGACTCCAAACTCATACACCAGCCAAAACTCCAACTGTGCTGGAATTACACTGCAAAATGCACAGGTAAGTAATACCTGGAAGTTCATATATCCAGCCCGTGCAGATTATCCGTACTTTTGGCCATTTTCCCGAGTTCTGTACTTGTGCAGATTTCTTTCTGCGTTGCAATGCCATGTTAATTTTCTCTGTCCCTTGTGTTGCCACGACTGTTTCCTCTGACTAAGCATCTGTAACCCTCTGAATGGAATCAAGGAGCAGACGCTGGGGATTACACATTTCTGCTAGAGACACGCCTCAAAAATTTTGCAGAGGAAAATGAACTTGCCAGTGGGAACTAAAGAAGCATCCCACCCCTTCAACCTATAGCACAGAAACTACCAGATACATCCTAGCCAAAAGTTAAATTACCATAGAGAAGTTTCAGGAGACCTCCAGAAATAAAAGCAAATTACTCTGTTCTAACTGACATTGCAGGCTCTATTTCCAGATATGTAGCAAGCTCTGGCTAATAGCAATATGATTTCAAAAAGTACATTCATGTCAGGATCAATTCCTCCTTTATGGACAGGCATTATTTCTGGGAATTAGCTGAAAAAGCAGGCATTTCTCATCTGATTAGGGTTGAAAGGCCTGATTAAACAGTCCCTTTGGGTAGAACAGTAGCCCTCTATAATAAGACATTGTAAATTATTAACATCATCCAAAGATTTCTGAGGAAATGAAAGAATTTTTTTCAATTCTCAGAACACGAGGACCTGCTGGGTAGGAGCACACTGCCATGGTGGGGTTACTTATTCAGAAATTGCCAGGAGCTGTGGTAGCACAGCACAGGCACTTTCATCATCAGATGAGAAGGCAGTTAGGTAGCTGAAACCAGGGGAAGCCTGGAGGACTTTTCCTGTCACAGGAATCCACATACCATTCCTTAAAATTCTTTTTTTAAGAGGTGCTTGGAATTATTTTTGAGGAGTGAGGCTGAGGAAAGCCCTGGGTGGAGCAGGGATGGTGTTCTGTGACTTCAGACTGGGATCTCTTCTCAACAGTGCTGACAGACAGCTGGTTAGAAACTGATATGGACACCGTGAGTCTGAAAATGCCTTTGAGCTTCTTTTTGCCTCCAAATCCAATTGGATTTGTTCAAAACTTTCACGGCCATTGAAATTTATTTGTGACACTGCATGCAATCCAGTGATCAATGTGGTATTTAGGCTTACAGGGAGAACAGGAGATTTATCTCCCACCATCTACAAACTTGAGTGTTTCAGCCTGTGCTGAATTCCAACATTCAGGTCTTGTCCTCTCTCACCAGCTTCTCACATCATGAGCTAAAAAGTCTCTGATACTTTCATTATCTTCAGAGGCATTAAGCCATCGTCACACTACTCCTTTTGATTTGCTGCTGAAGCAAAAACTTTGAGAGTTCCTCTAGACAGCAGACATTTCAGTCATCCAGTGGGGCATGAATTAATAGCATATACTATACCCCAGGATACATATCAGAAATTCACTCTTATTGTCGCTCCATTCCCCAAAATGAATCAATATTTGAGTCTGAAATTAATGGGGAAAAATGCGAGTTGTTGGAGATCTTCCAACAGTCACGTGATGGAGGATCTCTCTCAAAGGAATCTCCACTGGGAAATGAATGTAATTAAGGACTAAGGTAATAAACTGCCAAGAAATTTTAACTAGTTAGAGAAGCCTTATTTAAACCCTGAGTTGTCCCAGTGAGGTGAACAGAGAGTGTCATCTGCCTCTGAGCTGCTGCAGAAAGAATTTTAAGTACAAAAATCAATATTCTGCATAAATACCCCTGCATTTTCTGTTGCCTCTCCATATATACTATCCGACCTTATTAAAAATAAATTAATAGCATTTATAGAGGTCTCCTGTGCAGTTCTGGTTGGCACCCTGTCTATCGTTCAAAGAAATACAAATTATTACAGGAGAAGTGGAATGTGTTCTCCTTTTCCCAGTGCTAAACAGGGTTCTGAATTGCTGTCTTTACTCCTGTAGCAATAACTAAAATTAAGAAATTAGATCAGATACCTCTGGACAGTCACAGGACCCAGAGGGCCCTACAACATTTTGCTAATTAAGAAGTGCATCTGCCCGAGGCTCTTTATGGAAGGAGGTCACCCCATGAAAGGGTCCTGCTGGCAGAGCATGCTGTAATAAGAGATGTTTTTGTGTCTCCTTGATGGCTTTGCACAAAAATATAAATATCAATTTTATCACACACGCTATGGAGTTTGAGCTGGCAGAGGCCTTTTTCTCCAGTGCCTGAGAGGGCCATAATAAAGAAAATAGGGCAGTGGTTAAGTGTTGCCTGGGACTGTCCAGCAGTCAGGCAGCTGAAGGAGCAGAGAGAGGCCCAAGAATTAAAATGGTCTTTAGGAGAAAAATGTCTGTGAACAAATCACATTTGCTTTGTTTATTTGCTGAACTGCATTACATCAGGTCACCATGACTCTGGGTTTTAAGACCTGCAGGGATTGTGCCTGCATGAAGAGAGTGATTTTACAGGAAACAGAGAAATAATCTTTAGCCCAGAATAGAAAAAAGGGTGTTTGTCTGGGGAAGGAACAGAACAGAAGGAGCAGCTTTCCACCCTAGAGAGTAATGAGACAAATCCAAACCCACTTGGAGCGTGCAGCTCCATGCAATTGTTTAAGAGTCACTGAGGCTGAGGCAGGAATTTGAGCCTTTCGCTTCCCCCTCTGCTCTCGTTCACTCCTTTCCCTATTATGCACATCTCTTCTTATTTTATAACTGGAACACTCACTCTAATGTGTTATGTCTATGCTGCATTGTCTGGCCTTGTATTGTCTGCAGCTCTGACAAGCTTTAAAATTGCCTAATTGCAAAGTTCTAGCTGAGATCCTGGGAATGATGCAGCATTTGGGAACATGGGGGGTGGAGGGGGGGAGGGGGGAAGGTACCTTCTAGTTGTTTTAATGAAACTATTTTAAAGGCTTCCCCAAACATGTTAGAATACAAGTTCTTCAAAGAGAACGGGATAAACCTTGCTTATCTCTAAAAAAAATCCAGTGTATGCTTTTACACTGCCATCACAGAGGAATCCTTTGCTTCTGCTGAGAGTGATGGGGAACAGCAGCATAAAAAAGCTCTGTGACAAGGGCTGGGGCTGGAGCAGAGAGGGGACCTCAGGTCAGATTCAGCAGGAGAACCTGTACAAGGAGGGAGCTGAGTTTGGCAGTAACAAGGAGAGGAATACTCTGAAAAGCAAAAGGAAAAGACAAGGAAAAGATATATGTGCCTTAAAGCAGTGGGATAAGTGCCAGGTGGAGACTAAAGACAATAGTAGGAACTGAGAAGCTGCTAACTTGGAAACAGGGTCACGGGAGACAGGAGTTTTTGGGAAGACAATGGTCTGGAAAATGTGGGACTGAATGCAGGCTGGGAGTGGGGCTGCCAGGACCACGCAGAGAGTACCACACAAAGCCCCCGTGTAAAAATAGATGGGTTTGGGGAACAGAAATAGCATTGGTGCTTTGGATGAAAGATGAAGTCAGGCCAAAGTGCACTGTTAAGGAATTCATAAAAGATTTTGCCAACCCAACGGGTTATAAATCTGAGGCGGAAAAAAAGTCTTTCTACGTACTCAGAAGTCACATATGTGGCAAGAAAAAGTTTATTGTCAAGTTAACCATGGGAACAGTTTCTGAAGCAGGAGTTCCTAAGTCTGCTGCTCAGTAAAGCCTCTCAACCATCTGAATTCCTTGTGGCTCACCATTTGAATTAAAAACATATTTCATCTGAAAATGAAATTATTTCCTAGACTATTTACCATTGCCTCATGGACCAGTAGCTTGAGAATCAAACCATTTTTGGAGACGTTTTTAGAGGGCACAAGACTGAAGGAAAAGGTGGCAGCAGGAGCTGGATAGGAACACCCTTATCTTGGGAGTTCTGCCAGATGGCCCTGTGGTCTGTAAATTCTGTCTTTTTTGTGGACATCGTTCTTCCCAAGCTTTCTCAGCCTCCCCCTGGGCTGAGATCATTGTGGCATGTCCAGCCCTAAACCTTAACAAGGCAGTTCTACCCACAAGTAATTAATTTTTGTAACACCTAGGCATCACTCACAGCTTGTTGGCTGCTCTCTGTTTCACCAATCAAATCTCCTTTCTTGTTGATTAGGCCTGAGAGTATCGAATGAAGAAGAAAAATCTTTCTTAAGAAAATTTTACATTTTCAGCACTGTCAGAGGAAAGGTAAGATCTGGGACTAGAAACATGGGGAAGGGAAGATGAATACAGGACAATATTTTGATTTGAGAGACTGAGCTGATAGGATGAAAATGCCTACAAAAGACAAGGAATAAGGGATGGGGAAGGCTGAGTCCACATGAGAAACAGGCAGAAAAAGATCAAAATAAAAAGGGGCTGTGTCCAGAGGCTATAGTGGCCTGAATCTCCATAGTGATGCCAACAAAGACGTTGAGAACTTCCATATTTGCTAATGAAACATGTCAAGTCTGAATATTCTCCTGGTTGCATTTCTTCAGTATATGGGTATTTTACTGAAGATAACTGTACCAGTACAGGTTTTAAGTACTCCCAGAAAATCCAAGCTGGTTTTCTAAATTTTCCACCTTAAAAATCTCCAAGTGTTTGGATGTTTGCAGTAGTGTTATACTGACAGCAGTGTGCTCACACTGTGCTGGGAATAGCAGCCCTGAGAGGGCTCTGCCTGGCAGAGAGATTTGCCCTTGGTACATCCTCAGTGTGAGTGAGGCTCTGGCATCTGTTTTTTTTCCATATCTGTGTTTTTATTGAAGTTCCCTTCAGAGTACCTACAGAAAACTACAAGTCAGAACAATGAAGAGACTGCTACAGGCAAATAATTTCTTCCATACCACAGAAAATATTCATTAGGCTCTGGCACTGGCAAATCTGGGATTGCCTTGCAGCGCAGGTATGAAATAATGAGCACGTACAAAATGAATGCTGTTAGATGTATACGTTATTCCAGGTCAAATGCATGTGAAAGGCCACACCACTACTAATTTTTCATGCTCCTACTGAATTTCTGAGTGCTGTGCAGGACACGTGATGGGGATGAATACAACACCAGCAGAAGTGTGACTGTAGCTGGCCTTGTCTTTGCCTATCAGCCAGGGAAAGTCTGCAGGGAGCAGCAATAGCTTTTATCAGAATAACAGTCATATTTTGGAGCAGGGGGGAACTCTGGACAAAGCCATAGAGACCCGTTTGGCTTTTAATGTATATGTCTCTCATGGCTGTAGATTTGTGATTTTCAGATAAGACTTTAGTAACTGGGGGTGTGCAAGTCTGAACTCTTCCTTTCCTGCTGCCTTTTGAAAGTATTCACCAAAATGAGTCATATTGAGAAGAAATACCATGAGTTCTGGAGAGGAAAACAAATATCAGTTCACCAAGGGATAGATACATGTACAAGGATGATTATTCTTTATACAGGTTCCAGAAGTACAGAAAGTGGGAGGTTTAATTAGAACTAATGTTATTTAATGAGGAACAAACTGAAGATTGTCAGAAGCCATAAATTCATGGAAGCATCAATTTCTTAGATACAAAGGAAACCCTACCAGAACATCCTGGCTATACAATCCATGGACACTTTTTCTGACTGAATTTTAAATTTTCCTTGTTTGTGTTCATAAACCAAACAGAAAGGCCAGGCTATTTCATTAAGAACAGAACTGTTGATGTGTGGAGTCCATGCTACTACTGACAGCACAAAAACCTAGGGTGAAATCCTGTTTGGATTAAGTTAATCAGCTTACTCTACAACAAAACAATCCCAACCCATTTGGGAAGACAAATGTCTGGGTTAAATCTCACTGGAGGAGAAACATGGCTTCATGCAGAAAAGTGTATTAGCCAAATCCATAACAAGACAAAGAATTCAGGTTGCCATTCAGCAGTTCAGCTGCAGAGCTCTGCTGGCTGTTCAATAGGCTTGCCAGAGGAATTCTAGTCCCAAATAAATTAACATAATATAGGTTTTGTCTGCAAGGGAAAGTGGCAATGGTTTCAGTAAGATTGTTTCTTTAAACCAATTTCATTAAACATCAAGCAAATCCGCATGTGGACAGAGTTAAATTGATTTACAACTGGCTTATGTTGATCTAGCTTAATTCATAGGGTGGAATTTTAGATGGCAGCTATACATTGATTTAAGGGCATCTGTACAAGACTGCAGTGGTTAATTTAAACAGACGGAAAATAAGACTTCAGTTACACCACTTTTGCAACACTTTAAACAGCAGGTTAGGTTTTACTAAGTAAATACTCACTAAGGAAGTCGACAGCCACTTTTCAAAAAACAGGAGATTCAAATCAATCCAAGTTCAGTTTTAAGGAACAGACATGAGGCTTTCTATTTGTACAAAATCCCCAAGGATCCACTCAGGTGCTGACCTGAAAATATTCTTTCTTTGACTTTTGATCCTTGTATTATAAAACTGACCCTACTTTTAAAGGGATTTGACCAATTTAATCTTCTATTAATCCTCTTCTTTTTTTGTCTTTATTGATTTAATTTTTACATGTACTTTCAACCTTCTCCCATTGCCACAATGACTCCCCAATGACTGTTTGCTTTGGAAAAGATATATTAAGTATTCCAGCAGCATCAATCAACTTAGCCTGTGAAGAACACTTAAAACCCAGAAGTTTGATCATCAGGGTGCTTTCCTATGGTGCACAGAAGAAAAAAAAAGAGATTTTGTTAAGATACTGAATAACTTTCCTTATGGGGACATTCAATTCATGCTCCAAGGACCATTTCCAGGGGTTCCAGTGGGACCAGGATTTCATCCTGTACCTTGTCTTTGCTTAGTTCCGTGTTCAGTGTGCCATCAGTGGTTAACCAGGACAAATTTTATTTGTTTGTGTGATGAAGGCATAACTGTGGTGACAACGATTTCTCTGTTTATTAGCTTTAATAACAGAGAGTTGTTGTCACCTCCCTGTCACAAACAGTGAAGAAAAGGCTACCAAGCTGCAGTCATTTTATAGGTGAAAATGGTCTTTGTTTTGGTGGTGTTCTTCATGGTCCCATTTGTGACATTAGACATGAGGGGTAGGGGGCTTTACCTGGGAATCAGAATGTTAATGTTCTTAGGTAATATTGGATTCTTTTTGCTGGTAATTTTAATGTGTCATATCATCTCATTTTTCTTTTCTTTTTTTTTTTTTTTTTAAATAAAACGCTACGATAATGTCATTTACGTCAGAAGGCAAAATATTTTTATAGCCTCAGAGATAAGTCGTCTCTCATAGTCATGATTAAATGATACGTGAAAAGGAGCTGACCTTTGAGGCAAAGCAATTTCCACTTCTAAAAGGGAAATTTTGACAAGATGCTCTTGTGAGGCCCCTTCCAGTACATTTCTGGAGAAGGCTCCTTATGTCATTACCAATCCCCCAAGGTAAACCACTTGTGCACTGAAGAGGCTGATGCAGAACAGTTTTTAGCTGCCAGCCATGGCACAGTGCTATTGCTGCCCCTTCATGGATCTTGGATGACCTCAGGGCTGTTCCAGTCTCCACATCCAAACAGACAAAGAGCAACATATTTGCTGTCTGCTCAACAGAAAAAAGTCTGTGAACAGTAAAGTGATGCATGGAGCCTGTCTAATACAGATAAGAAACTAAAGGCTGGCTGAGAAGGTTTCACTGAATTTTAAAAAACACTGAAAAAAAAGAGAAGGAAAGCAAAACTAACAAGAGCAGAGTATGTTGGATTTCTGTCAGTCTTCTATGGAACATAGTGATGCAAGTATATTAAACCCCAAAATAATAAAATGTAAATCCTGATTCCACTGAAGTAAATGATAAGACTCCCACTAACCTAAACAAAACTAGAATTACTCTCACAGTGTACTTGTCACTGTGCAATGTGCTGGTCACTATTATTTACTCTGCTGTAATCATCAATAAAATGTGATTGAGCCTGGGATTATTTCGCTGTTACCCTTCTTACTTTCACTTTTCATGGTTTCCAGAGATGTGGTTCCACTTCCCAGAGCAGCACACATGCTTAATCTCTTTCAGACTAAGGCAGTACAGGTTTGATTGAAAATCAAAGCACCCACAAAATTCCAGCTTAACACTATAGTGTTGTTCAGACTTTAGCTGAGAATAGTTTCAGGATGCAGCTGAATTTAAACACAATAAAACCAAATGAAATAAAAAGGTAACTTTAGAGTAACTATTTCTATCTGTGGCCTACAAACTGCTATAGCACTATAAACTCCCCCTAAAAACCTAGAAAAGGCAATTAAATAAAGCATTTATATTGCCAGCCAACATAAATTCACTCTGCTGATCCCTGCACTGACCATGGGAGTTTTTGAGAATCCAAAAATTCAAACAAGTTGAAAAACCAAACATGTTAAATCAGTGATATTGCTAAACTTGACAACAAGGTGTCGTAAGTGGACATAGAAAACGAGAATTATCAATATTTATGCAAAATACTACTTATAACAAAACCAAAAAAGAGTAGCAAACCATTTTAACAAGGGGCTAGGATTTGGATGCAAACCTATTCATTCAAAGTACCTTCCTCAGGCTGAAATCCATGTACTTTTGATGGACTGGAAACATGTAAAAGAGCGGGTTCTTTGGGGTTACTAAGATTGGTTACTAAGGCTGCTTCCCTAAGGAAAAGAAGCTTCTTTAATCATAACTTTTGAGTGCTTGTTTATCTTATCTTTTCACCAGTAGCTTCTGATGGGTCCAAATTCAGCCAAACTTGACCAACAATTAAGTTCCTACAAGTTTTTTAAGCACAGTCAGGCAGAAAGAACAAGAGAGTATGAACCCCTTGGAGAGGGAGAGAAGGTCCAGTGTGACTTTTTCTTTGCTTGATGACAGAGAATTCACACAGAAAGCAAACCCACTAAGTGCCATTGTCTTCAGTCAGACCTCAAAATCACTGCAGGACACTAACCCATAAAAATGTCACTTTTATTACCTCTGGCAGCCCTAGAATTATTTGTTCTGAGAATAGATATAACAACGGATTGTATTACTGATTAGGAGTTTTGCTGCTGTCTCAAGGGTATTCAGGACTTGAACTTTCCACACAGGGCAAAATCCACAGGGCACACGGTCCATTAAGAGCAGATGATGTAGCCCAGAATTCTTGATCTGTAATCAGGCTGAGGTGACACGAGTACACAGCCCTGTGTTCGTAACGATTGTATGACTTGTCGCTTTAGCCAAAGGTTGCAAGTTCCCCAATAGCCTTGGCTCTGATTAGGATGCCAGGCTGAAAAAATTCTGTGATAATTGGTTGGAAAAATCTCAGGCTCAGTTCTGGAAAGCATAATACTGACTGCAGTGACTGAATAGGTGTGCGCCCTGTTTCAGCCTCATGGGATGTCAAGACATATGTTCACTTACTACAATAATACTTTAAAACCATAAAGGCAATCAGCTCATCTCAAGTAGGAGTGATCAGTTTAAACATCTGAAATGATTGGCTGTTAACTGAATAAACTGGTCTTACTACACAAATGTTATACTGGGAATAATTTTTAAGCAGCTGGAGCTAAATTATGAATCTGTTATTTTCGTGAGGTGAACTCGATTGGGCTGTGGGATCTGAGGAAGTGAGCTAAGTTTTCTGAGCATTTCCCTGCTGGACTGTGGAGTCATCTGCTGAACCAGAGGCATCCTGTGGCAGCAGAAGTGCCTGGTGGCAGAGCTGGTGCCGGGGCCCAGCGAGGTTGCTTAGCAACTTCCCAGGGATGGCTCTGACAATTAACTCTGTTGTGTGTCTGGTGTGTGCTGGAAACAGGGAAAAACAGAGCAAACAGCCCTCCAGAAGAGACCCCAGGACTGCTGCGTGTGCCCGTCTGCGGCAGGACTCCAGCCAAAGAAGCCCTTGTGCTGTAGCTGTTTCTTAACCAGCAGCTTTTTTGGATGCCCTCATTCTTTCCAGGCAAAATATAGCATAATTTCTAAAAGGATTAATCGATACCAAATGGTGCACACCTGTTACAGAACAAGAACACCTGCATGGGCATTGCTTCAAAAAACGATCTTTTCCACTTGTGTTCACAAATTCACTTGAATTTGAAATTCACAGGAATTTGAAATTCCTAGGAATTCACTGGAATCTGAAATTACTTTCAACAGTGAAAAGCCCTCGTTTAACCTGAGCCATTGACCCAACCACAAAACCACTTTGTTTTGCCCACCATATATTATTTTTGCTCTTCATCTGAAACCACACTAAGCTCTGCCTTAGTCTGAGGGGTGTCCCAAGATACTGAGAATGAATGAAGAAAATGATGAGTTCTCATCTTCACGATGGTACAGGGTTGCTCCAGAGCTGGGCCACAGTCACAGTCCTCTTCCTGGCTTCCCCCTCTCACTTCTCAGGGAAAACCACCTGTGTCCCAGTCTGTTAGAAAAGGCCCCAAAACAACCACCGATCTTTTATAAGGAAGCAAAACACCATTTCCTCTGCGCTTTGCAATACGGTTTCTTAAGAATGCTGAAAGCCAACATTTTGCAGGAAATTGCAGTGAAGGGAAACTTGGAAGTAAATTTGCATTTTTGTAGTTTTAAAAAAAGTCTCTGAACAACCTTCCTTCCTTCAATAATTAAAAGAAGCTACAGTTCCCTTTCAGTCAGGATGTAACAGTCTTAATACAATTTCCACATGAACTGTGGAAAGAAATTGATAATTCACCTGAAAAAAACTAACCAGTTTGTTTTGTAGCAGTCAAAAATAGCTGCAGTCTTTTCTGCAATTCAAAATTCAATCATTTGAAACATTACAGAGCTCTTGTCTTCTGACTTTCCAATCAGCTCTTGCACAGGAATGATGCCTTATTATCACAACTGCTTCTTTTGTCTGTTGAGTCATGTCATTAAAAAAATGATTTCTTGGTACAAAAACTGCCCTAATGACAATGAATATAATTTTGAAAATTATTTCATTGCATGAAGGATTTGACATAGTTTACACTGACTGATTTTTAACATAGCAGTGATTTATGATTTACCAAAGAAAACGCCTAGCAAATGAAAATGCTCTGCGAAGACTCTGCATTTACATAATGAGTTTACATTTAATCAGGAGCTGAATATGCATAAGCACAGCCTGTTTCACAGGCTGAGCTCTGCCCACGTTTGTCAGCTGTCATGGCACTCCAGACACGCCATTTCCATGCCATCGATCCAGGGGTTCCATGGCTCCCAGGCCATGGGCACTGCTGGAAAACAGCACAAAGCAGCACTGCCCAGGTCCCCAGGAACACACCAGGGGCCCAGAAGTCTTTTTGCTTTGGGTTTTGGCAAGTACAGCAACATCACTGCTCTCTTTATCATCATGTATAGGCAGAGAGAGAGAGAGGAGAAAATATACAGACTTAAACTACCGTTGATCTGATTATTAAAATAAAGAAACAGCAATCTGACAGAGCAGCTATGGGAGGTGAGGTATATGCTGGAAACACCCTGCCTACCTGGAGCTTTCCACCAGCAGCACCAGACTGACAGAATTCCCACAGCCTTCACTCCCTTACTTCTGTACTGGTTATTTCCTTGGTAAGCATAATTGGGATTTTTTCATCATCTTTGACAGTGAGATTTTATTGTCTATAAGAAATAAATTGGCCAAAAGTGTGCAATCTCTCTTGTGGAATTTTCAGCTCTTGAGGAAGAGTTGGGTGCCAAGAAGCAGATCCCTCTGTGGATGCACTTGGAATCTTCACTTTCACTTTCCAGGCTGTGGCATCAAAGACACAAACTCCCACCAGCTTTGGGCTGCAGATATTAGACCCAAGCTATATTGAACCAAATTGATTCTGAAGTTAGTTTTTCAGCTGTTATTAATGTTCTTGTTTTCTAAAATACTACTTCAAATAGATAGGAAAACCTGTGTCATTGCTACATATCCATCCTCCCACTCACACACTGTCTGTCAGGGTATGTTATCTGTCTGAAAATTGAGTTAATTCCCAGGCTGAATGAAGTTCATAAAACTTGCAGCAAAGCTGGGCTGGATTTTATGAGTATGAAGCCACATTACAACTTGGGAACAAGGTCAGGACAAGCTCAGCTTCATTGGAAATGTCATACATTCTTCTGTGTCTTGCTTAGAATTTATGGATTTCCTCAACTTCTACATTAAATACAAGGTAGGATCTTGCTTGGATTCAATAGGAGAACATCACATCCCTGAAATACTCGCCAGTCCCTCGTAGCCCAATGAACACTCAAGATCCAACTGAGGTTTTACGTCAGGCTGTTGATTCCAACAAAATACTCCAGACATCCTTAAGAGTTCCCTTCACCTCTGCTAGTCAGAGTAGGAGGTGTGTAATTAAGTTTGAGTTCTTACTGAGACAGAAGATTGAAGACTTCTTCTCAAGCACTGATGGAATAAGGAGCTGAAAAACTGCTTTCTTTAAATGTATTTGGTGGAAGGGGGAAAAGCATGTTTTTCAGGGATTGTACAATACCACATGGAATTACAGGAAAGAAACCCAGGCACATGCCATTTAAAATCTGTTGTGAATGAGTGTTTCAGTCACTCTGAGATCACAGTGCAGGCTGAGGAGCGGGGGGATGCACCACCACGAAATCTAATGAAGGATCACACTAAGGGAAAGAGCCAACTCTTTTTCTAGGCTTCTGGAACAATAAAAATACTCAGCACTGCATTTAGGACACACGCAAAATATTTACTCTCCCAGCAAATGATGCCCTTTGGGTGTGAACTGCAGTGTATTGGCATGAGAAGGAAGAGCCCCTACTGTCTCTATTTGTACTTAATGTTACTCCTCCATGAAAGAGAGAGTTTGGTTTGCACATCTATCACTTTGGCAGACTCCTCACACAGAAAACCCTGCTGTACTGCCTGCAGAAGAGGATCTTTTCTATTGCTTTCAGTAACTACCAGGCCCAATTCCTGCAAAATAAACCCAGGAATCAATAGAGTCTCTGAAGTAGCTTTCACCTCTTGACTGCAGCTTGCTCTGTGTCAGGGCTCTCAACCTGTGGTATACAAACCATTTTCAAATGCAGCGGTGCTGCAGCTGTGGCAGCTGGAATTGAATCCCAGTTCATTTAACAGCACAAAGTGAAAAGCATGAAGTGCTCAGGCAGCTTGGTGAGGCTGCACATCCCTGTAAGAGGTGTCCTAGAAAGAGTAAGATGTGCCATGAGTCAGGGTTGGGGTAGGCCTCAGCTCCACGTTATGCCCAAACACGGACCTCAGGATGAAAAGGTTTCCTCTGCTCATCTTGTCCAGCTGCTGCCACTGCTGACAGTGGTACCTGTCACTGCCAGGGATGACAGAATCCAGTAAGGGAAAGTTTGGTCAGTATTACTTCTGATCTCAGATAAAAAAAGAAAGCAGGAGGGGGGAGTGGAAAATTAATGGCGAGTTTTAATGAATTTCCACTAAGCACCTTTCATCTCATACATCACATGTTAATGCAGTGTTTAAAATTTTATTTCTTTAAGCCAGTAATAGAAAAATTAAATTATGCATTATTAATAAAGTAGCTTGTTCCAAAATGGTGAACAGTTTCCAGAGGAGATATGCAGAAGTTGAGATGGAGATGCTGAACAAGGAGGAAAGTATATGGGACACTTTCAGAAGTGTTTCTGGATGCTTTCAAGATTTACTGCTGGGACGGCAACTGTCAAAGGTGGTGAGAGAATAAAACTGGGAATAAAGTTGGCTTTGCTGTTCAGAACTGGTCAATGATCACCCCCAGTCACAGTGTGTGTTATGCAGAGACATGGCTTATCCAATACATTTTAGGTGAAATTCTGTGGGATTCATCAGTCTAAAGACAATCAGACCTCATAAAACCACACAAAGTACATGTTGCTATTACAGCCACGGAGACCTATAATAGTTCCACCAGCACAAAACTGTTAAAACAGCTCTAAACCTGTGGTCACATAATCCAAAGCAAATCCAGCACTGAAATTTATGTTACTGCACATCAGCTGGGCACCATGATAATTCATAGCCCTTTTTTACCTATGTTAACTAATATGAGAGCTTAATTTCTTTAAGCTGATTTTCCTTGTGGGATGGATTAAAAAGTTCACAAACACAGATGCAAATAGGAATTTGCAAAGCTGTGGTAATTTAAAAATTGCAAGTCATAAAGCAATATCCCAATTTTCTTATCCTGTCAGAGCTGCGATGAGGTGATATTGGTGCCAAAGGAAGAAGAGTACTTTTGCAGAGTTTCTGGGGTAGGGACAGGGCCTTACAGTGAGGTATACACCAAGTCAAACAAAATCAAGCCTCCTTCTTTACTGCAGTAATAAATAATGACTGAATTAAAACAGAGAAGGGCAATTACCCGGCATCTTGAGAAAGATTATTTTAATATGGAACAGAGTACTGCTAAGGCAATTAAATAGCTTGTAAAAGACCCCAAAACTCAGCAGGGTTTCAGCATCTGCAGGTAGGCAAATCCATCAACACCACTTTTTCTGCTGCCCTTAGGTACTCCTTCCCCCCACAGGACTGTGTGTGCCCTGCCTACCACAGTGAAAGTTTATTGTGGATTGCTGCTGCCCAAGTCCCTTCACACCCTGCCACACACACATTGAACTCTGCCTCCAGCTCAGAGATGGTTCTTCTCCAGCAGGAATGGAGGAGAAGAACTGAAGTGTGTGGCAGAGGTTTGGAAGAGAGGGAGGCTTCTCTGTGAATCACGACATGGGAAATATAAAAATAATTTCCAAGTGGCAAACTAAGAATCCAATTCACCCAATGTCAACATCCTGAAAAAAGGGCATTATAGAATCTGAATGCAACAAAGCAACAAAAATATACCTTGATTTTGTACTAGCAAGGTCTTAACTCACTTATTAAGGTTAGAAGCTTCTGATATTGAACTGAATTTCCTTTACTGTATGGGATACATATTCTCTTATATGAGCTACATAATGGAAAATATTTTTCAGTATTTACTGTGAGAAACTTCGATTTTTTTTTTTCCAAAATATTGCGTATTTGTGTGGGATAACAAGAGATAACATCCAGACCTGTGTATAGAACATTCATTCCAGTTGACTCTTTACAGCTTTCCAAATATAGGAGCCAGAGAGGATGCTCTGTTCCTTTTCTTTTTCTTTTCTTTTTTTGCACCTATTTGTAGCAGAGGCATGTTGCTGAGGGTTAATTAATAGTCCAGCCTGGGTAAACTGGATATTTCCAAAGAGGTGACAAGAGAGGTGATTTCCTCTCAGGTGGATTTGCTACCCATGCTCAATTCATACAGAAACACAGGGCCTACAGGTGATTTGAGATTATCAGCACCCTTCTAATTAAATTTCAAAAGCAGTAGCTTTGAAAGGCTACTGCTGCTTACAAGATTCATTTCTAAACCCTGAATGTTTTCTCAACTTAACTGTCTTCTCTATCATACATTTTAGCAAATTACACTACTAATGATGGGATTAATATTAAGCCATTTCACTATAAATGGGTTGGAGGCACTGCTACTATCTTGAATTAATCTGCATTTGGCAAGCACATCTCTGTCCTTGTCCTTTTTTCAAAAGAAATTTAGAATGAGAGAAATAAAACGTCTTCGAGGTAAACCTGTGAGACAGGACTGGATGCCTTTTACAAGAAGGGAAACTAAGCAGACTTTCCAGGAAACACATGAATTAGACAACACTACAGGGGTTTTCTCTTTGCTTGTTTTCCCCTCACTTTCTAGCAACTGCAGCATTTGCTTTAATTCTGAGAGCTCAGCTCATTAAAAGGGCAAACTCTCACATATTTACCTTTGGGCTTATCAAATCTAGTGAGTTTGGTTTGTGAAGGTCTTGGCTTTTGGCCACTGCTCCAGCTCAGACCCCAGTGACCTGGTGACACTGCTGGGTGTGTTCCCAGCCTGTCCCCTCAGGCTCCCCAGAGCCAGCTGCCACTGCACATGCAGCAGAGCTCAGCCTGAACAAATCACTCTGAACCAAATGAGTGTTTTGCTTTCTGTAAAGTGGTTAGGGAACTGGGCAGCACTAAAATCAGGGGGGAAAACAACTTCTGGATCATCTCTCCCTTTGCCACACAGCCAGTGAAAGGCAGTCTCCAGTGTTCTGTTTGGCCTGGAGGCATCTGGAGTTGGATCCTGCATTACATGAGAGAGCAGATGGAGATGCTGAAGGGATAAAACCTGCTTCTTCCAAGGAAGAAACTCACCCTCTGACGGGAGGTCAGGGACAGAATGATTCCCATGACTCACCTTTTGATAATGGTTCAAAAGCAGTGTTTGGGGAGTTGTCATGGACTGTGTTATTGGCCACACACATCAACAAGGGTTCCTAGAAAGCTGAGGGCCTGACCTATTGCAGCAGGCTGAACTGCCAGAACAGGGGCACAGGAAGTAAGGGACATTGAGCTCCTGCTTAGCTTTGAAGTGAATTATGGCAGAAACGGCAGGGGGG
>VZTJ01004191.1:0-26339 GCA_013397795.1 Orthonyx spaldingii | reverse complement strand
GGGGGGGGGGAAAGTGAGAGAAGAGAAAAAAGATTGATTTTACTTTTGGTAAATATTTGCCCACCAGGATCTACTCACCTGTCATTTGTCTTGCCTTGAGACCTGGCGTTTGCAGAATGAAACAAACGAGCACTGCTACACTGTGTGGCATTTTGCGGTGACACATAAGCCTCGCTGAGGATAACAGACATTTATAGAGCAATTCATATGACTTTAAAATTATCCACCTTTGCTTTATCATTGTTTAATCTACTGGTTTGCATCTGTTGTTTGAAATGCAGACAGAGAGGTTGTGCTGCTGATAGCTACAGGAAAAGCCTGCTGGGTGTTAAGACTCATTATTTGGGTGCGTTCTGGCATCCTCTCTGGAGGACAGGTTTTCACAGGGACTGTTAAAAGCAGACTGTCTTCCTCCCCTATTCCATAGAGGGTGCAGAGAATGGCTACACCCATACAGATTCCCCAAAAGATGCAAATAATTCCCCAGAAGAATCATATACACGACGGTACAATCTCCCACTGCATGGGTAAGCTGGAAATAGAAAATATAAACTGCTCTGATTATACCCACCTTGTTCCTGAGGGTCACTGCCGGTTGCCAAATGTTGGCATAATGCTGCAGCTTCAAATGAAGCTGTTATGTGGACAGACAAAATTCAGGGACACGAAGGCAGCCTACTCACACCGAACTCCTTGACAGCTCATCCTTCACATTTCCTGCCACCCACTCACACACACCACTCCCTGCCTTGCCAGCACAAACATGGTGAGACAGGGAATTGGGCTTTAATTGCCAGAAGTCTTATCCTGTGGTACTTCCTGGGACATAACAACTTCACAGCCAACACCTGTGAAGCACAGCGAGGATTTGGTTGCCAGAAAGAGACAGAAAATTTCCTGTCTTCTGTTGGAATAATTCAATTCTCAGTGAGTTTTCAGCTAAAGTCCATTATCCTTCAGGAAAAGTGAATTTGGAAAATTAATGTCTGTATTCTCATCTTCACCATCACATGTCTTGCCTTGCTTCAGTATCATAAAACAAATAAATGGGTAATTTAATTTCCTAGCTGACAACATGCAGAAGAAAACTCCAGGAATAGAGAGTTATTTATGCCTGAATGTAGGGTTAGAATTCATATTTATGTAGTTGGAGAAGCATTCTGACTATCAGGGTTATTATCACATCAAGATTTTTAAAGGCAGCTGATCCAAATAGCTTCTACAGAGATGTCACTCAATCCCAGCTCTCTTCTCTTCTTCTGGGGTCCAGGAAACCTCCAGTAAGAAGATAGTGTACACCTTTGTGTGAGCTAAATCTTGAGAAATTTTGTTTGACACCGAAGCAATGTGTTTTACTGACAATCAGAAAGCAAATTACTATTTTCACACGAGTTCTAGGCTCATCTCCAGCTTCTGAAGTGCATTAAAACTCCCTGCAAATCTGGGAACACGCTGACAGTCAGAGCCTCGTGACCATACCCAATAATTGTATTACATCACTCACACTTGTTCTTCAAGGTTCCAAAGGAAAGACCTTGAGTCCTGGAGTGAGAACAAGCTCAGGTTTACGGTCTGGAGTTTGTGAAAGCTGCACATGTCCCTGCTGCCAGGTAGGTTTCCTGTGTGACTCCGCAGTGACCCCTGCCCTCGTGGGAAGGCAAAAACATGACCCAGCAATGCCTCACTGAAAATGGAAACAGGGTTCTTCGGCTTCCAATAGCCCTTTAAGAAAAGACAGGACAGTTGTTTTAGTTAGATGATGCCAGATAATATTTTTTTATAATTTTTTGGTATATTCTTATATTTTTAATATATTTTTGACAAATACAAATAGCTTTAGCACTACTTTAAGAGCAATTTAGGTTTTCTCCTTAGGGTGTGAGGGCCTTCTATCTCAGGGCACAGACATGATTGCTGCAGGGACAGGGAGGAAGCTGTCCTTCAGGGAATGTCCTGGTCTTCCTTGGGAGCATCAGAGAGCAGCAGTGCCAGAGGTGAGATACCAGACTAAGCAGGCCAGGGGCTTGATGAGAAGCAACAAAGCTCCCAGTCCTGATGAGATCAGGAATTGTACCCGAGGATTTCTCCCAGGCAATCAGTGACAGGATGAGGGGACATGGCCTCAGGCTGCGCCAGGGGAGGTTCAGGTAGGACAACAGGAAGAATTTCTTCATGGAAAGGATGGTCAGGCGTTAGAAGGGGCTGCCTGGGGAGGTGGTAGATCTGGAGAACACCTGGAGGTGTCCAAGGAATGACTGGAGATGGCACTCATGTTCTGGTTAACAAGGTGGGGATTGGTCACAGGTCAAACTCAATCAGGGTGGTCTTTTCCAACCTCAGTGATTCTGTGATTCTGTGAGAATTTTGTTTTCAGACGTTAAATGGATTCCACCATACACAACACCAGTGCCAACAAGGGGTACGAACACTAGACAAGCTTTTGGACACAAAAGCTCTTCCTAAATTCAGAGGTGGAAAGAACAAGCTTTAAAGCTGGACACAACTGAGCACAAATGTGAGTGTCTGTGTGCTGGACTGCACATGTTAATTGTTTAGACAATAAAACAAAACAAGAAGGAGGCACGTGTTGAGCTGGGTAAGGCTGCCCAGGGAGGGACAGCGAGGCAGGGAGAGCACCAGTGGCAACTCGTGGCGCTCCCATGCCAGGCTTCAAGCAGTGGTGCTTCCTTTTCTGTGCTATGACGCTGTGGATGCCAGAGACTGAAGGATTAAGACATGTGACATTTTCACAGCATGAGCTTTGAGCCAGCAGGCTCTTAAATCACCAAGTGTCCAAACAGTTTTCGTTGTGCTTTCATCCATTCCCCGCTACGTCAGAGCGGCGGGGGGAAGAAGCTGCCTCCGTATGTGAAACGAGAATAGCAGAGCACCTGCTGGGGCAGGAACTGCATTCAGGAGGTACATAAATGAGGTGACAACAGGAGGACCTTGTAGCTGGTCCTGCAGCACAAACTCTGATAGCGCAGCTAATGCAGCTCTCCCAAGGCCAACGAGGTTCACAAACTGAAACCTGGCTATTACAGAGGGATGCTATTTGTGTTGTTAAGAAGATATAAAAAATGCAGGAAAATTGGCGCTTATCTCAGGGGAAACAAATAAAAGAGATGAAAGCCACAATTTCAGAGTATTCAAAAGGCCTAGGAGACTTGCAGATGTCCATCCATAGGAGTTATAAAAACTGTCCAAACCTGTGAAGACCAGCCGGTCACAGCTTTTCCCAGCCAAGATCCAGTAATGCGTTTTACCCAGATGTGTGGGGTTAGTTACCAGGAGGAGACATTGCAGGGTCAGGTGGCTGAGCAGTGTTTTCACCAGCACCTCCCTGGAATTCCTCTTCCCAGCTTCTAGAATCAGAAAATGAGGGAGAAAGAGGCTGAGATGCCTAGCCCAGCTCCGAGTCAGGAGCAGTAGAGCCACAGGAACAAAATACTCCTTTTCAGGACTAATGAACCCAGGCAGGGCACCACATTAATTCAGCTCCCACCCCATGGGCTAGATTAATCTTGGCCTGATCCTTTATGCTGTCAAAATATGCCCTGAGATCTCAGAGCTGATCCTGAGCAGGAGGTTGGCCACAGTCCTTCTGAATTTCTCCATGGTACTGTCAAACAACCTGATTTGAAATCTGGAAATGCCATTGCAAAGTTACTTCCTACCAGTAAAAAGTGTGTGCCTGGTTTCTGCTCTATTTCTTCCCCTGAAAAGAATAAGTCTTCTCACAGATCCAGGGTAAAGCGAAGCATTTTTATCTAGAAGTCTGATTTTTTAATATACTGTAAACATGTTGCCTCTGCAGGGAATTAATGTCACTTTGGTGGGATTACTGAAGGAAATAATACTTATCCAGTGGAAATGAGCATGGTTTTGGCCATCAGTTTCAAAATGACTAAATGAAAAAGATCGAGTGATGGATCATATCAGCAAGTAGACTAGATACAAGCTACAGATCAACAAAATGCTACAGGATTTTAATTGCCAGACGTAATTTTTGATGCCAATCAACTTTATTCCAGTCTTCTTTCTTGGTGAAATGTTTTTCTGAGTGTGAACTAGTATATTTATAATGAAAAGTGTCATTAGTCCTTTTCTAGGACATTTTTCAATTAAACTAAATATAGCCATAAAGTCCTTTGTTAGATAAGATAATAGAGCACTGCAGCAACTGTTAATGAGAACTGTTAACTCCTTGAGAGCATCAGAGGGGCTGGGACAGTTAAACCCTTCAAGGACAGTAATAGATATGTGGTCCCAATTAAAAATGGGGCAAGACTGATATAAAAGTGTATGATGTAACACCTGCACGAGCATCTAAAGGTCAATATAGCTCAGGTGTGGCTTTTGAAAACATAACACTGGTGAACAAATTTGTTTCGTTACTGTTTGAATAGTGCTGAAATTATTTTTGTTTATGTCGGTAAATTCCCGAGTTGAGTTGAATGTCTGATTTAGATCACAGGAGATGCTGATTGTTCGCCTTTGGCAAAGGGTGAACATGACTGCTAAGACATTTTTTCTCTTGGAAATAGACGCAGATGTGGTGGTGGAGCAGAGGGAGTGGGTAAACTCAGAGCTCTTAGGCTGTTATTATGGCCTTGTCCACCCAGCTAATGTTTTCTGTTGAACATTATAATTGCACTGTTTTCACCACATGGAATGATGCAGTATGTACACATTATAGCCTGCACACAGCCTATTCACACAGTCACAAGCACAGTGTAAAGACAACAAAAGGAAAGAAAAAATTAAAAAAAGAGGAAGAGAAAGAAATTAAAAAAAGAAAAGGAAAAACGGAAAGGTAAGAGAAAGGGGAGAGGAATATCCCAGCACAATGAGGATTATAGGGGTATGTGATTACTGTCTCTGTGTTTCTGAACAGGCAAGAGTGAAGGCAGGTGTGGTTCAGGAGGGGCACAGATCAGTTCTATCACTTGGCTGAACAGGGAAACACTTTCCCCTCTCTTGCACCACAGCCTGTTCCTGCCACACTAAGCCACTGCAATTCCAGCAGTGTTTTAAGTCCCCAGTCTAATTTGTCACAGTGTAGCTTCACCCAGACCGGTCCTGAACTGACAAATTCGATCATTGGGATGAATTTTGGTACGAAACTTCTAACCCAGTAGGCAGAGTAAGCAAAAAGATTCAACACTGAGAGCATCAAGTTCTTCAGGGTGCTTCGGTTGAAAAGATGTCAGCTAACTACACAGCATTGCTTCCTCCAACACCGAAGAGTTTGACTTGGTGGCTGCCATTGCCATGGATGGACTTTTGAGCCAGAATGGTAAGAATCTGGAAATGCAGTATCACCGGAGAAGCTGGGAATGCTGCAGAGTTGAGCAGAGAAATTAGCGGAGAAGCTTACACCACCTGAGTGCTTCGGACATTTGCCAGCAGATATAATGGATCTGCTGTGTGGATGGGTGTAAAAACAGAGAATGGATTGTGTGGTGCTTAGCTTGAAAAAGACTCAATAAACCCATGATTACACTAACTTTTCTTTTCGCATTCTGATTGTTTCACTTATCTGGGCTACCAAACAGTTAAATCTACATAAAAACAGGAAGAACGGTAGTAGGCATTGCCTAGAGAAGAAACAAGGAAAAGTACCTGGATATAAATGGGATGAGCCAGTACAACAGTTTGTGTAGCTGGGCTTGGCCATGCTGGCAGATAAACGGGAGGCTTCAGCCCGCTCACAATTACTGCTGTTATAGAAGATGCCATCTGCAAGGTGGCCTTTCATTTGGAAATTTGGAAATTCAGCTGTGATCCCTCCCTTTATGTGGAAAGTGTGAAGAAGCACGGTGGGAGTGTTGGGTGTGCAACAAGTGATTTATTTGGTAGCACTTCACTGTTTGCTGGCATAAACTTATTCTGAGATAAGGCTGCAAATTGAACAAGCTGCCACACAGGGATGTATCACCCTTGATTTATAGTCCACGGGGCCAGCACTTGCATTGCCCCTGTATCCCAGTGCTATTTATGACCATATCTGCATAGTGTAGGCACAAAGCACCCCAGTCCCACAGAGGTGTCCAGATAGGAGGTAAGAGACCTCTCAAGAAATCACAGTTATAAACTGCTTTAAACAGTGACATGACTTTTTTTTTTCTACAAAGGCTAATGTGTAAGGATGAAATACGGGCGTGTCAGAGAGATGTAAGTAAGAGGATGTGAGGAAGAGAAGCTAGAACAAAACAGGGATGAGGGAAGGAAGAACAGGATGGCTATGGCTGGCCTGAAGCACTCTGGCAATTCTCTTCCAGTAACCTTCCCTTCCCTGGGTCTATTTGGTCAGGGAAACTTCCCCACGTTGTCCCCTCAAAGGAACCTTCATAGGAGGGCTGTAATGGCACAAAGGGACACCCTTGCCACCACTGTTATGACCAGAAAAGGGGACTCTGCAGGCTTCAGAGATTGCATCACCTCTATTTGGTTTGGAAGGACATGACCTCAGGGTTGCGGCTTCAGGAACAGCTGAGGCCCTGTGTGATGATTAGCACCCTCTAGGTGCTAATTGTCTAATGCTAATTGTTCTTCCCAGACTTTGGGCACTGCAGAGAGACTGCAAGTCCTGCAGATATCTTACAGATACACTGGAGAACATTTGATGTCCTATATTTAGATTTAAATTGCCTTCTCAAAAAAATAAAACGGTTTATGTACAGTAGGGTTCAGTTATCTTGGCTGAAAGTCTCTTCATTTATTTGAATTTTGAGAAGTTATGCTTAGACACGTCCCATTCCTGGCTTTAAACAGTCTTTGCAACACTTTAGATAAAAATTGCAAGGAAACAATCCTCAATTGTTATGTCATTGTCATTAAAAGTAACAATGCCAACTTACAAATGCAGCAAAAGGCTACAATGAGAGGTGTGTACTATTTACAAAGCATTTTTGTGGCTGTGTGATAGGTCAAGATACTAAAACACTTGAGAATCTCTGGGAAGTAAAATTTAATTCAGTTTCTTGGCATATACAATTAGCTGGTTGCCTTAGCTACTCCTCAGATGAATCTGTTATATCCAAATTAAGCTTAAGCCAACACATCTGTGTTGGCTTGTTGGCTAAAAAGGAGATGGAGAGGCCTGCATATGTATGGTTTAAGCAAGATAAAAAAATTCCAATAATTGTACTTACTTTCTTTGTATTAGTGAGAGCTTTATAATTGTGTTTAATATATTCAATAGTATGAAGACTTTACTCTTTAGTTTTATTTGCATTCAGAGATATCAGATTTTTTTTTTTTTTAGTCATCTATTGCAAATGGATTTTTAAATTTAGGATATATTGAACACATCTGCTTGGACACATTCAAGGATACCAATTCACCCCATCCAAAGCAGTTTGAAGCTTAGTGTGGAGAACCTGTTTCAAATATGATGTTAAAAGAATGGGAGATTGGGCTTCCTTAATTCAATCTGATATTGAAATTATCCAGATACAGGAAGTTCAACCCAATGAAGTTCTTGAAATGCCATCAGACCCCCTGCCTGGGCACCAGCTGCCACCTCAGGAGAGTTCCTGCCATGATGATGTCCCAGCCAGCCTAGGGCATCACAAAAGCACTGGGGGAGAGGGATGACACATGCCTCCACATTTTTTTGCTTTTTATATGTATCTGTAGCTTACTAGATTTTAATATATATATATAGCTGTATATTTTCTATCTCTTTGTCATTCTAGCATAGCAGTTGCACTTTCTCACATATTATTCCTTCTTGGAATTCTGTTTTGTCTTGCTTTTCAGTCTAGCAAGGACACTTTATTTTTCACCATACATTGTAGACATAATAAAATGTAGGGCTAAAAGATTGGGGGGGGGAGGGGGGCTTCAATGGGGCAGAAATTACCTAACCAACTGCTTCTGTAATTGGACAAATTCTGTCAGATGTGCTAATTAATTAACCTTACAAAAATGGCATGAATCTGAGCCTGCCCTCAGAAGTGTGGGTGACTCTCCCCAGTGTAATGTGGGTCCTGTGTTCTCAGTTTGAACATGTGCATGGCTTGGCTCCTCTGCTTGAAGACAAGTGTGAGCTGATTTCTCTACTGGCTCACACCCCTGGAAGTCTGAAATCTGCAGGTCCTTGTCCACAGTGCCTTTGCTGTCAGCTGGCTTCAGTTATGCAGACAGACTTGTGTGTAACTGAGAATGAGGCTCAGATTTCTGCTGATAATATGATAAAAGCTATAAATTGCTCCCATGGATGTATAAATTATACGTGGGCTTTTGTACCACTTCAGTTAACACAACTTATGAACTCTCTATAATACATATACTTATAAATACTTATGTATGCAAGGGTAGATATAACAGTAGGAAAATATTAGGGCTTCAACTGACACTACTTATTTGGGTACACTCCTAAATTTTTATCAATATAAATGCATTCATTTTAAAACACTAGGTAAAATTCTTGCATTATATGGCAGAAAAAATATATTTAAAGTGAGGCAAAAATTACACATAATTTTGGTCTAAAACAAGACAGGATTCAAATGAGTCTGAATGGCAGAACTCTTCAGTCAGATCATGACTTTTCCCAAAGTCACCTCTCAGGATATAATTGTACTTTAAGTACTATTCAACCCTCTTATGTTTCACAGTTGTAATTGGTCTTTTGTTTTTTGGGTTTTTTTATTGCATAACATTTTGTGGCTTCCAGCTTACATTTCTCCTTGACAGACTGAACTTATAAAAACCCAGATACTTATGTTTTTTTCTGTGGGAATCTTACCAGTAACCTGTGCTTGCTTCTCAAGCTCAGCCACTGGCAATTACTGATAAACAAAATCAGGAGAATGTTGACTAGACCAAAGTTCCTTTTCAAAACTACTGTCTGCAGTCAAGAGGTAATTAACTCCCTCTATGGATTCAGAGCTCCTGGGTAGAGGGTAGGAAATTAAGTTGTTAGCAAGGCTGTTAATGCAAATTTCTAATTTACCAACACTGCTTGCTAAGAAGGACTGCATATTATTAGGGATCTGAAAAATATTGTTGCCTCTAAATTTGAAATATTTTCATTTAGCCTTGGCTTTAATGGCTCCTTACTTCTCAGAACTGTTATGAATATGCAAATAAGAAAGCAGGCTTATATAACCAGTGAACCATGATTTATACTACCAGGAACATTTTCCAGTAGAAACCATGGGATTTGTTAGAATTTAAAAAATAAGGTAAGTGGGGGTAAGGAAAGGAAGCCAGCGGGAAGTGTTTTGAATATGGAGGGTTGGATATTCTGTAGTGACGATGAACGGCATAAAATTTTTTGAAGAAACCACGCTGGAAGTTTCTCTGTCAGCTTAGGGTTCTCCAGATGAATCTCTTTGGTGTCTGATGGACAGAGGCCTGTTCAGAGACAAAGACTCCGATGTACATGCTCCTACTCATTGAGTGGTCCATGACCTTTTTACTGACCACAAGTTTCTAGAACTCCATTTTGGTGAATGCCTGAATTCTTAGGAAAGGCAAGGTCTTTGAGAAAGAAACATACAGGCCCTATTTACATTTAATCCCTGAAATTAGTGTCACTCCTTTTGGTGAGACTGTTTTCTTTCATATTAGACTTGATGACTTTATGCAGCAAGTTGGTACAACACAGATAACAGAGACTGGAAGAAATATTTCTTCTATTTCTCTAAACCCTTTTTAATGTAAAAACAAATGCTTGATAAAACCAAAAAACCTCAAGAATGACATAGTTGTAACCTGTCTGAACAGTAGACTAAAACAACACTTAGTACTTTGAGGAACAAAATACTTCCTGGATAACTCTAAAAGAGCTCATTTGAGAAAGCTGGAGCTGAAATCATTGTTTCTTTTTGGTATCAAGACCCTCATTGCTGTGCTGGGGTCTTGTGGGTGGCTCACTGCATATTTGAGTGTCTCCATTCAATTAAGCACTGGACAGTGTTGGTACAACCGAGATGTAATCTTGGGCCCAAAGTCCTGGCTCAGAGCGCATTAATGTCAGTGCAAAGGCTCCCATCAGCTCTGATGGGTTTAGGCTGGGCCATAAATGAGTTGGAAATCTTGAAAAAACCTTCCTGAACTTGTCGCTGAATTTCCAAGTCATGAGACAGATTTTTGCTCTTTAAAACACACAAGTGGCTTTTCATCGAAAAGAAATCCATCATTGTGCTTAAAATGTGTCTCAACACTATCCAGTTTCCTTTATCCTCGATAGCTACTGATACAAGAGAAATATGGAGGAGCAGTACATCTACACGGAATAGAAAATGGTTATAAATTGTCATGTGTCAAAACAGAATGCAAGACATCTACATCACTTAAAAAAGCTTTTTCACTGAAGTACCTTGTAAACAAAAAAGTGGCAAAGGAAATAACCCAAATAAAAAGAAGAACTGAGCCTCTAGCATGTTTCTGCTCACTCCTATCACCTTCTTTTGTTCCTTTTCCATACCTGATGCATCCCAGACTTTATCTTCTGCCTTCCCAAAGCATCATTTTCCCTTGTCATATTATTTGAGAAACAACTTGATTCACGTGGCCTGAGTCTCTGGAGAGGGAAGGGAGATCTCTTGGAGGGCAGACAAGCCCTCAGGCAGAGCAACCACCAGGAGAGGAGCAGGTCACAGTGGGGACCTCGGAAGGGAGATGTTTCCATGGGATCCATGGAGGTGGCAATCTGGAATTTGCTGTGGCCTAAGGAGCCACAGAAAGCTGGTGGACAGTGAGAAGGACAGGAGGAAAGCACCTGGCCTGCAGAACCCAGGAGAAGAATGCTTGGTGACAACACAGGGCTCTTTTTATCTACTGCAGTTTGACTTTTCTCCCTTTTTAAAGTTCTTTTGTTAATGGTCTCAGAGCTTTAGCAAGTTTGAGTTCTCATAATTATCTTAACAATTTTTTTGAAGTCATATACAACAAATGAATAATTTATTACATATTTTTGCCAAGAATGACCCACTAAAGATTTTACATTTGTACCTTCATTCCTCTTTTCCCTTAACCGTCTCTACTTTTTTAAGTGCAGCAAATAGAGGTGGGCAAGGAAAAAAATTAAAAAAGCAAAGCATTGAAATCCAGATAGGGAAAATAATTTTTGTCACTTGTGTAGGAAAATGAAAAATGGTTACAAGGTTCTGTTGAATGACATTGAGTGCTTCAGTTAAAATACAGTTCTCATTTGCCAAAAGCTCTGGCTTAGGAGCATTTTTTTGATGTGTGAGCTGCAAAGATATTCATTTAAATAATATGCAAATTTCTAAGCAATGACGAGAGAAAAGTGAGCAAAAACGTAAAATTCAGCCCAGCATTTTGCTGAGTGTCACTTACTCAGCTGGCAGCTCACTTTTGATTCTGGCCAGTGACCATTAGTGCCTTGCTTTTACAGATTCTCTGATGATAAGAGACTTGAGCTGCTGACCCAGAAGAAGTGAACATGATCTCCAGGGTGTGGTGACACTGGAGATATTGCTTCCAGTTATCACCACACTGGACTGGTCCGAAACAAGGTGTGGAAAATTGCTCGCTGTGCTGAGCTGGCCAGAGAGGGAACAGGTACAAACCTCTGCTCCCCTGTAAAGAAAACAGTGATTTATTTGGTGAAGTGTTGGCTTATTCTGCTGACAGCGACCACCTTAGGGACTGCAGGCAAGGAGAGAAAGAATTAATCATCAGGACAAGGAGGTGCAGGCGTTTGCAGTTCTTGTGTACACAAAGCCTGAGGTTTTTTGCCAGGTACTGATTGGAGAAAACACTCAGTTGTAGTTCTTGGCTTCTCTTTTCCTTAACTGGGGTTGATGGCAAAATAATAGTTAAAAAAAAATAGTCAAGTTTGGCCACTGTTTCAGAAAGTTCTGTGCCATGAAGTCGTTTCAGCTCACTGATATAGTCAATATAAATGAGAAAGGAAAAACCCTTGGTACACCTGGCCTGGCTGATGGCCACTTCACATTTCTTGATCTCTCCAGCTCGGTTCAGTTCCTCAGAGCACAAGCAGAAGGCTTGTCTGTCTTTCCTCTGGGGCTCCTTAACTATGTAAGATGGACCAACAGCTCCAAATGTGATCATAGAATCACATTAAGGTAGGAAAAGACGTCCAAGATCATCAAGCGCAGCCTTCAAGAAAACACCACCATGCCCACTATATAATATAGAGAGAAGAGGCTCTCTGAAGGGTGTCAGTCACAGGTAATGCAAAGGTTTCCATGTAAACATGAACCATTGCTATTGTGAAATCAGTCCCCAGCCCCTTAACAAAATCACTGTGAAGCACTGATTGAAAAGTGACAAGAGGGTGTGAAGCTTTGGGAGTGAAGTATATGGTTAATGTAAACATGCTTTTTATTTAACCGTGCTGATGATAAGCAGCATTAAGTAGATAACAAGGTCTGCTGCATGTAAGCAAAGCCTACTGTTCCTAGAGTGTTATCTCTGAACATTCTGCAGAGGGGGAACATATAAATGTTTCCATTTTACAGACAGGAGAATGGGCACCTGGTGAGATGTAGTTGTGTATCAAGCTGTTCAGCAGACAGCCTCAGTGCAAGGAATTAGAGTTCCTGCTTCTTACGGCAAATTTGGCTTTCTATCCACAAGGTATTTTATTCTCCATTAAAGTACATTTCTCTGTAAAACACCCATTGCACAGAAAAATCTGTATTAGGCCAGAATACTGAACTAAGGGAAAACACTATTAGGGGTGATATTGCTTCTTCTGTCACTTAATGTATTGGAACTGCAATAAGCTTGCGAGGCACAGCCATTTCTTGGTACCTATAAATGCTAATGGCATTCATTAAACACAGTCTCAGAGCAGAGCCACAGCCCACCGACACGTGTCAAAAAGGAAACCTTTGATTTTCACGAGCTTCTGAGAGGGACTGGTCAGGCACAATCTCCTTTCTTCTCTGACTGATGCACAGAGAGAGCTTAGCTGAGGGGAACCACTGACAACGTAAGGTCCTATCAGACAAAGCATCATAAGGAACCAGGCAGAGCAGTCAAGCCTAAAAGATTTCTTTTACAACTATGAACCTTGTTTGACTTGTGAAACTCAGTATTTGCCTGTAAACAAAAATTATTCTAAAGGAATGAAATAGCAAAGAGTAGGCATGGCTTAGGAGAAACCAGTGCCAAAGTTCATGTGTCTGAACTTTGCTTTAGGGGTTTGAAAATGCCCAGCTGCCGCTGCTGTTTAGGCTAAGCTGTGTAACCTGCGTCCTGCTCTGTCAGGTTATTTTGCTGCAAGGCAAATGATTCAACACGAGGGCATTCTGCAAAAGGCTCCTTACCTCAGCACGGAGCAAAACTGTGTCCTCAGCAGCTCACTATTCATAGCTCCTGCCCTCGTCAGGAAGAGTCAAGGGCAGAGGGAAAGCAGTTGCTGGATCAGGTTACCCTGGCATGGTTAATCAGGGCACAGAGGCAGAACAACTCTCATCATTCGGGTTTGACAGACCCGTTTCTGTTTCATAGGAAACAGGGATTTCCCCCCTTCCTTTGAGGATTAACAGTTGGTTGTGCACCAAAAGTACCCTAAATCTGGTTACGGCTGAATGTCTTCAAAACAAGTCCTGGCTGTAGCAATATGCTGACACTGTAAGAGCCTGGTAGATATTTATGAACAAAAGAAAAAAGGGAGGCGGTTGCAGCACGGCAGACAGGTGACAATTAAATAATTTTAAATACTAGCTTGATGTGCTAGGGGAAGGCTAGAAGGCATTTACCATGCTATTCCTACCTGCTAAATACTAATTAAAGACTTGTATCTCACATGATTCTCTCACCCTGCAGCACTTCAGTGTTTTCAGCTCTTCAATAACAATTTAACACCCTCATGCCAAGCTGTGGGAAATTAGCTTGCACTGCAGCATCTACTCCCAAGTTTGCTCTGTGTTTGTGTATTAAAGTCGTGCCTTTGTACTCTGCTTTGTTAGGCAGCTAAAGGACTGTGGGATCTCTCCTTTCCTTGCCAGTTTTCAAATGAGAGGTGTTTGGTTGAGATAAATGTGTGTATTTTAATGAAAAAACCCAGGGTGACAGTCCTGACTTGGCCTCTCACAGGGAACACTATCCTTCGCTGCGTGGAGGAGAATGAAAGCATGCGCTCATTCTGAGAGAGAGAGAAACTTTAGGAAAAGTGACGTCTTTTGGCTTGTGGTTCCAATTTATTATGTGTGATATTCTGCTCTTCACCTGCACTGATGTGTAAACACTTTGCTGAGGGTACTTTTCAATTAGAAAAGAGCTCTAAAAGCAGGGCTGTATGCTCCCCCTTACGTTGTTTTTAAGCCTGGAATATCATTTTCCCAAAGTAACTAAGAATGTTTGGTGTCCATCTGTTAGTGCCTTGAAAGAACGTATTTTTCCAAGACTAAAAAGTTAGACTACATTATGTTGGCAGAGTTCCTAATCACCAGTTTTTCTCAGAGCAGACAAACAAACCAGAGGAGGCTGCACATGTGGCTCCCGACAAACAAAACGCACACGTGTGCTGTCAGAACATCTATTTATCCTCAGATAAAGAGTCTCACACCAACAAAATGCTGAGCTGTGGCTTTCAGGTGAGATTAAAGGCCTTTTGTGTCCACAGTGGGCACTCCACGTCACTTTTGCTCTCAGAAATTCTCTTTAATAATTAATTATTTCTTCTAATTATACAGATCTTCTAATCAGAGGGATCTCTTTCTGAAAGAAAGACTACCTTGAAATATTTTGCTGGTAATTTCTTTAAATCTTTCTATTTATGATAGAAAAGAAAATGGTTATGTGTTAGGGAGGTGCTTAATTGGGAATGAATTAACTATTCTTATGCTAACCAAGAAGTGTCCCAGCCAAGAGCAACGCAATAGTCAAAGTTTTTATGTCAGATTGCATCTGGATTTTGTGAGTAAGAGAGGGGATGGCCTTTACAACAACTGCAGCATTATTCTCAGCAGTCCACAGTTCTGGGTTTTTTTAACCTTTCTTAAATAAGGATCGAAAAAAAATATTAATGACTAATCCTCACAATTTGCTTTCTATTAAATCTATGTAAAAGAGCTCACAGAGACTCTGTTCCTTCAAGAGAATTTCATGTGTAGATGATCTTGCAATAAATTACATCCCATTATGAAGTTATTTTCTGTATCTCTAGTCATTAGTAAAACACAGCTGTAAAGAGGTGTAACAAATTAGAGCTGTTTGTGCAAGCTTGAGTGCTTCAATGAGAGAATTTTAATTCTGCAAAAGAAAGATAAAAATCCTTAAATATTTAAAAACAAATACCTTGGTGAATAGTGAGCAGCTGGTGAAATGAAAACAAAACTTCTGGGAACTCTGTCACTTGAAAAAAATATCTAATTTTGGCCTTTCTTTCATCAGTCCAGCAAACTGATCATCTGTTTCTCAAAGATTTGCATTTTCGTTCAAGATGTAATTCCAGAATTGTTTATCACCTTTAGTTTCCACAGACCTCTTATCATTGGTTGATTTCCTTTACTTAGGATTTTGTATTGTATTATTCATGTTATTAAGAAAAAAAACCTAACTGGAAGCTGCTCCCAAAGAAATCATTCTTCCCAAGATGTAGGGATGTCTAAAACATTCTCTACTTTCAAGTTCACTTTTGAGTTCATATAACTGTCCAATTATACTAATTTCATTTAAGTTATAGCATTGTTCCTATGTTATGAAAACCAATTATTATACTTCATGATCTCGTTTTAAGACTATCGCGTTTATCTTTGCAGTTCTGTCTTACTACCACGAATACGCTGCACCTACAGCCTGTGATTAGTTCTTTTATATTCCTCATCAAATTAGGAAGTCAATATCGAAATTTATATCACAAAAACCTGCTGCCTCTAACATACATATGTTTTTATTTTTATGTTTTTACATGTTTGTTATTTAATGCATTTATATGCTTTGTGATGAATAAATTCTGTTGTTTTTGGGAATCCTGCTAAGCTACACAAGGTACTCTGTCTTTTGAGTCTGATTTCAAAGCCCATGTTGGCACCAATGTCTCATAAGACATCCAGAGCACACAGGGTGGGTGAGGCCCTTGATGATCAGAAGACATGGCACTTTTGGGAGAGCTTCAGTTCTTCCTGTGTCTTTTCAGGTGGTTTTTCCAACAGGAGTTTTGAGAATACAGGGGGCACAGGTCATGCAGGTGCAGTTTGTGTTCACCTGGTCGTGGAGAGTAGTGGAGCTCTAGACAGATCAGACACATAATGCCAGAGCAAAAAGAGGTTGCACTCAGAGTACACCAAGTGAAATATATTCCTTATCTTCCTTTTTTTTTTTTTTTTGCTACTGGCTACACGTTTTCCTTGGCAAGGGGCTGTCTCATTGCTTATTAAACAGCCTGTGTTCCCTTATATTTATTGAAATCTTTCTCCCCTCTCAATTGCCCTAAGCACTAAGTTTTTAAAGAACTCAGCCTGGCATCAGCATGATATTATTTTTAAAACTGTTTCTTCCGTTTGGCTTAGGAATTTTAAGACAATATTCTTGAGGGAGGTCATCTAAGCTGGACACTTCCATTTTTCTCTCATGCGAAAACACCTTAGGAATGAAGTTGCTTCATCTGGTCTTGCTTCTCAAATTAATGATTTTTAACACAGCCACTCAGGTGGTATGGGTTGAAACCACGTTAGTGGTGGCCAGCTCAGCTTGTGTACTAGTTTGAAAACAAACCAGTGGGAGATTGCAAGTCAGAATTATAACATAATAGAAAAAAAAAAAAATAAAGAAATGAAATAGTACAAGGAAAAACACTGACAAAGTTGGATACAACCTGACACCCTGTTAGTCAGGGTGGTGGTAGCAGTCCAAGTAAAGTGGCTCTGTTGAAGTGGTGATCCTGTGTAAAAGTCTGGTCTCCACTTGAAAGGCAAGTGGTAGCTCTTATCCTCTGGGAATCCAGTAGGCAGGGTTGAGCTGTGCAGTTCCAAGGCCCAGGTTATATTCAGTAGGGAATTCTTGGCTCCTCCCCCCTGAGCGGAGCATCTCACAGTGGGATGAGGTAATTCCAGTGAGGTAATTCCATGAGTCATGCGGTGGGATCTTGATGGCCCATTAACAGAGATAACACAGGGAGTTATCAGGGGTGAGTCATGACAGGAGATAACAAACAGTGCCCCACCTGTTTTAACAGCTTGTGGAGATGGTAATAGAATATATCTTATATTGCAACCTAGGACAGCTTGTGCCTGGGGAAAAGGTTCCCCTTGATTCACAAATCAGCAAACTCTCCAGCTGGCCTGCAGAGGAACTTTTCCTCCTGTAAGGGGTCTATGCTTTGTCTGGTCTGCAGTGACAGGTGTGTATTGGTGTCAGCAGTTACTAAAAAGTCTAAAGTACCCTGTCTATTTGCCACTGAAACGTAAAGATAACAAGAGGTGTTATCTATATCAACCCAGCCATGTAGCAAATTCAAAGAAGGGATTTATAGCAATTAAGTATTGAAGTGCAACTAGGATTTTTTCCTTGGAATTGAAATTGATACGGACATGAAATGTTAAAGATGTCAATAGCAAGGAAATTTTAACAGGGCTTGTGTCTGACTTCCCTTTTATCAGTAAATTGAATGGTCACTTGCTTAGTGAGGCAATTCTGACGGCACATGAGGGTGGCAAGTAGAAAACTAATTAAGGCACTAATTAGGAAGAGGGTTGAGAAAGTCCTTAATATTGAATATTGTCACATGTTAATATGATCACAGCATCATGAGACAACTTCTTTATTCCTTAAACAGTGGTAGGAGGCCTCGACTGGCAGTGGAGCCTGAGCTCAGCCCTGTCTGGAAAGGGCCTCACAGAAGAACTCCCATTGAAGGGTTTGGAATTCAGCAGCTGGAGGGACTGTCCCAGTATCATCCTCAGTTTCCTGGAAAGTGAGGCACACAGAAGGGACATGCCAAATTTCATCTGGGAGTTGTTTCCAGGGCAGTCAAATGCCAAAATGAGTGTTGTTGGTCTAAGGCTTGGGCCAAAGTGGGTGACTGCAGGTCTCTGCAGCAGAGGCCAGCACTGAGTGACACCTGGTGCGATAATGTGGCAATAATTCAGCCATTATTGTCTGTTTCCTGCCAAGAGTGAAGTTATTTTCTCCCCTGTATTTCTTCCTTCTCAGATGTTTGCATTACATTATATCCTCTTCACATTGTTTTCCCATTTACAGTAAACAAATGTAAATCTGACAGATTCATCTCATAAATCTGATTTGGACATTTCCACTGTCAAGCACTAATGTCAGTTCCCTTTCAGACACAATTCTCCAGGCTATAAGCAGAAACAGAGATGGTGGACGTTTCTCCTTTTGGTACACTATCATTATTCTGACAACTTAATTTAGTTTCTTATAATTTGTCTCTTTCTGTAGTGCCAACTCCTACATGCACAACTCATTTTTCTCCAGTAGACACCACTGTGGGGATCACCATTTCCTTTATCCTACACCCAGGGGTACTTTCTTCACCCTGCTGCTGTCAGCCCTAGGCTCTGTTCCCACAATCTATCCAACAGCCCCAGCTGGGAAAAGCACAGCACTTGGCCCCAGCACTCAAAATCATTCTGATTGTGTCCCTCAACTGCCCTGCTCACAATGAGTGAATCAATAAACAGGCAGCCAACATTTGTTTCACATCCTTAAATCCCTGTGGACAGGATTCTGGGCTCAGAGAGGCTCCCAGGCACAGGGAGGTCCTACACGGAGGCTGCCAGTGACCCTACCACCCATCTCACCCTGCAGGAAGGTGCTGCCCATCTTCCAGCTGAGTTAACTTGGGCTGCTCCTCAGCCAGCACCTGAGCTGATGCTGGTTCCAGCTTCTGTTATGATAGACTGAAATGAAAATACACCATGGTGAGTTTGGAAGTTGCTGGCTCTTCCCCCCACAGCTCTGTCAAAGCTCCCCTCACATGAAGACAGTGTGTAATAACCACAGGGAATCTTAACTACATTTATTTATATTTATTTACATTTAACATGAAGCACAGTCTTACAATCATCACTCCTTAACCAACCATGTAGATATGGATTTTGTCAGATTGAAAGTATGCAGATCAGTAAATATGTGGTCCACTGGTTCTCTTGACTGACTTGATTGATACAAATCAAACCTTTAAAATACCAAGGTGGTATGAGGGGAAGACACTGCCAAACATGATTTCTAACAAGACAGGCCATGTTTATTTTGTTCATCCACTGTTTCCTTGCTATTTGGGATCACCGATAGAAGAGTTATCCCAGAACTATTTAGCAAACAGAAAATGCAGGCACTCTTTGCCATGCCTCTCTGAAACAGAACTTCCCAAACCAGCAGCACTCAGCTCCCTATCCCCCCCACTTCCATTACCGGTTTTTCCTCATTTATAGGTGCTCTCAGAAAGTCTTTTCTCAATTTACTAGATTATTTAACTGGTTTTTGTATGCTGTCACAAAATTCGTTCACTTTGTGATGTAGACCCAGTTCCCAAAAGGTACATTTCCAGGGAAGGGTTGTGAGTGCCAGGTGCTCCTCATTATTTGGTTCAAAGCTGCTCAGACCTCATAATTTTCTTTCTACAAACGTTCTCAGCTCCTAAATGAGCATTCCCTCGCTGTGTCTATGGTCTTTAATTCCTTCTCTCCATGCACAGCAGCTTTAGGGACACGCAGTAAATGAAAAGATGCAGATACAACATCTCAAAAGACAGAGTTCTTTTCAAAATAAATAGAGAGCTGCATTAAAAGGATTGTGGTGCTAAATTCAATATATACACTGCAATATTACCTTCGTGCTTAAAGACCCTTTCAGGCATTTTTGCAAGCATTCGGGGCAGCACAATTTGCAGCTGTTTAAAAACGTGCCAGATACACCTTCAGCTCTTCTTTTAGGGCAGAAAAAGGGGAAGTCCTGGCACATCCTGCACACATTTCATACCACCTGCAGCTGCTGGACAGTAGAGGGAAGGTGGGTGCAGACAGATGAGTCATGATTACATCCGACATTGCTGGACAGCAGCAGCACTAAGCAACCTACAGGAGGTATTTCAGTCTCAAAAGGCTCGTGGACTGAAAGCATTACCTCTAGTAGGATGAGTAGTCTGAGCAATAACACCCTGAAGGAGCGTGTAGAGATGATACTGCACAAGATACAGCACTTTTACAACCACAGAAAGTTCCCTTCAACACCAAGGCTAAACTTGCATAAAAAGGATGGCTTCTGGGAAAGTCTTAAAAGCTGCTTAATGGTAACTCTTGCTTCTGCCACTCATCCATTTACAAGGCTTTTAAAGAAAGCTTGTAGTTTATCACTCCTAGGCATGCTATTTATGTCAGCAGTGGGCAGATACAGCCAGTCCTCTATGCAGCTTGTTAAAAGCTTTTAAAAATACATGAAGATCTGGGCGGAATAAAGGTCAAGTAAATAACAGGACTGTACAAAATCTGTTGCATGAAACATTTAAACTAGTTGTTTTCCGAGTTTATTTCATGCTGCTTCTTCATACTTTAGAAACAAATTTTGCTGGTGTTCTTCTAGGCAACACGTTGCAGATGTGCTAGGAGTGCCTAAGCAGAGTGAGCACAGTGGAAACCTTAGTGAGCTGTCAGCTCACATTCCTCCCTTACCCAGCATTTGCCATCTCCTGGTAACACAGAGCTGCATCCCAGCACTGCCACGCACAAAGGCAGACACTCCACCTATTTAAGTGACACCAGAAAAAAAGGAAAACAAGTGCTTTGCAACCAGAAAGGGAATTGCCAGAAGCTGAGGGTAAGAGACAGTTTGATTTCTCTTAGTTTCTGGCGTTATTTTATTGTGGTACACTTTATAATTCCCATTAAAACATTGAATGGCAAATAAGGAAATCTTGAGCAAATAGGCCCTTGAATTAAATTACTGGGGTTTATTTTTGTTTTGTCACTACATAACGTCACTGAGCCATGGTGACCATCTTGCCAGTTATTCCACAAAAATTCTAATATTTTCAAGGTAACAAACAATACCCTCCCTTTCAAATTCTATGGGGGAAAAAACCCAATTGTAATCTGAAAATTCTGACTGTCTTAATATTACCTCATGACCTGGATATTACAAATTGTGGTTACTTTTTTTTTGTATACCAAATTTGGGCTCACAGTACCCAGCGTGGACTGAAATCTAACACAGCACCAGGAAAACAGGTTTAAAACAGCAAGAAGGGATCAACTTTGTGGCTCCATTGTCTGACTTTTTTCGTGGCAGTGTGCATTTGGGGGTAGGCATTACGCTAAAATGGATGGTTCAATACATGGGTTGGAACAGAAGGAAAATTGCACAAAAATTGTATAACCAAATTTCTGAAAAGACTGTCATAAAACATACCTTCTCTTTAGTCTGTCATCATCATTTTCAGGTGGGTTATTTTGCTTTTCTAGATCTATATTTCCATGTAGGAACTCTGACATCTAATTTTAATAACCTCAGCCAAAGGCCTATGCCACTAAGTAATCAGGTACAGCTGTATTCAAGCTAACTTCCTTATTGGGTTTTGAAGTTATAAATATTATTGTCACAAAAAGGGAAAATGTACAAAATCTACCATACGGGCCCCAAATGTTCAATATCCATGAGTTTCCCAAAATTATATTTCTTACAAGTAGCAAAACCAGAAAATGTCATTTAATTGAGTCCTACAGAGCCCTCCAAAAATTACTAAAATTACCAAGTTTTGGGCCAAGCTCTTGAAATGCAATCAGCTGTACTTTGGCATACTTTAAAAACTTATTTGAATAATATTGTGTGTATTTATACCAGGATTACAGAACTTCAGCAGATAATAATTATAGTATTGAAGAGCAAAGTGGTCAGGTTAAACCCTTCCATACGTGGGTATGGAAGCAGGACCCCAAATCCTATTTCATGGTTTGTTTGTCCATTCAAGTGACTGAGTCTGACTGAAAACCAGGTGGGACCCAGGTTCCTTACAGAGTGTCCCAACATGCAGCAGTTGCTTCTGGGAAGAATGAAGGAGGAAAGTTATTGTTAATATTTTTGCATAAGTTAGAAACAAACAAATAACAACAAAAAATTACTCCAAGGTCTCTTCACCAGAGGAACTGCAGTGAAACAAAAAAAAAAAAAAAATCAAATTTCTTGAAATAGTTATGGGTTATATCTCATGATTCTGTCTTGGATAACATGCTGTGTTTGTCCCCACTGTGTGTGATGGCTACTTCCAGCTGTGCTGATATTTAACTTTCTTAGCTCCAACAAGTTCCTTGAGTTTCTGTTGACACTGTAATTAAAACTGAAACTTTTGCTAGATTTTTAACCTTGGTTTTTCATTTCTATCCCTTTTTTTCTGTTCTGTTTCTTCATGGTGGCAAAGCCTGTGAGTGTGCAAGAGAAAGACAAGATGCAGCCTCATCACACACACACACAGCTTGGACAGAGACTTGTTCAGGGTACCACTAACTTGTCCCAGCCTCCTGCCCAGCCCTCTTGGTGGAAGATGATTCAAGATAAAGTCAGCAGAAAGGAACCAGTTGCTTCTTTAAAGAACTTGGTATCCTCATACCTGGTACATACTCGCTGGCTTGCAATAAAATATTGAAATCTGCCCAGAAACTGCCTTGCTGAAAGTGCAGGTTCCTTTATTAGAAGACTGGTAACCTCTGGCAGTGAGACTGGAGATAAAGCAGGATTACATCTTAAACCTCAATGCTAAGATTTTCCAGGGCTCATCAGTCATTTTCCTTTTTTCTCCTCTTTTTTTTCTGCACTGAATTGGAGGCTGGAAAAAAGGGGGATTGCTAGTTTTATGCCAATAAATCCTATTCTTGTCTAACACAGCTGGATTAAACACTCCTTGAGCTTTATGATCTGGAATTACTGTCTCCCAGCTATAGAATATATGTCTTGATAATTATTCCACAAATTTTATAAGCCTCTATCTAGCTGGGCCTCCAACCAGAGTGGGAATTATAACCTCATCTGAAAAAAAGGGATTATGACTACATCCTCCCCTGCCATCACAGAGAAGTTGCTCCCTGAGGACTCACAAGACAGGGCTCACAGATGCTTAATTTCGTGAAAGCACTAAGTCATAGTGACACAAGTGCCAAAAGGAAGAATTACACCCGGGTTTTTAGCTGCCTGCAGAAAATACTTGAAAACAGTTCCCTCCCAATTACTAAAAGGGGATCCACAGAACAATGTCAGGTTGCAAAGTCTTCCTTCACTGTCACAGGGCTCTCACCGCCCTACCTACCCCTGCAGACAATGACCAGCTCATGGACCAGCTTGTGGAGGCTCATTAACTTGTTCCTAGGTGCTGCACGCCTGAATTATTTTCCAAAATGTAGAAATAGAGCCCTTTCTGTGACTGTGTTCCTCTAAGATAGTTACCCATAAATTTCTGGAGAGCCATGAAAACACTCCGCAGGGACAGAATAATTGCTGATAATTCAGTCAGAAAAGTGACAGTAAAGGTTAATTTTCTGGAAAAGAATATTTCTCTACTAGAGATGAAGTATGAGGAAACTAAGGTCAAAATTCTACTGTTTCAGAATTGAATCAGACAACTTTCTAAAAAGGCTAATATAAACCAAAACCTATGTATTAAAAATGTTGGAAATAAAAGCATGCAAAGACAAGTATCCCTTTTCTACAGCAGGTAAAACAAAAGACTCTGGTGTATGGGGGTGGAAAGGACTTCTTTAGTAAGAACCTTGGGACCTTCATGAATAAACATAAAGCCTTTTAAAAGGAGATCTGTGCAAAATCCACCCAAAGGTTAAGACCCTTTTAACAATTAAGTAGCAAGGAAAAAGAAATCCAATTCTTCTTTTGATCTGAACAGACTGTAGCATTCAGCAGCAAGCAGCAATTTAGCCTGCTGTCTGATTCCTTTTTTCTTTTTTTTCTCTTTCTCTTCCTCTCTTTTTCTCAATTTCAATTAATTTCCCATTTTTTCATTAACCCCTTTAATTCCTCTTTTTCCTTCACCCTGCTCCTTTATCCAAAGCCCACTGCCCAGTGTGTAATTTACTAATAAAACAATAGTGTGCACACTTACTTACAAAAGTGTTTCATTTACTAATAAAACTCTCTGTTTGCAGACCCTTTGAATTTTGTCCTTCCTTTTGACCAGTGAGCATTTTTGAGTCTTAAGTGCTTAACCTTAAACCAATACCTGTGGCAAGGCCACAGTGACCTGTAAAAATCTACATACAGCTTTTACATTTCTGAGAAACCATCAGAAAACAGTCAAGGGCTGACAAGGCACCAGCTTGTGAAATTCCCCAAGTGAGATGAGCTGACAAAGGAAAGATTGGAAATGCCTGACAGCCAAAAGATGCATTGGAAGTGCTGGACAGAGAAGATGAACAGAACTGTTTCAGAGCTGAGAGGAGAACAAGAGCTTTTTGCAGTGAGGTGGCCCAACAAGGTCCCCTGGGCTGTGAGGGTCTCAGCACTTTAGAAGCCATTCTGGCTCTGCAGAAAGCCTGGGGATTGCTCTTGGCTCCTTGAACCCATCCCACAGAACGTTTCAGAAGACAGAGGAGATTAAACAAGCAATATGCAAAGAACACTGCCCAGGTTTTGTGTTTTGTGCACCTCAGAGAAAGCAGCAGCAGCACTGCGGGAGTAGCCTGCATGTCCCAGGTCATCTACTTCCCTTTACTTTCTGATTGTCTCTGAGCTGTCACATTCCAAGGGTTGTATAACATCCCTGTGATCTCTTTCCTGCATGGAAATACTTAATTTAGAGTCCATTGTCTATGGAACATTAGGATTGCAGCCAAAATAGATCCTATGGGATTAGAGCCTCTTCAAACAGAACTGATAATTCTCCAAGGAGAGGCACTGACCAGAACTGTAACTGTGTGCATCCCCTACTCAGACTAAACCATAATTGCTAAAAATACAAGAAGCACCACACTGATGTTGACACCTTTAACCTGCTCATGACTTAAAATCAAAAATCTGTTGGCAAGGCTAAATTCCAAACACCAATGGCACTGGAAGCAGACACCAATGCTCTTTGCTTTCCTTCCCTACATATACATTTGAATTTTGAATCTTACTTTTTCCTGCCCAGCACACAAAATGCTGCAGAATAATGGATAAATGCTGAAGAATGGTGAGACAGATCTAGAAGGCAGCAGACAATGGTGAAGTGTGGTGACTGAGAAAGCAAAAAAAATATTAGAATAAGGAATTGTAAACTTCAATAACATGGATGAAGTGAGAGATTTAGGTTAATTAAGGCCTAATAAACCTCAGCATAGTCACTATTAGATTTCCAAAACTTTGATCATAATCAAATATCTGGAACCAAAGAGATGGGCTTATGTGAATCCTAGCAATAAAAAAAAAAATCTTTTTTTTTATGTCATCCTTTATATTTACATGTTTGAACGCTGCTACTTATTATTTCCATTTAAAATATTTATAAGTCATTGACTTTAAATACCTATATACACTCCCAACTTTGTTGAATAAAATGACATACTGCATCTATATCTTTAGTTGCTAGGCATAACGTCCATTAAATATAGTGAAGATTCTCAAGATGAAGGACTATTTGCTGCTTAATAAAAGTGAAGTTGGCCAGTGATAATTTATGTTCTTTGTAAGGAAGGAATGCCATAGAAAGAGATGCTTTGATGTGGCTCAAATGAGAAAAAAGGGACCTACTTCAAGTCAATTATATCAGCAGCTTCATTAAGGCACTAGAAAAATTGTGGACATCATTAATTAAGCTTATTTATACCTTCCCTCCTCCTTCCCTTTCTTTTTCCCCCTTCTGCCACCTTCATCCCCAAAACACTCCTACATCACGCCTACATTCCGTGTAGAATTAAAAAATAATTCTTCATCCCTGGACAAAAAGGAAAAGTAATTTTATTGCTCATCTCTGCTATCACAGTTTTGCTGTTACCACTTTGCAGTAAGGTGCTGGGGTTCCATCAGCTCAGCTGGCAGAGATTTCCCATCTTCCCAGTAAAAAGCAGAAAATGGGAGCAGCAAGTAGAGGCAAGTCCAGTTTGTGCAAGAGATTGGCATCCTGCTCCATTTCTGGTCTTCCCATGTTCGGATGCAACGTTTTAATTTGAGCCTGTCTCTGTTTCTAGGACTTGAGGGGCTTTCCATCCATGTGCTGCCTCCACGCTTGTCTCTTCCCTGAGGGACAGCCTGTGTGGGACAGGGTGCAACAACTCCCTGGATGTTCACTGGGCTGGAGCCCCTCACCACCCTCCTTTGGGTCAAGTTCTGACACTGCCTGAAGGGCTGCACACAGAGGGGATCCAGAAGGTGGATTTGTTTGAAAAGATGGGACCTGCATTCGGGAGAACCCTTCCCCCGTGTAAGATTTCTGGAAAAAACTT
>VZTJ01004190.1:5277-23245 GCA_013397795.1 Orthonyx spaldingii | reverse complement strand
GTTGATCAAGCTGGTGTTCTGTGCAATGAGAAGGACATGCCAATTGTTGTATCCTAAAACCTGCCACAATAAACCTTCTCCCTGAGAAAAGTCTTTCCCCTTCCAGCTTCCAATTCCTGCTGTGGAATTATTGTTACAATGGTTGTTTACAGAATGTCAGGCATGGGTTTGGGGGATGCATGCAAAACACGCCTTTCCGTGTGGACAGCAGGAGAGAGGCCATTCCAGTACTGCTGGTATGTTCCAGCCCTCTGTGTTTGGTCAGTGTCAACGTGGCTCCTTGCTCCCTTTCCTGACCTGGGTATGGAGGAGCTGCACACGTTCAGCAGCATCCAGAAGTTCCTGCTCAGCCACTTTCCTCGACCGCTCCGTCTGCTCCAGGGCTGCCCGTAGCTCCTCAATTTCAGCCTGCAGCAGGTTTGCCCTGCGCTCTACCATGGCCACCTGCTCCTTCAGGTCATCCTTTGTTCTAAGAGCATCGTCCAAGTGCAGTTGAGTGTCCTGGAAAGAGAGACAAGAGAAATTACCAGGTGTCAGTGTGAGCTTGAGCGGCAAAAATGTGGGATCTCATTTTTCTCTTTCTGTAACTTTGCTGAACAAACCTTGAGCACTGCCTGGGTGTTTCTCAGGTTCTTCTGTGTCTCTGCAGCCTGGCGGTTGGCATGGCTCAGCTGGATCTCCATTTCATTCAAGTCTCCCTCCATCTTCTTCTTCAGCCTCAGGGCTTCATTCCTGCTCCTGATCTCAGCATCCAAGCTGCTCTGCAAGGACTCCACAATTCTGAGGTGGTTTCTCTTCAGCTGGTCAATCTCCTCATCTTTCTCTGCTATCTTCCTGTCAACCTCNGCGCAGGATCTTTCCCTCTTCATGTTCCAGGGAGGCCTGGACAAGTGGACACAAACATTGATAACATGGATGAACCAACTGCTTGCTTTCCAGGGAATTACAAAATATTTCCAGAAATCTCAGGTGTCTGCACTCGCCAGCCAGAACAGAGGCGAACCTGGGCCTTTTTAGCCCTACTTCCTCATTTATTTACTGCAGGCACCAGTGATTATGGTCACGTACTTCAGCTTCCTCCAGAGCAGCCTGAATTTCAGATTTCTCCTGCTCAATCTGCTTCTTGATTTTCTCCAGCTCATGGATTGCCTTTCCTCCCTCGGCAATCTGCTCCGTGAGGTCGGAAATCTCCTCTGCAAGGAAGGGTGAAAAGCAGCAAGGTCAGGCACAGCGCANTCAGGCACAGAGCAGAATGGGGAAAGGCTCTGGTGCATCAAGGTGCCAGGCATGTTCTTATCCCTGCAGGCCCAGAGCCGTTAAGTGTGGCTGGTAGAGAAGCTTGGGAGAAAGCCCAGTGAGGAGCAGAGGGCCAGGGACTTACGCTGCAAGTTCTTGTTCTCGCGCTTCATTGTTTCCAGGTGGTCCAAGGACTCCTCATAGGCATTCTTCATCTTGAACAGCTCCGTGCTCAGAGAGCGCGACTCCTTCTGGGCGGCCTCCAGCTCAGCCTGAGTTTCCTCATACTTCTGCTTCCATTCTGCCAGGATCTGAAGGGAAACGGGGTGTGAGTAGGGATGTGGCAATCACAGGGGCATACTCTGGCCAGGAGTGCTGGAGGTGCTGGGGGCCAAGTGACCTTGTCAAAGTTCTTCTGCTTCTTATCCAGAGCAGCACAGGCAGCATTGGATTTCTCCACATCAATCATCAGGTCCTCCACTTCATTCTGCAGCCTCTGCTTTGTCTTTTCTAGGGAGGCACATTTGGCATTGACAGCCTCAACCTGTTCCTCTGCATCTTGCAGCCGTTGTGCCAACTTCTTTCTGGGAGGAGACATAAGACCAGCTCACATTTAGTACTGAGGACCCAGTGTGGTTTTAGCTATATTGTGCTTAACCATATTGCAATTTGTACTTACACAATGTTAAGGGCTACATTTATACTGGCCTTAGGCTTTGCCGTTACTATGCCACTGAATACTTTATAGGATAACGTTTCTCACTTTCTATTGTTCTTCCCCAAATCAGATTCACGACATTCCTCATAATATTGTGATGTTTCTCTTGCAATGTCACCTTTGAACTTTCAGTCTTACTTCTCTTATTCACTGCCTATCACCACATACTTGGCCTCCTCGAGCTCCTCCGTGCGCTGAATCGCGTCTGTCTCGTATTTGGTTCTCCACTGGGCCACTTCACTGTTGGCCTTGGACAGGGCGCGCTGCAGCTCCCCCTTGGCCTCCTGCTCCTCCTCATATTGTTCCCGGAGCAAGTCACAGTCGTGGCGAGCGGACTGCAGGGCGTGCGCCAGGGCGTTCTTGGCCTTGGGAAACAATTGGGTTGGGATATTGAATTTCCCGTGAGATAATAAAATGTTAACTTGATGAAAGTTGTTGAAAATTCCTTGATTATGACGTTCAAATTAAGACTGAGAAGGAATGGCATATTGATTCCACGTTTTGAGAACCTAGAATGCCTTGTCAGGAGAGATGATGAGTAAATTCTAAATGAATTTTCTAAATTCATTTCAAATCACTGAATCCTTTTAGATATGTTCTAAGCTTCAGCTGCCACTGTGAAAAAGCAGATTAAGATGTGCAGTTCCTTTTTTGATATATCTCAATCATTTTTTATATGTCATCATAAATCCAATTAAAGACCTAAAATTGTTTTTCCCTATCTCAGTATCTACACTGGAGCAGATGTCTTCCTCAACTTCCCCCACCAGAGAGGGAGAAGGCAAAATTGCTCATCTTGCTTGGTAGCTCAAAAATTAAAATGATACAGCTAACATTCTGATTTTATGTGAGAGTAGGAAATATCCTTACAGAAAACAGATTCCCAATCCAAAATCAACCCCTACAGGAAGTACCTTTATTTCTTCCTCTAAATGTCTCTTTAGTTCCTCAATCTGTTGAGTGAATGCCTGTTTGCTTCTGGATAACTGAGATATCAACCCATCTTTTTCTTCCACCTGGCGTGAATATTCACCTAAGGAAGTTTACAGACAGATTGCCATTTAAAATCAATACTAAATCAATAATTTTTTTAAGCACGGAATACCAGCTTACAGAGAATATATCAATTTGAGTAAAGCATCACTCTTTTTCTCAATGTTACTGGTTACAGGCTGTTCCATTCGAGAGGGGTGTAGGGGTGTGTTACCTGACTCTGTCTGCAGACGAGCTCTTTGAGCATTGAGGTCATTGATCATACGCTGATGCTCTTCTTCTCTGGTCTTGATCTCACTCAGCTGATCTTCCAGTGTGCGGCACATCTTCTCCAGGTTGGCCTGTGTGTCAAAGTCATGTAAAGAAAGCTAAGTTCTAGCATATTGTTCTCAAGGTGAAAAACAATGCAATTGTATGGGATAGCAAAATACAAACAGAATCAAAATCATGTATTAGGGCATGTATAATAGAGGAGTAACATGACAGAAAGTCTGCACCTTCGCTTTGGAGACAGATTCCATGTTGCTGGCCAAGTCATCAATCTCCATCTTCAGCTCACTCTTCTCCTTCTCCAGCTTCTGCTTCACACGTTGCAGGTTGTCGATCTGCTCCCCCAGCTCAGCTGTGCTGTCCGCGTGCTTCTTGCGCAGGGCGGCAGCCGTGGCTTCGTGCTGCAGCGTGGCCTCTTCCAGGTCACGGCGCATCTTCTGGAATTCTGCCTCACGCTTCTTGTTCATATCGATCTGAGCTGCTGTGGCCCCTCCTGCTTCTTCCAGGCGCTCACTGATCTCCTCCAGCTCCCTCGACAGGTCAGCCCGATGCTTCTCGGCTTTAGCGCGAGAGGTTCGCTCTGCCTCAATTTCCTCCTCCAGCTCCTCAATGCGGGCCTGGACAACACGAGGGACCCTTCACACTCGTGCCCTCCTCCTACCATAGCTGAGCCTGAGCAAGGGAGGGGAAGAAACAAGAGACTTGCCTGCAGCTCCTTGATCTTCTTCTGAAGTTGCACGGCCAGAGCTTGTTCATCCTCAATGTTGCTCTGGATCTGGCTGATTTCAAAGTCTTTCCTTTGGGCAAAGTGAACGGTGTTAGAGCTCAAAGAAGAAAGACAAGTTCTGCAGCCCAGCACTCAGGTGTCCCAGAGCCACACTTACTTCTTCAGTTTCTCATCCAGCTGCTGCTTATCATTCTCCAAATCCATGATGCTGTCCTGGGCCAGCTTCAGGTCTCCTTCCAGTTTCCTCTTAGCTCTCTCCAGGTCCATGCGCAGTTTCTTCTCTTGCTCCAGGGACCCTTCCAGCTAAACACAACAAGACCATCAGTGCTCTGCCAGCCAGGTCAGACTCCATACCTGTCCTGTTCCTGCTGTGTGTCTATAGTGCTTACATCGTCCACTTGCTGCTCCAGCTTGCTCTTGGCCTTGCTTAGCGTATTGACTTTGTCCTCTTCTGCCTGCAGGTCATCCAGGGTCTGCTGATGGGCCTCTTGGAGGGTTTTCTTCTCTTTTGTCAGCTTCACAATGGTCTCATCCAGGGCTGCCATCTCCTCTGTCAGGTTTTTCACCTTTGAGGAGAAAGAAGCAAGCACAGATAGAAAATGGGACTTAAAAATAACAAGACAGGTCTTTTCTGGAGCGCGAGTGACATGTTCTGCCTCATACCTTGTTTTCGGTGGCGTGTTTTTCCTTCTCCACCTTGGCCAGTGTTAGCTCAAGGTCATCAATATCTTTCTTCAGCTCTGAACATTCATCCTCCAGTTTCCTCTTCTTGGCTGTCAGCTCAGCATTAATTTCCTCTTCATCCTCAGCCCTTTCAGTCACCTCCTTAATTTTGGCTTCCAGCTGGATTTTGGTTTTGATGAGCTGGTCACACCTTTCCTCAGCATCAGCCAAGCTATCTGCTTCCTGGTGGGGAGACAGAATTTTGTGCGTTTTAACGTTTTGAAATTTCTCTGCTCTGCCTATTTTGTCACTGAGCAGCGGCTGAACCTGGCCTTCAACCCCAGCAACAGAAGCAACAGAACATTAAATGCTAGTTACCAAGCAAAGAGAGGAGGCTCTTCCTGCACCTTCATTCACAAGTACCACTTTCAAGTGTGGTTCGCATTTATGCTCCAAAATTAATTCATTGTTTTACATCCTCTTGAGGATCTACATGTTCTTCCTTCCTCTGAAGGCAGGAGCACTGACCCACTTGAAACTACCCGTTTCTTTGCACTGGCTGTCAGAGTGCTGGCCACATCACTGCCAGATTTTGTTTCCTCACATTCATATACATACGATGGATAATTCCCCAAATTTATGACTTTTGGTCTTCTGATCATCTGTTCATAAAGAATAGTCTGAATGTATAGACTCATTTTCTGAGTGATAAATTAAGGTGATAAACTCACAGCCTGAACTTGGAGCTGCAGGTCATTTTTCTCCTGCACAAGTTTCACCATTTTCTCCTCAAGCTCCTTCCGCTTTGCTTCAGACTTCGCAAGCTCTTCCTTGGTTTTCTCAAACTCTTGTTTCATGTTGGCCATTTCCTTCTCAGACTCTGCACTCTTCAGCAAGGGCTTGATCTTGAAGAACAGCTTCATCCATGGCCAATGTTTGACATTCATGAATGCACGAATGTTGTACTGGATGCAGAAGATGGACTCCCTGAGGCATAATTAAAAAATACAATGAATATTCTCAATCTGACAGGTGTCAACACTTTCCCCTAAGCAGAGTGACTTTAACTGAAGAAAAGCAATGTGTACCTCCGCTCCACCATTCTCTGGTACTCCACCCTCATCAGGAAGCCCCTGCACCTGGCCTGGGTGCGGGTGATAAGCTGTGCCAGCTTCTCATCCCTCATCTCCTCCAGGAGTCCCAGCAGCCCAGCTTTGAAGAACACCTGGAGAGAGGGAATGTTGCAGCACATCACTGTCAGGCAGAGCAAAGCCCAGGCAGACAGAGAATGGGGGCGTTTGTACCTTGGTGTGTCCAAATTTGTACTGGGTGTGGTCCACATCAATTGAGCCAAGGAGCTTCTCAGAAGCCTTCTTGCTATCGATGAACTGTCCCTCGGGGATGGCACTGGCATTGAGCACCTTGTATCTGTGGAATCAGAGGGAGAGAAGGCTATTTTTTCCCAAGCAACACACGGTGGCCTCTAAGCCACACCAGCTATTTTTGAAAACAGAGCACAGCCTAAATGGCCCCATGAATGAACCAACATTGCTTTAAACGCTGCTGACAAGCACAGTGCTCTCACCTCTGTTTGAAGTCAGCATAGAGGACTCTGCTGGGGAACCCTTTCCTGCAAATCCTGATTCCTTCCAGCACGCCGTTACAGCGCAGCTGGTGAAGCACCAGTTCATGCTCCATGGCACCTGGCAATGCAGAGCACAAATGAATGGCCCAGACTGGAGTACAGAGGGGAATGGATGTATCAGAGCAAGTATCTTTCTGTTTGATCATCTTACCAGGTGTTTTAGTCTCATTGGGGATGATACAGCGCACAAAGTGGGGGTGAGTGCTCCGCAGATTGGTCATCAGCTTGTTGAGGTTCTCCTAGAGGAACCAGTTGGCAGTGTGAGTTTCCTGTATCCAGTTATTGATGCACCAAGCCCAGGTAATGATTTTACAACTTCTCAAGCTGGGTTTTGGAACACTTAGATAAAGCCACAGATACCAAAAATTTCTTCTATTTGAAGATACTGAACACCACTTTTAGACTGAAATACTACAGTGCTGCTATTGGTTCAGTGAAAACTAATACATAATTTAACATGTTCACAAAGAGTAAATAACTTAGATTTTTCACATTCTGCCTTTGGAAGTCCATCTGCTTAAGTTTTAAAAAATGGGGATTTATTCCAGTGAGATAAATATCTTGGAAATTATTTTCTACTCCTCAACAGAAATGCAGGAATACTAATATTACCTTTCTAGTCTGAGCCAAAGACATAAAAATATGGAGATCTGAATGATATCTGCTAATAAAAAAAATAGATAAGAAAACCACCACAAATTATTAGATTCCCATGATTTTGAAGACTGAATGCTCATTTTTGGACATACTTGCAATGTTAAAATTGACCCTGGAAAACCTGATGGGGAAATTCCAAAGAAATTTACCCCCTTTACAGTAATTTAAAATAGCTCTTTCAAATTTAGTATTAGTTCACCATCTTTCTTCAAATTTCAAAAATAACAGATGCAGTACTGTACCCGGAAAAGAGCTGAGACAGTCTGGAAGGAAGAACCCTTCTTCTTGCCTCCCTTCTTGCCACCACCAGCCTCTGTGAATTAAATAAAGGAAAACAAAAAGACTTAAAATTAACACAAAATAACTTTAAATGTTTAGTGTTTATGGCTTTAATTCAGTGACAATTGTCCCACATTGAAACTGCAATTTCCATAGAACTGACCGGCATCTGCTCCACCATAGTTGGCAAAGAGTAAAGCCAGGGTCTTCACAGATGATTTCTGGTACAGCCCAATGACAGTTTCATTCAGAGGGTCCTTGTTCTTCTCCAGCCAGCCAGAGATGTTGTAATCCACTGTTCCAGCGTAGTGCACCAGGGAGAAGTGGGCCTCAGCCTTGCCTTTGGCAGGCTTGGGCTTCTGGAAGTTGTTGGACTTGCCCAGGTGCTGGTCATAGAGCTTGTTCTTGAAAGAGGTGTCAGTTGCCTTGGGGAACATGCACTCCTCTTCCAGGATGGAGAAGATGCCCATGGGCTGGAAGAGATTATCACAGACAAGAGGGAGAAATAGATTAGAAAGGAGACATGTCTTGGTTGGAAAGTTGCTGGAGTCAGAAACGGAAACTGTTCTCATACTGACTACGTCAGAGAAAATCACCTAAGGCTCAACTTTTTTCAATGTTGCTGTTTCATTCAAAATTACGGAAATGCCTTTGCTGATGAAATTATCGTAGATATGACAATGTCAAATACTGTCCTCTCCATAAAACCTGTTTACTGATAAATACTTAGAGAACATGACCACCTTTTTCACTTCATTTTGTAATCTGGCAATGAATTCTCTCACCAAAAGCCCTGATATCTGAGTATGATCTCCAAAAACACACCTACCCTGTTGCCATTTTCACAGGGTATATATTTGAAGAAGCCAAAATATTCTCACATGGTTCTTAATTGTTTCTCTTGGCAAGTAGAGAAGACACAATATATAATAGACTTGAACAGGAAGGATACCTTCTCAATGAGCTCAATGCAGGCAGCCAGGTCCATCCCAAAATCAATGAACTCCCATTCAATTCCCTCCTTCTTGTACTCCTCCTGCTCCAGCACAAACATGTGGTGGTTGAAGAACTGTTGCAGTTTCTCGTTGGTGAAGTTGATGCACAGCTGCTCAAAGCTGTTGAACTGCCAGACATAAAAAGATATACAATGCTTTCAAGGATCAGTGATAATACCAAGGTGTTTCCCTCTGCAATCCTATTTCACCATGGCTTATAATTCAAATACAAATCTTCTTCCTGTGTAGTTTTCCTTCGCTATCTCTCTAGAATAGGCTTTGCATTTAGAAAAGAGAGGTTTCTCATTTAGAGCAATTAGAAGATTAGTTTTCTGTTCTATTATTTTTCCAGTATTAGAAACATGATTCCAAAAGCCCTACGAGTAAAGGTGGGGAGACATTGACTTCTATTAAACATGTCTCAAAATTCTCAATTATTGTTCTACAAAAATGCTAGGAAAACTGTTCTCCTTACATCAAAGATCTCAAAGCCAGCAATGTCCAGGACACCAATGAAGTACTGCCTGGGCTGCTTTGTATCCAGCTGTTGGTTGATGCGAACAACCATCCACAGGAACATCTTCTCATAGACAGCCTTTGCCAGGGCACCCACTGAATTGTTCACCTGAATCATAGAGAAAGCTTTGGAGGTTACTATACACAGCAGAGGAGAATCAATGGGAACCACCACAGCATGCTCCACATTACCATATTTTTCTACCTGCTGCACAGTTTGGCCCTTGGTCACATATTCATTCCCAACCTTGACTCGGGGGTAGCAGAGGGCCTTGAGCAGGTCTGCTGAGTTCAGACCCATCAGGTAGGCAGCCTTGTCAGCAACTAAAACCAGAAAAGACAGAAAAGTAGATATTCAAAAATTCCTAAAGTTCGGTGCTTGACAGAGTGTCCCAAAAGTGTTCTCCACAGGGTTGCACAGTTACAAAGCTGTCAAAGTTACAAAGCTAATTTCTCTCTTGTGTTCAGGACTCAGAGTCTAAAACTCTTTCTGAACTTCACTTTCTGCAAACATTCTTCAGGAGAGCTCATTGCCTTTATCCTTTTGCAGGTGTCAGTATGGAACTTTACACTTACTTTCTAGGCATATAGCAGCAGGATTTATCACTCAGAAAGATGGAGTATGGACTGTCCTTCCTGCTGAGACAGAGACTAATGAAGTACACATCTCATATCAGAGTTTCCTCCAGTAGGTGAGGGTGAAGAGGAGCACAGCCTGGTCCTGTTAGGGCTGAACCATTTCACTACTCCATACTACAGCAGAGGTTGCAAGGTGTATTTCAACTTAAGCATGACTATCTGTGTTACAGCAATTGACATGAAAGTCCCCTGGCTTCCTGCTAGTGTACACTGGATCTCTTACCTATGAAGTAGTCACAGAAGAAAAAGTACAGGTATCATTAAATGAGATAAATGCCTCAACTGTCATCTAGTCATGGAACAACTACTCTTATTCTTAGCTTACACATTTAAAGCCTGAAATCTACCTAAGTCCTTATGTAAGAAAAAATATCTCTTTTGGAAAGTTTGCTGACTCTGCTGATACCTTCAGCGCCATCAGGCTCTGCCTGCTCCTCACGCTGTTTCTGCTTGAACTTCAGGTTCCCATAGTGCATGACAGCCCCTGTCAGCTTGTAGATGGCTGTTTTCTCATCAGCACTGAAGCCCAGGATGTCAATGGCACTCTGGCAACAGAAATGTAAATGTGTATATATACCAGGGCTCAAATCCACCAGATGACCATGTGGTAAGGTTACTCACATCTGTAGCCATCAGCTCCTCCTGATCATCAATGCTGGGGACAGTGATCTCACCTTGACTCACAAAGTGGAAATCATAAGGGTTGGTGGTAATGAGGAGCATGTCTGAAAGCAATAGGAGGAGAAAAACAAGCTTACTTTAGTTTCCAGATAACACAATGAACTATTGCTCAGTGATATTCCTTCAAAAAAAGTTCATGATCTTTCCTACCAATTAGTTCTGGCTTCTTGTTGGACATAATCTGATAAAAGATGTGGTAGCTTCTTTCCGCCTTGAGCTGGAAAGTGACTCTGGACTTCTCCAGCAGATCTGGCAAGGATGATAGGACAGCATCAAGTACAAGAACTGGGGAAGGCTGGAAGTAAGGGGGATCAGGCCAGAAGGGAGTCTTACATGTTTCAATGTCAGCAGAAGCCAGTTTGCCTGTGGCACCAAAGTGGATTCTGATGAATTTACCCTGAAAGCAGCAGGAAAGTAAATCAACGTCTATTTTACCAATCTAGACAGCAAGAAAGTTCAAATTGGTGTTGATGGTTGTCCCAAGTGAGAACTTACAAAGCGTGAGGAGTTGTCGTTCCTCACGGTCTTGGCGTTTCCAAAGGCCTCCAGCAGTGGGTTGGCGCTGATGATTTGATCCTCAAGCGTTCCCTGCAGGGAGATAATTATTGCTAGTTATTCTTTGGCAAAAATCATGTCAGGAACAAAGGAAAGCATTGATCGCAACATATGTATACTAATTTACCTGCATTTTACCTGATGCATGTTCCTCCTTCTTCTTCTCCCCGCTGGCTGCAATTGTTGCAAAGTACTGGATGACACGCTTGGTGTTCACAGTCTTCCCGGCACCGGATTCTCCGCTGTCAAAGCCAAGAGAGAAGCAGAGGGTGCCAGGTCAGGCAGGAGATCCCCTGGCACTGGGCAGCTGCGCAGGGACCCGCGCAGAGACCTGCACAGGGGGTGTACGTACGTGATCAGGATGGACTGGTTCTCCCGATCTGTGAAAAGACAGAGAAACCTTTTCCTAGTGCTTATGGATAACAAAGAATTTGAGAACTAGCAGAAAAATAAGAACTGAAGCTTCCAGAGGATCCAGGAACAGAAAACAACAAAAAGTGCCCAGGGAATTCTAGTGGGTACTTTTGATGCTGCCAGCAGTACTTCATCTCTTAGCAACTGGTTCCGTAAAGGAATCACTTCAGAGAAACTTCAGTGGCTTTATGACTTTCCTGACATTATCTTTTCATCAAGCTACTTATTTCTCTCTTAATAGGCAAGTCCAGGTAATGAAAATATTGAGGCTGTAAGGTTTTTTTGTATGTAAATTCCTCTGAAGCTAAAAGTTTCTTGAAAAATCTTATGGAAATTTGGAGGCATCATTAATTACAAAAACATCTCACCAACACCTTTCACCCTTTTTCACCTCCAGTTTTTTAATCCCTGTATATACAGAAATTATGCATTCTTGAGATTATACTTCGACAACATTCATTTTTTATTTTTCTATTTTCAATGCATTTCCAAGTGTCTAAGAAAAGAACAGGAGAAGAAGTTCTAAAATCCTGCACAGCTTTTATTTCAATGCATATATAAGGAAGAGAAAATAAGAGGTGAAAGGAAGAGGAAAAAGCAGAAAGAAAAATTTTTATGTCACTCAATTTAAATGCTGAAATCTTTATTTTTTTCTTGATATTGCTTTAGGAAGTTTATTTTTCACTATACAGTGCAATTGATTTATAGTTGCAGCTACAGACTGGTGTACGACTTCCAGACATAATTAAAGCCTGTATGTAATTTAGATCACATGACCATCATCTACATAATGAAATTTATTTGCATATGTGCCTCAAGTGAGGCTTACATACCTGTTTAAGCTAGAGATCTCTGTTTCATTTGTTAGCACTGATGCTTGAAAATTTAAATTGACATTTATGCACATCTTTTATAGGGTATGTGCCATTTAACTGTGCCCTGTACTCTTCGTCTGAGACTAATTTAATAATTAAGATACATAAATCTATCCATATATGTAAGATTCCATTATAAGCATGAGTCTATACCACAAAACAGTTGGTTTCTTTCCAGTGAATTTATTCCCTCCAGGTCTTTAGTGATTCTAATGGGAACACAGACACTCAGCTCAAACAGACCATTACAGTTAAGTGCATTAATCTTCCATTAATTTCACGCACACAATTTTTTTTAAGTGTGGCACCATATTTTCAGAGAATACCCTACATTTTCCTCTACAGAGAGACGATTTCACGAGCAGCTCAAAGGAAATCAAGCACTCACCAGTCAGCATGGACTGATAGGCATTGTCAGAGATGGAGAAGATGTGTGGAGGGGCCTCCTGGCGCTTCTTGCCTCGGTAGGCCAACACCACCTCCGGGTTGTACACCGGCAGCCACTTGTAGGGGTTGACAGTGACGCAGAAGAGACCCGAGTAGGTCTGCGAGGAAGGGAGACAGCACGTTGGCTTCCCCTGAGCCTGGCCCAGCAGTTCCTGTGGCCGCCCAAAGGAAGCTGCTGCTGCCACTTACGTAGATCATCCAGGCTGCGTAACGCTCTTTGAGGTTGTACAGCACAGCGGGCTCGTGGAGGTGGGTCATCATGGCCATGTCCTCGATTTTATCGTACTTGGGAGGGTTCATGGAGAAGACTTGATCTTCCTTCACAGTCAGGGTCTGTCAAGGAAACAAAAGATCCACATGTGTCAGCTGAGAACCCAGTGAGGGAAGCAAATGTTGTTCTTCATCCTTGTTTTTCACTCACCTCTCCCCCTTCAGTCTTGACAGTGACTTTCCCTGATTCCCTGCTCTGGATTGTTCCTTTCACAAAGGATTCTTTCGGATGAGCCACAAAGACAGATGACTTGGCATCAAAAGGTTTGTTCTGGGCAGCAATTCTCTCTTTTTCCGATTTTCGGAGGTAAGGAGCCGCCTCCCCAAAAACAGCCATCTCAGCATCTCCAGAGGCCATGGCTGCACTCTAATGAAAGCTCGTCAGCAGAGGTGTCTTGTGGAGAAAAAAAAGTTATGGGTTATCAAGAAGAATAATATAATCTATACCAATGAGAAAGTTTCTTGCTCTTTAGCTAATAAATTCCTAGTTAGTCTCCAATATAAAATCTTGAGAAGAAACCAATGAAATCCATTTTGATTTGAAGTTAAAAGTACACTAGTCTGACCCAAGAGTAAGACTTAGACTTCTACAACATGTAGATCTTGTACCAGTAAATAGAACATCTTCTGAATATTGAGTACAATTTGGTAACTCACCTTGAATTCTGACCAGATTTGAGTTTTTCACATAAAAGAATCTACTGTCATAGAAAAATCACTCTCTGTTCTGGTCCTTAATTATGAGCCATGAGTCTTCAAGAGAGTACTTTCTTGCTGAAAGTATTACCCTTTGTATTAAAAATGAAAAATTACTTCACTTTTTAGATCCTCCCTATTTTCAACTATCTAGCCTAAGCATATTTGACTGAAATATAAGAGGATTTATGAAGAGAATTCATGCCGCTCTTTAAAAGTCCTATCCTAGAATATAGATTAGGAATGCATTATTCGGTGTGTTACCCTTGGAGGACAGCTTATATCCTGGAATACAGCCAACCTTATAAAATAGGAATGGCAGTTCTTTTTTATTGCTGAACAGAATTCCATATAATATTGCAGATTGAAAATACAGACATATATCAAAATTACATTGAAAAATTTTTGTTCACATGGGCACTCCCTCATGGAAATGGTTGTTAGAGAGAGAGAAGAAATGAAACAGGATATTGCAAGGGCATTGTCCTCTTTCTCCAAGCTCATGAAATGCATGCACTTACCCGGAAGCCTTCTGCGGAGACAGGCTAGACTTGTCTCTGGGAGATTTTATAGTGCCTCGTCTGCAGATGCTGCAGAGGATCCCCCTTTCTTCGGTCAAAACATTTCTGGCAAACCTTTTTTGGCCAAGCATTGTCTGTCAAACTAAGGGCATAAGTGTCGCTTGATTTGAATGATATAATTAGAACATTTTTATATCTTACTGACTACGTGAATACATCTATAAATAATTTCTCAAGAGTGTTAAGGAGAGAATCTATACTACTCGAGGCACTTAGAGAACTTGCATGGTTCTATTGCTGCCTTTCTCAGTGATTTGCTCCTTGACCCATGGTAGTTCCCTTGGTATGTTTATACCACAACTTTTCAGTCATGTAATGGTGATGACAATGTCTATGATGCTTTAGGAACATATGCATTGAGAGGAACAGGGAAAGTATGTCAAAAACTAGCAAATAATATTAGGAGCCACTTCTCAGTGGTATTTTTAAAAAGCAGGGTGTAAAAATCTATTACAGCTGAGTTTTCTGTATAGGACACTCTCAATAGCTGAAATGATTAGAAATAGAGTTGGGAGCCTGATCTCAAGTAATGGGAGACTCTACTTTGATATAGAACTCTTGAATAGATTCCTGAGCTGACTTTGAAGGAATCTAATGTTGCAAGTGAGTTGTTAAGGTTGCTTAAAGTATCACCATCAAAGGCATTAGTGAAAGTGGGTTCAATATAAATTTGCAAAAGCACAACAAAGTTTGATGGCAAGGTTCAGTCTATTACTTACAAAAAAGATCAAGAAAAATCGACTAAGAATTCCTTTAGAATGATTTGCACAACAACTGGGGATGCAAAGGATAAGGGTAAAAAGCATAAGAAAGATCCTTCTGTTGAGTTACGAGGTTCACAGAGGGCCCCTTGGTTTCTAAATTCCTGATGGAGTCTAGGTGCAGCTAGATGCAATCATAATACCAGACCTAGTCAGCAGTTTGTGTTTAAAGGATTTTAGGAGGACTTAATCATTGACTAATTTGACATTCATAAAGTGATTCAAAAGGATTTACTATAATTGCAACAGTGACTTAATTATAGATCCCAGATGGCAACATCAAAACTATACTTGCTGTAGAGTGCTTAAATGAATTCACACATGCATGCACACAAACACAAAGGCGTGTGTATAAATGTTCAAGGGTTGTACCTGTTAAAAGTTCCCTCTGACTTCAGTGAAATACTCACTTCAAATTTCATGGAATTTCTCAGTGGGCAAGGGTTGAGCCTCAGGGAGGAGAGGATATTGCTCTGGAACTCATCATCAGCTTTTGGTGAATTTTTTGAAAATCAGTCCTCCATTTTTCACAAACTTGAGAGTCATGAGTTTTGAGACACCTCACTCTGAGGGAGAGGCTGGTTGCAGCCTGCTGCAGTCCAGGGGAGCTCAAAGTGCCTGCTGTTTATAGGATTGCAAGATGTTTGGTTTTAGTCATCGATAAATTTCCATCTTGGCCACAATCCAGGTCAGTAATTACTGGTGTTTCCAAAATTGCAGCAACAATGGTACTGGAGTTACCAAAACTCCAGCAGCAATGGCACCATTCTACTTGGCTACGATTTAGGTAGGGGAAGTTCCAAGGCTTCCAGCAAGTGACTGATTATTCCCTCTCTCATCCTTCACCTTAGCCAGGCAACAAGAGTTCCTGATGCAGGCACTGCTGCTCCCAGCTTAGCCACACAAAGGCTCTTGGTAAAGTCAAAGCTTTATAGGAATTCCTGAGATTGTAGAGCAGACCTGAGGAGGAAGAGGGGATGCACTATCACATCAAAATACAATATATGCTTGTGCATGCATAGATAATATAGGCGTTTGTGCATATTTCATTTTAAAAGTGATTTCTCAATAAACTTCGCTTTCTCACTTTTGACAGTCTTACATTTCTTACTTGAAATTGGTGCATACTTGCACCTTTTATTGCCTACATAAATAACAAACTCCCTCTGTCAAATCTGTAGTTCCAGAGGTTCCTATATCCCCTCCTTACCTCCAACTCCCCACAAACCAGCATGCCATGCTTGTGCCAATCACACAAACCTTGGCATACAATTCCAGCTGCTATTCATTCTGATAAATCCTCAGTCTTGCAATGCTGTGCCATCAAAATAATTGCTTTTATACATTCACAGTCCCAGAAACACCTAACAACACAGCATTTTCTGTACCAGGGCATTAGAAGTAGCTGGGTGTGTAATGCTGATGGTGTGGGATAAAGAGATTTTCTGGTAGTCCAGGAGACTAACTGATCCAGTTTTAAGAAAGAGTGTAATCACAGTATCATATAAACATAGAATTGTTTAGGCTGGAAAAAACCAGTCCAACTGTTATCCCAGGACTGTCAAGTCCACCCTTAAACCTTGTTTCCAAGTGCCACATCCACATTTGATCTACACTAGTCATTTAGACTTCTTCAGACCCTCTAGATCTAAAGACATTTTTCTCCTGGTCATTTGCATTTCAATCATTAAAATATCTCAGGGAGTATCACAGTGAAGAGGTTAGAAAAACAATGCCTGTGATCCAGTGCAATATGCAGCATCAGATGATTTCCTGTGCTGCAGGAGCCCCTTCCAAGAGTGCTCTGGCACATTTTGGACCCCAGATTGGAAACTAAACTCAGAGCTCAACCCTGAGCTCACTAAATGAGTTATGGGAATGGTGGAATATCTCAAAAGACTAATTTTTTCATATGGATTAGGAAGAAGAGCCGCCCATTACCAGAGGACTGGTGTGGAAATTTTGAATTCTTGTCTAGTGCAATACAGTAATGTGGGGAGCATTTAACATCTGATTAATAATGCAAGCTCCACAAAATAATTCTCCATATAGGAATAGGGACCTCCTGCCAAATTCCTCTGTATGTTCAGCTGCTATTCACAAATCCCTGGAGAAAGATCAGTCATTCAGTTCTGAGAAACATGTACTGACCATAGCCTTATTTTCCTTTTTTTGGTTGAACAGCAGACTCATACCGAGCAGACTGCACTCAGGAGAGGTGAAAACTGTGAAGATGAATTCCTTATAGCTCTTGCCGTGTCCAGCACTGAAGTCCTGTGTTAAAATTTCTCCATGCTTATGCTGTTCAGGGAATTCAGGTTCCTCAAGTTTCCTGCTTCAGGCCCTTCACCAAGTGTCTCCTCATTTCTCAGCAGCTGTCCTTTCAGCACAGAAATACCAACTGCAAATAAAAGGGGACTACCAGACTGCTCACGCAACTCATGTAACACCCATAGGAGACTACAACTACTCCATACAAAACGGGAAGATGTTATTTTGGGTTCTAGTAATCACTGCCAGTAAGTGCTTGCAGAAGTCACTAATTAGGGTGTGAAAGAAAAGCAGTGTTGACTTACCTGGTCCAAATACAGCTGTGGATATAGCTGAAAATAAAGCTGTTTGAGAACTATCTATGACAATACCTGTAATGTAGAATCCTGTGAAGGTTTAAAATAGCCCACAAAATTCAATATGATTGTGCTTATAAAGCACATAGAAATAAAGAATCAAAGGGCAGCAATTCAGTTCAAGTAGACTGAAGACCCGTTAATGACACCATAGGAAATTTCCAAGGCAAAAGCCTGCTAATTATCAGAAAAGAACTGATGAAAGGTAGCAGTTGCTTCATCATAGAAACCAAACAGGCCAATCAAACATGATTACTTTTCCTGGTAAATACATGTTAGATGCTGCAGTTATCTTACTGTCCTTCTGTTGTGGGTTTACCTAGGAAGGGTCAGTCTTGCAAGTGACCTATGGTGCAGGAAGCAGTGCACCTTGCTTCCTGGGAAACAGAGCCAGTGACCAGCTAGTTTTGAGTATTGATGGGTATATAATCCAATTAAAAATTGTTCCGCCTCCAGGGGAAAAAAACATATTTAAGAAAGATACACCTGAGAAAAAAACCTTGTTTCCTGTCCTGTTGCTGCCAGAGAACAAGTCCTGTGCTTTTCTCTCTGGTAAGACTGGGCCCTTGCCCTTCCCCCCCCTCAGAGCGGGGAGGGGGGAGGTTTGGAAGGGAGTTTGCAGCAGTGCAGCTGAGCGTGGGGAGGACCCGGCCTGAGCTCTCCGGTTCCGATGCAGCTGGGCAAAACATGTTAACTACAGCGGGTAGAGCCGGGCCCCTGCTC
>VZTJ01004183.1:228069-282491 GCA_013397795.1 Orthonyx spaldingii | reverse complement strand
GTTGGAATGCTTGGCCAATTGAACAAAGGGGCTGCATCATTCCATCCCCCAGTTCTGCTTTCTCTGAGGACATTGAGCACTGCAGCTTGCTGGACATAGCCTTGCTCTTAGGAGCCCTTCCAGGGCCTAAAATCTCTTTGCCTGCCAAGCTCTTATAGTCCTTCACAGACTTCCAGTAGCAAACTGCATTGGTCAGCTCAGAACGTTGCATTGCACCTGCATTTGGCCACACTCCCTTCTCCTTTGGGGCGTGAGACAGCAACTCCCTATTCCACAGCCTTTCCCCTAGGGAATATGCCTAGGAGGAACCTGATCCTGAATTGAGCTGGCTAAATGCTGTTATTTGATCTTTAGAACCAGATTGGTTTTGGAAGACCTACCAAGAAGATCACCTTTGTCACCAATGGATTGGTCAACAACCTCAGGTCTTACGGAGCAGACGTCTTCTCTATGTGCAGTGGAGTCACCACCTACATGGCTTACGAAGTTCACGGTGAGTGCAAGCAGAGGAATTCTGTCTCTAAGGGACCTGGCATTTGTTCCCTTAGGGAATGACTAAGGCAGAATTGCTGCTCTTCCACCTTGAGATGCACAGAAACCAAGGCCTTCGGCAGTTGCACAAAGAGTTTGTCACCTCCGCAGATCAGGACTGAGACAGGGTGGTGTCACAGCCCCCAGAAATGACTCAAAGCAAACCCTTAGAGCTCCTTTTCAGGAACCTTAAGGGGAGTTAATTTAGGCCCAGAGTGTTTCAGTTCACATTGAGCTAACTGTAATGCCCAGGCACAGAAAAAGGGTCATCCTAAGAACCACTGCCATTCAGCTCAGAGCTTGCTGACAAGTTGACCCAGCAGCCACCAAACCCTTGTGCTTCACAATGGTAAGCCAAAAGGCATCCTTCCTGGGAGGTTATTCCCAGGGGCAACAATCACATTCCCCAGGGCTGTAATGACCTACATTTCATAGGATCCTTGCAGAACGTCACAGCCCATGTGTCTGGGACCATGAATTTGCAGTAGCCTAAGCATGTAAAGCCCAGCCATTGGGACTCACAGGAGTGAGTGCAATAGAGCCCCAACTCCTGCACGGGAAATCCCAAAGGGTTTTCAGGAGCACATCTTTGTGGGCATCCCTTGCTGAGCCACAGAGATGATGTTCTTTGGGAACTCCAAGAGAATCTGTCCCTCGTTCAGCTCAAACATTCCTAATGCAGCAATTCTTCAGAAGCTGGCTCGTTCTGAGCAACGCCACCACCCTGCTGTAGAAAGGCAGCCAAGATGTTAGGCATTAGATCATGGGATTCTGTTTCTTCCTTTCTTGTTTTTCAAGGACTCCAAGTGAATCTGGGATCATGCATTACGCTCAATGTCCTGAGAGTTGTGGACCTGAAGTACTGTGCTAGCAATGGCATTGGAAATGAAAATGAACAGGTGAGAAAACCTTAGCCCTTACGTTTGTTGAACTGGGTGCAGGGGTTCCAGAGGTGCTGCCCAAAGCCAACCGTGATGCCCTTCTTGCCTGGCATCTCCTCTTTTGAGAGCTTCCTGCTTCAGGGTGCAGATGCTGAAACAGAGCAATGGCTCAGCAGATGTTTCCGTGCCAGACCTTGAGTGTGGATTAACTGTGGCCAGAGGTCTTGCACGCATCAACCTCTCAAGGCACCAGATGACAGCTGTCAGATGCAGCAATGATTCCCTGAATCCCCGCAAAGAATTCTTGCGGCCTCTGCCCAACGCCACAGCCTTGATTGTGGGTCCTTTTGAAAAGACTCAGGGCAGTGCCAGCACTTTGCGGGGGGAAGCACTTCTTCTATTGGAGCAGGGATTTTTCGGAAGCTTTGGGGACATCACTGTCTCCCTTCAAAGACTAAACATCTTCTTTCCCTTGGCTTTTCAGTCTCAGCAGACGGATAACAACTGCCAGGTCTCTGTTGGTGGTGTTTTCCAAAATCTGACCCTCAGTAGTCAAACACGTGTGGTGGTTATTGAGCAAAGGAGCAACCAATTGTCATGGAAAACCATCTGGAACTACAACACGGTGAGTGGCAGGGAGGGTGCTCGTTCACAAAGCGTACAAGGAGACTGGCTCGTGGTACAGCTGGCCCGGGGACGGGGCTTGTTTCCTTATGCTGACCATCCTGAGTCCACGATTTGGCGTAGAAACTCTCGGCATTTGTTAGTCTTTTTGGCTAATTTTGTCTCATCTTTTTAGGTGGAAAATCGAACTGTGAGTGCTCAATAACTTTATTTTACAGGGCATCATTGCAACCAAAGTGATGCAAGAGAGAACTTGCTACATTTCCACCATGAACAGAAATCAGATGCCCAGCTTTGATGCTCTTTTTAGATTGGCTTCAGAGAACAGGGTAAGATTCAAAGTCAGCAGTTGCGTGGAATATTGTACTGTATTTGGTATTCATTTTTTGTCTATAATACTGCCATTCTCAAAACTTTCTTAACTAACTGGTGAATTAAAAGCCTTTTTAATTAAGCCCCAAGGGATGGAAAGGTGTCCCTAGAGGCAGCTGGGACTCAAACACCAAGCCCCGAGTCCTCATTCCAGAGCTAGGAATAGGCCAAGCAGGAACCAGATCCCAGCACTGACCTTGCTGAAGGCTTTTATTTGATGTTTAGAACCAGATTGGTTTTGGAAGACCTACCAAGAAGATCACCTTTGTCACCAATGGATTGGTCAACAACCTCAGGTCTTATGGAGCAGATGTCTTCTCTATGTGCAGTGGAGTCACCACCTACATGGCTTACGAAGTTCAGGGTGAGTGCAAAAAGAGGAATTGTGTCTCTAAGTGACCTGGCATTTGTTTCCCTTGGGGAATGACTAAGGCACAATGGCTGCTCTTCCACCCTGAGATTGACAGAAACTAAGCAACAAACATGCATCCTTGTGGAAGAACAGCCTTTTTTATGGAGATGGATATAAATCTGCTGAGTTACTGCCAGTTTCTGAATCATAGAAGTTCTTGTATTGAGGTAAAAATTATATTCTTTTGAAATATATTCAGATAATTATTTTACTCTGAGGAGATAATCCTGAAGCACCATCAAAGTATTCTGAGCCTTTCTGCAAGCTGATTGTTTCCAACCTTCTTTGGGAAAACACTCGACAGCTCAGGCCCCAGCTGTTGCACTATGGCAAAGCAGCATTTCCATTTACTCACTGCTTGCTTTGCATCAAGCTTGCTTTGGCACCTGAAACTGCTCCAAGTGATTGGAAAGGCAAGTGCAATGTGCCAGGTATTAAGGGCTGTCAATAAATGGGCAGAGCACTTAACAGCATCTAAGCCAGTGCCTCTTTTTTTTTCCTTTTGTTTTTTTGATGTTGTTTGTATAGGACCCCAACTGAATCTTGGATCATGTATTTTACTTGAAGTCCTCAAACTTGTGGACCTGAATTATTGTCATGGCAGTATCAAGGCCTGAGAACCTTACCTTTCTTCAGTCAAGAACAGAGGCTCCAGAGCTGCTGCCCAAGGCAAACCCCGATGCCGTTCTTCCCTCACATCTCCTTTTAGAGAAGTTCTCATGGATTTAGATGCTAACACAGATCAGGTGGTGACCAGATCTTACAAATAAATTCCTTCATTATGGATTAACTCCAGCTTGTTGGTCATTACTCTATGCTTTTGCATCTATTAACACATTCAGAAAAATATTTTTGTCTCTCTTCTGCCCCATTTGAGCCCTTCAAAAGCTATTTTCATTGCCAGCTTTCAATGCAGGGCACACCCAGAGAGCTGGTCACGCTGTAGGATGTGTATGGTACAACCAAGTCATCCACACTCAGGACCTTCCTTCCCTGTTCAGGGGAAGATGCCTCACATTAAAAATCTTGATTCAGGGGGCACAAAAGGCAGAAAGAAAGAAGTGAAAGCAATGAATCTGCCTTCTTTTAAGGCAAGAGGATTCTTCTTTGTGGGATTTACAGAGTTGTTCTAAAATAAAGCAAGATTGGAATTGCTGTTGCTCAAAACTTTAAAATCAAGATGGAGTATTTCCTCTTCTCTAACAGAAACGGCAGGATGCCCCAGCTTATCCAGGTGAATACAAATCTGGCTTTAGTACCAATACCAGTCATGCCCCATCCCCCATTTCCTGATGTCCTCTCATAAGCCCCAGGGCCTTTATTCTGTAGCAGGTTGCAAGGATGCAGAGTTCACTGGGGCACCTCTCAGGCAAATGTATCTGAATTACCTAGCTGAGCTCACATCACTCAGGAATTACTGTGATTTAGAACCAACCTCATCATCTCTGGGGAATCACTTCACATTTCACCATAGCAAGATTACCACCCCCTTGGTCTGAGCAGTGCTTTAGGTCACAGGTACAACTTCAGGCTGAGTCCTTTGCCACATAGACACAAAGCATCACCACAAGTTTACTGGGAATCTGTGCTCTGCTCCTGATGATCATTTCTTCCCATTTAAAAGTTACTGCTAAACACACTGGACGTGCCAGGACCAGTTTTCTTTCACTTGCCTGTATGCAATTAAATCAATCAGGCAGGTATCAAAGCCTCCTCTTATCAGAGCACTTCCCCAGGAAACTCGTCATGCTTCTGTGAACACAGGGCACCTGCCAATAAGGTAAACCCATTGTCAGATTTAACTTTGGGATATTATGTATAAAAAGTAAGAGTACACATCAATTACCAGCAGAGCTGGCCTGAAAGTGCTGAGCCTGTACACAAAGTAAACTGGAAGTCAGAATTATTTTAAGACAGAAAACAACTTGATGCAAGATAAACAGTCACGATGTTAAAATGTGAATTTCAAACGCTCCTTTCAGACTGTGATTGCTTCTCTTCTTAGTGGTTTCCGGGCTCTAGCTCTTGCTAACAGGGTGTTGTGAATGAGTGGTTTCAGTCACTTAAAGAATCACCATAAAAGGTATTGGCAAAAGCAGGTTTTAAGATGAATTTGTGAAAGTACAAGTTAAAAGTTCAATGGCAAGGTTTAGTCTGTTGCTTACAGCATGGATCAAATCTGCAAAGGAAAATCAAATTAAAATCACTTTAGCATGGCATACACAGAGCGTAGGGGTGCAAAGGGTGAGGGTGCAAAGGGTTTAAGAGTATTTAATCATTGACTCATTTACAAGGTGATTCAATAGGGTTTACTACAATTACAACAAAGACTAAAATATAGATTCAAGATAGCAACATTCATACCCTAATCTCTCCTCGTGCACACTCAGAGGCCCAGAGCTGTCTACATCTACATCTATGTGTACAAAAGTACCTGTTAAAAATTCCCCTTGACTTCACTGAAGCGGGTCAAGTGCCTTTGCATTTCTCAACAGGTGAGGGTTGAGGAGTGAGGACATCAGCCCGGTCTTCAGAGACAGTCTTTAGAGTATTGCAAACCTGAGGGTTTGCAAGCTTCAGGAGACATCCCACTCCAAGGGAGATGCTTGTGGAGCCCACTGCAGTCCAGGGAAGCTCCAAGGCCTCACTTAGCACTGCTGTTCATAGAGTCAAGAGATGATTGTCCTTAGTCCCCAGCAGATTTCCTCCCTGGCCATATCCCAAGCTGGTAACAATGGTCCTGTTCCCCTCAGGCTGTGATACAGGAAGATAATGTTCCACAGCTGTCAGGGGATATGGATTATCCCTTGTTCCTGCCTTGCTCAGGCATGTTCCTGATACAATCAGTGTCACTCCCACGTTTCCCACTAAGAGCTCCCGGTGCGGTGCTGGAAACCAGGTGGGGACAAAGCCTGAATGTAAAGTCTGACACAACAGCACTAACAGCTTCCCAGCCTCCTATCTGAGGCCAGAAATGATCTCCCCTTTAATCTGATCTCCAAGAGCAATAATTCCCCAAAACATGGCTACTAGAGCTAATGCTTTGTTGAGTGAAACACTGCTGGGGATCCACAAAGCTAAATCCTTACCTCCTTTAATATTGTCCAAAAATTGGAACATGGAGAAAAACTCCAAGGAGCACCACAATGAAAGTTCACACCACTCTGGCACTGGTTTCTGGCCCTGTTTGTTTCTTTGATGCTCAGGGACCTGGGTTTTACCAATTGCCACCCAGAGAGAACCGCTTCATTATCTCCAGGAACAGACTCCAAAGCTTGAGCCCATATGGAAAATGTGTGCAAGCCCTGTGCAGAGGAATTCCCTCCTACCTGGCTTACCCAGCTCCTGGTGAGTGTGCCACTGACAGCCTTTTGCTCCAAAATAAAGACAAGGTTGCAAATTACTTGCTCCAAGTGAAGCTAAGTCAATCATTGAAATCCTGTTGTTTTATTTTTAATGTGTGGGTGAATGCATTTGCAGGAAGGTCTGGGCTGTGCCTCTTGACACAATTCTGAGTGTTTCAGGTAACCTCAGGCATTTACAACACCTGGCTGCCAGGGGTCCTGCACGGTTCCTCTCTCCAGCAGGGCCACACAGGGCTGGGGAGAGTGTGATTCACCCCAGAGCCCATGCAGAAACCCTGTGTTTTCTCACAGAAATCCACACAAGCTCTGCTGCTCATAAAGAACCAGGAATGTGACCCCCCTCTTTGGTGTAGCAGTACAAAAAAAAAATGTCCCTTTTGACTTCAGACTCGCCTCAGTGAAACCAAGACCAGAATTTGATTTAATACTGCAAGAGCAGCAATGGTTACAAGTTATTTGCCTATATATTAAAAACCCTCCTTTGTAAAATAATGGGTTGGATTGCAGTTGAAATTTTGGAATCTTTACAGTGATTTCCTGCCACAGACTGGAGTTGCTCACAGAATGAAACTTGACACTGGTATCAAATATTCAAAAACCTCCCCAACTGAATGACTGCCACTGTCAATAAGTATTTACATCACCACAGAAAATAAGCTGAGGCAAGCTAAAGACAAATATTGCTGTCACCTAAAAACCACAAAGAAACCTCTACAGACTTGCACACGTGTGGGATATTTCAGCTTGAAATGCTGATTTCTTGTAAAACAGTTTTCAGTGGCCATCTTGTACTTGGGCCACGTATTTTGGTGGGTGCTATGGTTACAGGGAACATACAGTGCATTTTGGAAGGTACAAAGGCTTTTCCTTATTTTGTCTACTGCAAGATTCTCAGGTTTTTCTATTTTTATTTCTCTAGCCTATATCTGGTCTTAAATTCCATGAGAATTTTCGAAAGTAATCAGTACATATCAGAAAAATGCTGTAAAACCTATTTATTTTTTACCTACAAATAGAATCCTACCTCATAATCATCAGACTCCAACAAGTAAAAATTTGCAGAGGTGCAATCCCCATATTTATCAAGCAATTACACCAGGAAATATTTTTCAGTGACATACAACAGGGATACAAATGATAAAATAATTTTATTGCAACACTCACTCCTTCCACACCTAATTCTGAAAACATATAAAAGGTGGGAGGTTCACATCATTTATTCTGCCTTCAGCAGCATCAGCTCTGCAGCCAGGATGTATCTCCCTGTGAGTATGCATGCTTTTCTTCCTTGTAAACTGAAACTTTGATTCAAACCCAGTGCTTTATCCCTCAGAAGTGCTTCTGCCTCTCCAGAGCGCAAAGGCTTTCTCTGGGGAAATTTTGCTCCTCCAGAATGAGCAACTCAGCCCCAAAGGAGCTGAGGAGGTAAGGGTTTTTTCAGGGCTTGGCTGGACATGGTTCAGAAAACAGGGAGCCTTTAATCCATGTCCATTATTGTCAACGCTTTTGCACAACTGGAGCCCTGCACTAGAGGATCAACCCCTTGCCTGTAATGCCAGAGCAGAAGAAATGGAGAAGCTTTCTCCTCACTCTTGTAGAATACCTGTGTGTGCCTGCACAGGTGTGAGAAACAACTTCAGCTTCAGCCCTTGAAGGAGCAGGTGTGAAATGTGTCTGCTTTGCAGCACCCTGAGCAGATTTGTCAGCCAGAGCTGCAGTTCCACTTTTGTGTTTGATTTTCATTTCAGATATTGACTGCAGTCCTTCTTGGACTCGTCCTGACTCCAGCCCTTGCTGATCACGTGAGTACAGTGAACAATTTCCACATGGCTGCTCTGTCTATTCCCTGCTTCACAGAGCTCCTTAAATCTTTCATTTTTCTAAAGGTTTGGGGAGGTAATCATTTGAAAAACCTAAGTTTTCTTTTATTTGTTTTTCTAACATCAACAGACAGAAGTAAGCAAGAAAATGTCCATTGGTGGAGGCTACCAAATTATGACCATCAACAGAAAATGGCTCGTGGCAAGTATTGAGCAAAAGACCAACCATGGGTCCTGGAAAACCATCTGGAACTATGACACGGTGAGTGCAGGGAGCTTGTTCAGAGACTGGATGAGGAGACTCAGTAAAAACAATTTTATTACTTTTTTTAATGTGTACGTAATTCCAATATTAATGATTGAAAGAATAAATTCCAAGTGGTGAATAACTTTATTTTACAGGGCTTTATGGCAACCAAAGTGCTGCCAGAGAAATCTTGCTACATTTCCATAATGAACAGAACAGAGATGCCCAGCTTTGATGCACTTCCCCAGCTGGCTGCAGACATGAGGGTAAGATTGAACAGGAGCAATTACTTGGAAAATTGTACTTAATGCAAAATAAACTGATATGTGTGACCTTGCTGTTTTCAAAACCAACAGGTACCTTAAAGACCAGGTTCATCACACCATTAATTAGATATTTTTATCCATTTCAATGATATTTTAAAACAATGTAACTTGAAACCTTTGAAAAATTGGAATACTCTTGTTCAGGTGCTTCCCATGGACAGTTTACATATTTTGCCAATGTCGTAGCTCATTAAGTTATTATTAAAATTTTTATAACAAATAAAACTAAGAATATACCTGGAATTAAATGGATCAGGGCACTAATCTTGCTGAATGCTGTTATTCAATGTTTAGAACCAGAATCGTCAAAGACCCCCTGCAAAGGAGATCACATTCACCCTTGTCAGGAGAATTATTCGTGACCTTGAGTCTTATGGACCAGACACCTTCTCTATGTGCAGAGGACTCACAACTTATGTGGCTTACGAAGTTCACGGTGAGTGCAAGCAGAGGAATTCAGTCTCTAAGGGACCTGGCATTTGTTTCCCTTGGGGAATGACTAAGGCAGAATTGCTGCTCTTCCACCTTGAGACACACAGAAACCAAGGGCTTCAGCAGTAGCACAAAGGGTTTGTCACCTCCGCAGATCAGGACTGGAACAGGGTGGTGTCACAGCCCCCATAAATGACCTGAAGTAAACCCTTAGAGCTCCTTTCCAGGAAGCTTAAGGGGAGTTGGTTAATTTGGGCCCGGAGTGTTTCGGTTCTCATTGAGCTCCTCTGTACTGCCCAGGCACAGAAAAAGGGTCATCCTAAGAACCTCTGCCCTTCAGGTCTGAGCTTGCTGACGAGTTGACCCAGCAGCCACCAAACCCTTGTGCTGCTTGGGCACTCCAAGAGAATCTGTCCCTCGTTCAGCCCAAACATGCCTAATGCAGCAATTCTTCAGAAGCTGCCTTGCTCTGAGCAACACCACCACCCTCCTGCAGAAAGGCAGCCATTGCTATGGAGATGGGCATAAATCAGCTGAGTTGCTGTGGGGTCCCTTAATTGTAATTTGATTACTTGCAATTCAATTTCTTGTATTGATGGGGAAAAAACCCACATTTGTTTTAAATATATCCAAGGAAACCAAGTTGTTCTCAGAGGAGCTCATCCTGAACACCATCAAAGGGTTCTGAGCCTTCCTGCCAGCTGATTGTCTCCAGCCCTGCCATGGAAAGATGCCTTAGGGCTCAGGCTCAGCATGGTGCACTCGGGCATGGCAGGATTTCCTCCTACTCACTGCTTGCTTTGCTTTAAGCATTGACTCTGTCACCTGGGAGGGCTCAATGGGATTGAAAAGGGGAGTGCAATGTGCCAGGTGCTGAGGGCTGTCCGTGAATGCACAGAGCACTTAACAGCATCTCAGTCTGTGTCTTGTGGTAATCGTTCTGCTTTTTTTGTTTTTAAAGGACCGCATTTCAATCTCGGATCATGCATCAGACTTGATGTCCTTCAATATTTGGCCCTCACCTACTGCCATAACAATAACTATGCATGAAAATCATACCTTTCTTGAGCCTTGGGTGGATGCTCCAGCTGCTGCCCAAAGCCCACCCTGATGCAGTTGTTCCCTGGCATCACCTCTTCCAAGAGGTTCCTTTGTGGGGATTGAGTACTGAAACAGATCAATTGGTGACCAGAGCTATCAATTAAATTCCTTCATCATGAATTAACCCCAGCCTGTTTGTCATTACCCTTTTTCATCTATGAACACCGCCACAAAAACATTTTTAATGTCTCTCTTCTGTCCCACCTGAGCCCTTCAAATGCTCTTTTCATTGCCAGCTCTCAGCACACCCAGAGAGCTGGGCAAGCCCCAGGGTGTGTACGGTACAAACAAGGCATTCACAGCCAGGACCTTCCTTCCCTGTTCAGGGGAAGATGCCTCACATTAAAAATCTTGATTCAGGGGGCACAAAAGGCAGAAAGAAAGAAATGAAAAGCAATGAATCTGCCTTTTTTAAGGCAAGAGGATTCTCCTTTGTGGGATTTACAGGGTTGTTCTGTTCCTAAAATAAAGCAAGGTTGGGATTGCTGTTGCTCAAAACTTTAAAACCAAGATTGAGTATTTCCTCTTCTCTAACGAAAATGCCAGGATATGCTTCACAGGACTGGGATGAGGGTTCTGAGGAACAAAACCAGCCAGAATGGCCTCAGTGCTGCAGAAAGTTGTTGTGGTGCAGCCGGTGACACTTCATGGCAGAGAGCAGTGCGTGGCAGATGCCCACAAAGCCACCTCCCGGCTCTGATGTGCAGTGATTTGGGATTTCAGAAAGCCACAGCTGCACCCTGCATATTCTCTGCTGCATTTTGTGCTGTGAAATTTAAAGCACATGCTGATTAGTGTGGTCCTAAAGACAGCAAACAAGACTCACTCAAAGGAGATCTGTTACCACGATCAGGAGATAACTTGACAACACAGCACGGGCTGGAGAGGGAGGGTTTAGCATTTATCAGCAGCTGGGAGCAGGTCAGGGTAATTAACCTCTTCCAGAGAAAGCCTCCAAGCAGGAACAGGTTCAGTTAGATCCAAGGCTTTGCCTCATAGATCAGTGGTCGCATTCTTCGTGTCAACAGCACTCTGAAAGGGAGAGTCAGACACTGCTGTTCACCAAGGCAGGAGGATCTGTCTTTAAATCCTGTAGGATTATGTGAAATGTAGTCAGTCAACTCGAATCTTTCCTTTTGTGCAGTTCTGCTCCCTCCTGCTGGGCACACGTGCTTGTTCTTTTGCCTTCAAACCAGTGGGCACCAAACTGCAGAAGATGCTAATATTCATTTAAACAAGCTATTGTTCATCAGGGCTTCAGATAATCCGAGGTAGCCCGTGCCAAGGATGAATGGAGCCTCTTGGGCAGTCACAGTGGGGTGCTTTTGCCACTCATTTTTCAGTCAGGCTGATTTCTGAAACCTTCTTAGATTATGGTGGCGGTATTTCCTGTGACGTTTTCTTCTATTTTATTTAATATATTACAAGCCATATATTTTCGTCTGTGTGCTTAGTGTAACCCTCTGCAGGAAGGAGTCACAGACATCCACAGAGTTAGCAGCCTCTGTTAAAAAAGCAGGTGGGACAAACTTGAATCAGCAAAAAAAATTATGCATTGCAGCCTTACGTGTTACAGCAGAGGCAAACAAAGTCACAGCAGGGAAAAGATAAAAGCAAGAGACAAGGGAGCTCTTGATCCCTGGAAAAAAATAGAGCAGTCCAGGGAAGAAAAAAAATGCTCTTGGCCACTGAGTGTCAGCCTCGAGTTGTACAACCGAGATGGAAAAGGCACCCAGGTCCCAGCCAGAGGAGTCTGCTGTGCCACACCACCAGGAGCGTGTGGTGGTGCCAGCACTGGCACGGCTGCGCCGAGCCACAGCACCCGGAGGTGCAGGCAGTGACTTTAAGGATGGGTCTGCACCGGGCAGGGATTCCTGGGCAGTGATAATTTCATTGTGAGAGTAACACTGGGTAGTGCAGGGAGCCTCCACACCGTGCTGGAACAGCTTCCTGGCACAGGGTGCCTGCCCCTGGATCCCTGGCAGTGCCCAAGGCCAGGCTGGACAGGGCTTGGAGCAGCCTGGGACAGTGGAAGTGTCCCTGCCATGGCAGGGGTGGCACTGGATGGGCTTTAGGTCCCTCCCAGCCCAGCCCAGGCTGTGATTCCGTGCACAGAGCCGGGTGCCTCTGTGAGCAAAGAGCCTCTGTGCTGGTACCTGGGCTGCTGAGGGCTCTTGATGTGCTCAGTGCACAAATATGCTGAGAACCAGACTCCGCTCGGCCTGAGCTCTGGCCACGAGGTGGCATTCTCTGAGCTTCTTTTGCTCAGGAAAAGTAGAGCTTGCCATCTTTAATAATAACAATAATAATTAAGGGAGGGGGGTGGAAGCCACAAACCCTCCCTGTATTTTCTGAAGTCTGTGACAAAGCAAGATTTGTGAGGAGGCTGCTCCTGCTCTTGCCAAACAATGGTGCTCCTTTCTGAGAGCTGCAAGGGAGACTGAGGGTCAAGTCCCTTTAAAAAAAAAAAAAAAGTGAAATACAGTATTGTGCATCTTGAAATCTGAAACCAAGAAACAGAAGTGCAAGGGAAACAAGGGGGAAAGTCTTGCAATTCCTGTGGACAACTGGTGCAAGTGGAGTTTTAAGGAATACAATACACATATATACCTTTTAAAGGTCATTGAATGGCTTTTGTGGAGAAACCTGTGAAATAAAGGAGCCTTGGAAGAAGAGATTTCTTTTTCTCCTCCTCTCTGGATATAATGGCCATTGCAAAGCAAAGCATCCTGAGATTTGGCTTCAAATGTGTCTTCCTGGCAATTTTTACACTCACCTGTGATGGACACGGCGGAAAGAGGGAGAACGGTGGTCCTGCCTGCTACGGAGGATTTGATCTGTATTTCATTCTGGACAAGTAAGTCAGTCCCACTTTGTTCTTTTTCACAGAGTTCTTTCCCTAGGCACGAACTGGAACGGCACACGCTGATAACGAGGAGGTTTTTTTTGGGTTTTTTTTTTTTTTTTTTTTTTTGGATTTTGGTTTTGTAGAAGTCGCTGTGTCCCCAGGGGACCTCTGAAACTCCTGACTGCTTGCTTTGTTATTGTTGTGGTGACTCCTTTGGTAGGTCCAGTGCGTAAATCCCGTTGTGCCCTGTAAATCACATCATTGCAAGTTTTCCTGCTGTGGGAGCTTTGTGTGTGCTCGAACTCGAGTTTCTTAAAACAGTGGCTGGGAGAAGGGCAGCACCCTGGTCCCCTCTGGCTTCCCGGGGAGGCTCAGGAGAGCAGGGCGTGCGGAGTTATTCCTGCAGAGCTGAAAACCGGGAGGAAACGCTCGCCCGCCTGGAGCTCTGCCCGTGCCCCTCTGCCCCCCGAGCTCTGCCCCTGCCCTCTGCTCCCTCAGCTCCTCCGGGAGCAGCAATTCCAGGGAAAACCCAGCCCGGAGAGGGGCTGAATCCAGCTGCTGGGATGGAGGACAGCTAGAGCGCCTTGTTTAAAGAGAGCTTTGTTGTCTCTAGCTGAGTCACACTTTCTTTGTTTCTTCTGGTAATCAAATGCATATTTTGACTGTTTCGCTGGTTGTAGTGAAGATAACTTCCTACCTCCCTTTTTCATCACTAATTGTCACGGTGTCATCTCCTTGGCACTGTAAGTGTGCTGCTTTTTTCAGATGTGGATGGAGCAATGTGGAATCATTCTGTGCTGAGCTTTGGAAAGCTTCATACTAAAACAATACAATAATTTAGGGGAAAAAAAAAAACCAAACAACTCAAACATAAAAATACTAGCTGAAATTATTGTCCTGATTTTCTTGATCAGGAATAGTTATTTTGAACCAAAGGCTTGGAAATACTGGAGGTTATGCCTGCCACAGCCATGGCACTGACATTAGTAACCATAAATTTCGGAGACAGGAAAGTATTTGCAAGTTGCCAAAAGCGCTCACAGATGAAGTTTCTGACTGATCCTCTCGAGTGTTTTGCAGTAGCTCCCACATTCCATCAGTATAAATGACTTGGAATTACATAACCCTTTATTACAAAATACTGGGTAGAAGCTAAGACTGAGACACTGGCTGCTTCAGTGTCCTGATGCTCCAGGGGAAAGATTTATTTATTTTATTCAGTGGAAAGATCTACCCGGCTTATTCATTTTGCTGCTCTTCGGTTATTAGGTGGAATACCTCTGTTGCTACAAATGGAAAAATCCCAAACCCAAACAAACCCAGAGCATGATTTGTACTGCAGAAAGCTTTTGTCAACTGCATTCCCCTGGAAGCTGAAGCAGGATTGAAGGTTTTCTCAAATCCCATGGATGTGCTGTTTCACCTCTGAGCTAATGTGACTTCAACAGGCCCTTAATTCAAGTTCTGTGCTGTTCCCTCACTGAAATCCGTGACTTCTGAGCCTCGCTCAAGGGATTATGGATTTGGGTGGAAACACAAGCCTTGGCACAAACTTTAAAGCAGGCAGGCTGGCCCCAGTGCATGTATCAAGGTATCCAACAAAAATCCTGCTTTGAGAGTTGCAGAATTCCTATTTCTGGGATTTTTTTCTGGTGCAGAAATGGTCAGGATCTGATGTAAAAATTTCCTTGGTCTCCAGTGGAATTTGGAGGAGCTTGGTGGGTTTTCAGCTGTTCCTGAGTACAGTACACCATTGGACCTGGTTGTTTAACCTCTGATGAGAGATTTACTGTGGTGGAGTTGGTTATCCCACATCCTTTAACACTTTCATGGAATCACAGAATGTTTGAGTTGGAGGGGTCTTTAAAGATCACCTGGTTCCACCCCATGCCATGGGCAGGGAACCTTCCACAGACCTTCTCTGGTCCTTTGGTTGCAAAATCTCAAACTCTGTCTGTTTTCTCAGTGTAGTCTCAAGCTGTATGCTCTCTGGAGTAGCTCTTTGCTGTTTAGGGTACCCTTGTGTGTCGGTTTAATTAATGCTGACTGTGACCACCCCAAAACGGGCACGGTGCCCAGCTGGGCAGTGAGCAAACACCCCCCACCAGCACAGCTGGAACGTTCAGGGGCAGCTCCCAAATTCATTTATCTGCAGGTAGGGAGCAAGGAATAACACTTGAGTCTCCTCAGCAGCCCTTTGCTGTAGCCTGTGTGTGCCACGGGGATCATTTCTGTGCCGTGCAGGCAGTGGGGGATTTCTGCCCACGTGCAGAAAACACTCAAGCAGCTCTACATGTGTGAAAGAAAACTTGGCTCTGAGAGATCCTTGGCAAAATGCAGCGAGGAATCCAAGCTGTTTCCTGCGATCCCTTCCTCATCCAGCCAGGCACTGGAACTGTTTTTAACCAGTGGCATTGAGGTAAAACTCCTGCCCTAGAGGGGCTGATGGTTGTTGCTTTGGGTGTAGCTTGAGTAGCTGTAGGTACTGTGATTTAAGCAGGACTAAGTCCAGATTTGCACTCAGAGTGTGGAAGGCACAGGGCCCCGATGGGATGGAAACTGGCAGACCCCAGGCAGGGAGCCTGAGCCTCAGGATCTGCTCCTTCCCCTGGGAAATGAGCCCTGGAGCAGAGCTCAGCACAGCACCCACAGAGCTGCAGAACATCCCAGCTGCCCTCAGTGCAGGAAACACAAGCCTGGGATGGGGAATGGTGACAGGGAGTGTCTGTAGAGAGAGATTCAAAACCATCTCTGCTCTTCTTTGACCCAGGGAGTGATTCCTTGGGTTTCTTTCCAGGACCCCAGCCCTGCATCCAGAGCAATGCATTTTGGAGGGATGGCAGGGGCTTGCAAGGATGTGCAGGGATGGCTTTTCTCTGTGTTAGCCTGAGGGATGCCAGCGAAGCAGGGTGGAGAAATTTGTGCATTTTTGTGTCTTTTTGCTTGTTGCCTGAAGGAACGTAATGAACTCCTAAGTCTGCCCAGGGCAGGCAATTGCAGTGAGCTGAGCTCATGTGTGAAATCCTTGCCAGTCAGGACCTGTGGATGTGGTTTTTACCCAGTGATGCCTCTTAGGGAACTATTCCTGGTAAAAGGAAGGGGTAGGAGGTTCCTCACAGCCAGGATGAAGAGTGTGCTGCAGCACTCTGCGCTTTATCTGCCGCCTGATGTAAATTCAATCCATGGCTACTTGTTTATTGGTTGTTTTTTTTGCATACCCCCTGCCAGCCAGGAGGAGAAGAATGTTCTTGGACTGAGACTGGGCTGAGAGGCTTGTCCTGCTCTGAACTGAGCCTCTGTAGAACCTGTGACCTCCCGTGTCTGGCAGTGCCCCCGGTGAGCTGTCTCTGAGCTGTCTCTGTGGAGTGTGGCACAAGAGAACAGCGTTTCCTCAAAGAATTGCATCACCTCTCAGACGTCTTTGTGTCGTGGAGGGCTTTCAGAGTTGCTCCTGAACTATTTGGAAAGACAAAAGACACTTCTTGGCTCATTTGTGTTATTTTTGAAGAGCTCAATATCAAGAGATGCTGCACAACTCCTTAGGTAAATGCCATCTCTGAGAGCCGTGAGACTTCTTGGAGTTAGTCCACCCCCGTGAAAGTTTAAGGAGATTTTTTGATCAGCATCAGCCTCTGAACCAAGTGTCTTTATGTCCTTCTGCCAGCTGCAGAGCACATAACTCATGTGAGGTCTTGGTGTAAGAGGGTGTGGGACTGATTCTGTGACTCTTCGGTTTGTGAACTGAACAAACCCACGGGTATTCTGAGAAGGGGCAACAACAGAAATGGAAAAGTGGAGTCTAAAAAGTGCAGGAAAGACCAAGCCTAAGGTTTGCTTTGCTGCAGCTTTGGGTTCTGGAGCATTTTGTCCCCGTGAGGAGGAGGAAGGCACCTGCTGAAGGGCAGGGCTTGGCCGGAGCACGGCTGGGCTGGCTGGAACCATGGGCCACTGGAGTGTCTCTCTCAACACTCACATTCCCTTCAGATGCACAAAACGCCAGTGGAGCTGACCACAGGATGTATCATTCTCTTGTTAAAGAGAATGGTTTACTTAGGTTTAATTTCCTTTTATTGGGCCCTTCCCCAGAAGAGATTTTGGCACCCTCACGATGAGCCTTTTCTTAAATTACAAGTTCATAGGATCAACCACTCAGCTGCAAAGTGTTGGCTCGCTGATCATCTTGTTCCTTTGGGGAACGTGGAGAGAGAACGATTCGAAAATTGGCTTTTCTTATCTTACAGTTAGACTGGAGAAATACTTGTCCTACTCAGCGTTCTTGGCCTGCCTCAGGAGAGGCTGTACCAGGGAAGTGTCTTTACAGAGTGGCTGCTGCATGACACAGCTCAAGGAGGTGGACCCTGTAAGCTGATGCTGCTTTTGTAAACTTTGTAGTGGCTGCAGAAAGGTTGGTTGTGCTGGCTTTGTCCATTTCATGCCAAGTGAAGAGTGTAAGGAGTCTGAAGAGTGTTTCAGAAAACGCATTTTACGTGCAAGGAGTACTTTTTGCTGAGTGCAGACCTGGGCGTTTCTGGCCCCTGACACCAGAGGGAGAAACGAGCTCCAGGGAGACGGAGCTGTCCAGCCCGGGTGGGAACTGGCTGTGCAGGAAGGGACGAAGTGTGGTCAGCAAAAGTGGGAACCTTCATCTCGGGCCCCTGTCACAGCTCGCTCTGGCAGAGATGGGGAATAGCTGGATTGCAGACAATTCCAATCACCCCGCTCCAGCGCCTTGGGAACTGAGCAGGAGCCATCCTCCTTCTGTGGACAGAGTGGGTTTGGTTCAATGATTGTAGCAGTGGTGAGAAGTTTCCTTAAAACAGGCATTTAACCTTCTGCTGCTCCTGAACTTCAGCTGTGTTACTAGATAGGTGGGAAGAGCTCATGGAAAAGGAGCTGTAACTGGTGGTGTTCCAGAGGGCAGGGAGAGGGGACTGTTGGTGGGACAGCACAGTGAGGATGATGGAGGGGAGGAGGTGCAGCAGCAGCTGAACCTGTACTTGTGTGAAGAACTAAAAAGCACTGGTGACCTGCAAAAACTGCCCAAACCCTTTCAGACCAGCAGAACGAGAGCTGGAAAGGCAAACCCTTCACAGGATGTGCTGTGGGTTTGCTGGCTGACACCTCCCTGGGTTGAGCCACTGGGTTTTGAGCTTTGTTCTGGCAAACACTTTTCAGAAATGCACAACTTCAGAGCCACGGGAAGTGTCAGGGTTTGGTGTTGGGATGTCGGGGCTGGGTGTCCTCCCCAGCTGCAAGAGTCATTGGCAGGGATGAGCAGCTTTTGCTCAGAGGGGAAGAAACAACCCAAGGCTAAAGGAGCTCCCAGGGCAGTGTCCTGCTGCCAGGTTTCCCTTCCCATGGGGACTGCTGTGGTTGTTCCACCTGATGGCTGGGAGGAGGCTGGGCAGGGGCTGCTGCTCCCAGCTTCACCGGATGGGTCAGGGGATGTGGGAATCTTTACTGAGGTGGTTTTCGAGAGGTGAGTGTATGGTCTGAAGTAACATATGTTTCACTGAAATAAGGACTAATTGGTTTATGATTAACGAAGCCTTGGCTTTCCATGGCTTCTGCAGACTGATGTGACCCTTGCTATAAAGTCAAGTGTTTCTTTTATGCCTCACCACCCAAAGACATGAAATACTTATTTTCCAGGCCAGTTCTAGGAGATGACCTGGGCTATTTGGCATTGCTGGGACTGGAGTGCCTCTGGTGTTCAAGACCTCAGAGTTATCCCAGACATCCAAGGGGAATTTGCACCTGGGCTTGAGCTTTGTGTGTCTCTGCTCTATCAATTTACAGGAGTTAAGTTTCCTGCCTGAGAGCCAGTCCTGGTGTGCATCACCCCTCATCCCTCATGAGGCCAGTTTTCCCACTGTCTTCACTGTGTGGAGAACAAGCCATTGTTTCATGATGAAAGAGAGCCAAGGAGTAACTCAGCCCTGAGAGCTTCTGCTCATGGTCAGGCCTGCTCTGCCATCTGTGCCCCAGCCGTGCCCAAAGCCAGGCTGGGGGAACCTGCTCTGGCTCTTCTTTGGCATTCTCAGAGCTGAGCTAGAACAGGACGGGGCAGGTGCCTTTTCTTCCTGTGAAGTGAAAAACCATCTCAAATATTCATCTTTTCTTCCTCAGGCTGCAGATCAATGAAGTTTCTGCTCAAGCTGGAATGGTTATTTCCCCTATAAATATTTCTAATTGTACTCAATGAATTAAATAAGTGATGACACATTTATTTGCCAGCTCTAGGAAAGGAATTTTTTTCCAATATTAATATTCCAGTGTTCATAGAAGTGTTTATGCCAGAAGGGGCATTTTGTGCTGAAAGATCTGATTAACCTAATTTTTTCCTCGTTCTTACAACATAAAGAAGAATAATCCAATTCCATTGTAGCCAATGGTTTATTCTCCTGAGGAGCGAAATTAGTTTGTTTTGCCCTTAACTGAGGTGTGAAAGAATTAACCAGAGCAGTTGAGATGTGGACTAAGGTGTTTTACTTTTCACAGTCTCTGGCACAGTGGAAACACTGGAGAAGTTTAATAATCTGTTCTTCCAACTGCGTGTAATTCTCAGAATACACTTGAGCTGAACGCTCTGTGTAATGGTTTGGAAGTGAGTGGGTGGAATTAATTTAAAACATTGTGCAGAGAGAGCTCTTCTCTCACAGAGGGTTTATTTGGTTAGGGCTGTGTTAAGGTCCAGCCTAACTGCCATAAGCTACTGCCAAGGGTAGCCTCAAACACTTGCATGGAGTGGGAATCGTTCTTGCTTTTCAAAGTTGAGTAGGAAATGTCAGTTAGAGTTTGGTCTCTCCAAAGGAAGGGCATGGGCAGTGAGTGTTGAGCAAAAGAGAAGCAAAGGCCTCGCTGAGCAATGTGTGGCTGGGAAAACTTGAACTAACGTGTCCTGTCATCACTGTTCCCCTAGATCAGGGAGTGTCCTGCACCACTGGAACGAGATCTATCATTTTGTGGAGCACTTGGCCCGCAAGTTCATCAGGTGAGGAGGGCTGCAGGTCCCTGGGTGGGATCTGGGGGGTGCCAGGGGCTCCCAGCCTCAGCATGAGCTGCTTCCCACTGGGGGATGTGGTGGAGAAAGGGCTCTTGATGCTTTCCCCAGATCATCCCTTGGCTGCTCTTCCCCACGTTTCTGTTCTGTGGGAAATGGGGGGGAGATAAGAAGATAATTCCATTTATTCTTGCCTGCCTTCCATGGATCAAACCCTATTTCTGTGGGGGAGGAATCCTCCTGTCTCTGAGCTGCTGCCTGAGGGGCAGAAGTCTGGGTCTGCAGGGAGAGCCCGTGGCTGTAGCTTTGAGCCCCTGAATGACTTTGGAGGAGGAATCCCTCGGGAGAGGGGCTGGAATGTTCTGTGATAAACATAACGAGCCCCCCCTCATCTCCATGGTGACACCAGGGTGCATTTAAGCCCTTCCTGCTTTAGCAGCCCCGAGGTTGTGATGTGAGTGTTCTTTACATCTTGTACCAGGACTCCCCAAGGTTTCCCTCCACTAACAAGGCCCAGGGCAAAATACATTTTCCTGCCTGCTCGTGCCTTTCCTGCTGTTGAGTTCTAGCTGGAGTGGCAGAGTGTGCTGTGTGGTTGTGTTACACACACTCTGAGCTCTGGTCTGCACCACCAAATTAATTTACTTGTTTTTTTCTCTCCTCCAGCCCTCAGCTGAGGATGTCCTTCATTGTTTTTTCGACTAGAGGGACAATTCTAATGAGGTTAACAGAAGACAGGTAAGAAGAGGCTTAAAAGTCAACAGCAGCTTTGTGTCCTTGTAGCTTCCTTCGCCTTCCTTGCTCAGTGATTTCCACCCTGCTGGAACGGCGTCATGGCTCCTCTGTGCTTCTCAATTTAATTGGTAGAGTCACATTCTCACATGCTAGGATGCACTAAGGCCTCTCAAGGCAGAGGTTGCCTTCTTAATTTCGACTTTGAAATGTCTTTCTGTCAGCTATCAGGGTTTTAGCTCTCACTGGTTTCACTGAGGGAGCCTGCACTCCCCAGAGATTCAGGATTTTGTCAGAGAACCGGAGACTCAGTGCCTGTGAAACACCCCCGGGAGTTTCTTCTGCAAACAAATAGGTGAAACTCCCTCCCCGTAACAACAGGCTTGGAAGGCAGAGGTGACACCCACACTCCTGGGGTAGATGATTCCCTGGAAGGTCTGAAGGTATGTCAGAGACAAACACCATTGGGAGGGATTGCAAGGGTGTGGATTTTCTGGCAATAAGAGTTGAGTTGCCTTGTTTGTGAAGCGTGTTCCTGCCACCCCCTCACAGACCCCCGAGTTAATCCCAGTAAAATCTATGGGATGGATTTTTTTATTTCATTCTGACTTCCAAGGAGAGCTGGACGAGGTCCTTCAATCGCTCTTGCTTCCTCTGTTAACTTCATTGCCACGTGGAGCAAAAATATATGTAACACATGTGTGGAGTGTATAAGTCAGCATGTGTTTTACATATTGGATGTCTGAAATCACATACCAGAGCAGCTGCCATGGAGGAGCGGGGGGAAGCTGGCTGCCTTCCTGCACAGCACTGCACACACACACCAGCCCTAAAAATGTCCTTAAACCCAGCCAGCCTAAGCATCCCCTGCCACTTACTGCAACAACAGGGACCAGGAGAGCGAACCACGTTTATTGAACTGGGTGCCAAAGGAAAACCTGTTCCCTGCCTCGTGCTGTGTCCCACCCTATGAGCAAACCCCGTTGCAGAGATCTCCTTTCTGCTCAGGCTCCGAACTACGAGGCTGAAATGTTTCCCATGTGGAAATGTATTCCGTATTTACCCAGCTGTCCTAGAAATGTTGGCTGGGAGCAGGATATTGATATGGTATCAACCCAAGAGCCAGCTGGGTGTTACTGGGGGACTCACAAACAAGGGGTGTGCTCTGCTTTGGGAAACTGGAGCAGTGGGAGAACCTCCCCTGCCTTGTCCCTGCCTCTGTGTGGTGTGTCAGCAGCTGGATGTGAGCACTGAGGGTGCTGAGCGTTCCTTTTGGAAAACTCTGCGCATCTAACGGGACTGGGCTGACATATTTTAAGGATTTCTGCTCTGTATTTTAAAATGTCAGTGTTTGCCTCTGAAAATTAGTTTTGATCACAGCAAATCCTCGATTTGATATCCAGTTTTGGTTTGGTATGTGCATGGGTGTTGAGAGGAGGAACCTTATAACAGTGTCTAACTCGTTTGGGATATCACAGGTACAAAATGGGTTTTTGAAAGTGGGGTAATTCAGCCCTTGGCAAAAGCAGCCAGTCCTTGCTCCCTGAGGGAGCCACTGCTGTGCAGACTGAGCAGTGTCAGTGCCCTGCTGCACTCAGCCTCACAGTGGGAGCTCTGGGTCTGTGATCACAGAGTCTGGGCTTTCTGAAGTGGTTAAAAAATGTAGAGACAAAGCTGACTTCTGGCATGCCCGCAGTGACTTCATCCCTTTCCCATGGAGATTGTGCAGTTTGCTCAGATACACCCCACACACTGCAGGGTTTTATCTTTCATTAAAGACTCCTGGCCTGTGCTTGGCCTCCAGGGTTTGGTGTCTGCCCCTCAGTGGAACAACAAATGCCTGTGTGTGCCCCACAGAGCCTGCAGCTGATCTGTCACTGTGCCTGGCACTCCTAGAAAGAGTGCATGGAGTGGGTAAAAAGAGTAGCAAATTTTAAATTCTTTCTAAAAAGAATTAAAACACATACCCTGAGTCACAAGAAGCTACTGGGAAAGGCTTCAGTCTTCGAGTCAGTGTGACCAGGAACTGAAGATGTAGCATCCACATAAACTGGCGCTGCCAGGATGATCTGAGAGTGTCTTTTTTTGTGGCTGTTTGATGATGTTTGCATACTCAAGTCAGGAAACGTGAGGAATGTGAGCCAGGTACAAGTCAGCTGCTGAGGTTTGACCAGGGATCATTTCTTTGGGAAGAAATGTATGAAATGTATGGATATTGACCTCGGAGATGCTTTCCCCAGGCAGTGGGAGCACTGGGAGCACAACTGCTCTGTGTTCCACACCCTTAGAGAGGTATCTACCCTGTGTGAACCCTGGGTTAACTCTTCTCCCCAGCTCTCTGTGTCTGGCTCTGCCTTCACCTGGCTGCCAGGACCTCCTGATGCCTTTGCTCCTGGCTCTAACCGAGTGCCTGCATTCCTTCCAGGGAGCAGATCCGCCAGGGCCTGGAGGAGCTGCAGAAGGTGCTGCCCGGAGGGGACACGTACATGCACGAAGGATTTGAGAGGGTAAGTGGTGCAGGCTCAGTGCCTAAACCGTGTCTGCTGCTCCTCAGCAGCTCTGGAACAAAGGGGGCTGGTTAAAAACTCTCTGGTGGGTGAGTGGGACAGAAACAGTGAGTGTAAGGGTTCAGTGCTGGAGCTGCAAACTCTACCAGTTATCCTTGTTTCTGCCTTCAGCTTTTATGGGCAGAGCTGCCTTTTCTGCTCAGGAGAAGGCTTTGGCATTCAGTGCCACGTGGCTCTGTGTCCAGGAAGGGTGGGAGCTGTCAGACCTACACAGTCCTGCAAGAGTGGGGTGAGGCCACGGCTCAGACCTGGGGTGGCCAAATAAAGCTGTGCAGATGTTATTGCCTGCTCTGACCTTCTCCTTCTGGGTGCATTTTTTATACATTTTACAAGCTCAGGAGTTTCTCTAAACCTGAACTCCTGCACTCCCTTCCTCTGTCCTGCATGGGTGTTTGGGAGGGGTTTGAACTGTCTGCCTGTTGAAAATGCTGCCCCATCACTGAAATGTGAGCACACAGCAGAGCCTTGGGTGACCTGACAGAGCTGTTGGTTTATTTGCAATTGGAATAGCTGATCTGGAGCTGCTGGGGAATATTTAGCACTGGGCTTGGGATGTTTCTCAAGGATGAAAGTGGATGGGATTTTCAGAGAAGGGAACAGTGGGAGACAACGTTGTCACTGGCCTTGGGCTTGGTTTGACTGGTAAGACCTTGCAGGAGTGCAGTCAAAACCCTGGGCAGGAACCTGGCTCTGTGCAGCTCTGTCTGAAAGCAGAGCTCATGAGCAAACTGCAAATGTGACACCCTCACTGCCATTGTCCCTTTCTGGTGCATGAGTGGATGTTCACAAGGTCTTGTTATTGATTTATTGCTAATGATCTTCTGATTTGATTTCAGGCAAGTGAACAGATTTACTACGAAAATGTTCACGGTGAGAGACTTTCCCAATCCATTGAATGCTTTTATCCCTTTCTTTTCGGCTGACAACTTGAACAGATTTGAAATGCAGCTTCATTGTGGGAAGGGTGGGGGTGGCTGCTATTCTTGCAGGGATGTGGTGCTAGTCAGGGCAGCATTCCTGAAAGGGAAGAAGCACAAGTGGGGCTTTAAGGAGCTGGAGCTGGAACTGAAGTGTTTCAGGCCAAAAGTGAGAAGCCAGGCTGGCTGCAGGTACCCACCCACCCTTATCCAAAACTGTCTGGTACCTGACTTTTGGAGCAGGACTCAGGTAACCACTTCTCCTTCCTTCTGAAACACAAGCACATGGAGAAGCTGTTAGTTAAAAGGTTTTTTTATTCACAATTATTAAAACCAGCAGTAAGTGCAGACAATTGGGAAAATGTTTGTCCTTTCCTTCCCTGTAATTGATGTAAAAACTTTCTGGTTTGGAAGGGAAGGCTGCAGGGTTTAATGATGTTCCTGAAATGTCACTCAGGAATCTTGAAGATTTTAGGCCCTTTTCCCACCACCTCTGTTTAAATCCCAATTGAGCTTTTTATATCACAAGCTGAAGAAACCCCTCAGGATTCCTTGAATTGACAGCATTAATAAAATCAGGAGCTAACTAGGAACAAATTGCATTGGGTTTTTGGTGGCTGCAGTCTAATGTGCTGGTCTGAAAGAGCACCACAGTTATGCCCTTTACGTGAGCTCACAGGCCACTGGCAGGATGTTTTCTGAGGTGCTTTAACAAACACAACCAAAGCCAAGGGACTAAAGAGGTTTGTGTGTTCAGGTTACAGAACTGCCAGTGTCATCATTGCCTTGACAGATGGAGAGCTCCACGAAGATCTGTTTTTCTACTCTGAGAGGGAGGTAAGTGACTTTCACATTTGTAGTCAGGGAGACAGTGAAACGCCTGGGCTTGCTGCTGGGAATGCAAAGATAAGAAAAACCTTTTTCCCCAGTGAGAAAACTCCCCTTTGCTGCTCTGCAGACATGAATCCTAACGACAACCATTAACAGCAGCAGCCTCTGACTCATCACAGCTGAGACTGTTCATGGGAAAGGAGAGGGGTTAAAACTGCCAGTTAAAAATAAACACCAGAAGGAGGAATAGTTCACAGCTGAAAAGTTTCAGTATTTACTGGACTGCTCTGGGAAATGCTGAATATTCTCACTTGCACTTTTTTTCTCTCACAAAAAGTAACGACTGCAGAAAGAGGATGGCTTCTGTCACGTCAGAAAATCCTTCAGATCATCCAATCCGACATTTCCACAAGTATTTCCAAGATTCAAGCACATATTCTCAACATCCTCATTAAATTAGTGAGCTGTGCAAAATCTTAGCTAAACAGTGAGGTGAGCACTGACAGCTTTGCTGCAGAATGTTCCTGCTGCTGTCCTTTGGTTCATCCCTGAACCAATTGGCACTTGCCAGTCAAGCAAACCAGGATGACCTAAACTTGGAAGATGGTATTTGTGCATGAATTTGCTATGGACAGAATTTTTCCTCTCAGTCTGTCCAAAGTGCAGCATTAAATCCAATAACAACACAAGGAATGGGTTTGTAGAGTAAAACCAATATTTCTCCAGCAAATGTCCTGAATCTACGGTTCCCCTCCTTACAGTTCATCTCTTTTTATTTCCCTTCTGAAGTAAAAAATCCACAAGAAAAACAAGTTTGTTTTTAGAGGTGAATGAACAAGTTGAAAGGTCAGAAGTGTTGTATTTGTTTTGGTTTGGGGAGGAACAGTTATGGGCTGGTAGAAGGAGATCCTGAACTCTGCCCTGACACTGTGAGTTGCTCCAGGTTTTGGGCTGAAGCTTCCCAGTGTGAAACTGGAATGGTGCTTCTCTGCTAAAAAAAGCACTTTGCTGTTGAACAACTTCCATTGCTACAGTCTTCCCATACAATCTGACAACCTAATCTCTTCTGGGAAGGAGTTTTCAGTCAGGTCAGGTGTTCTGGTTCTAGTGGAATACGATTCAATTCCTGAACTCAGGCATTTGGAGCCGTTGCCTTTGGAATTGTAAATGCAACTTCAATGAAACAGCCTGGGAAAATCAAACCTGGGGATGCTCTCCCTTGAGTTCAGGATGCTGTGTAAGCTCTGGGAGGGATTCAGTTCTAGGGCAGATGGAATGGAGAGTCTCTCACCTCTGGATATCACAAGGCCAGGCTCACATGTCTGAAACAGAAAACACAAAAGCATTTTAGGTTACTGTTACAGTGGGATGTGCCCTAAATGATGAAAAGAAAATTGATTTAGCCTGAAAAGAAAATTGATTTAGCCTGTCTGACATCTCTTGGGAAGCTGGAGGAGCTAGAAAGGTGAACTAATTAGGTTTTTAAAATCCACCAAATACCTCGGGAGTTGCTTTACTAAACAACAGCTCCTCCAGCAGCAGATAAAACCTGATTTTACAGAACCAGGGAGGAAAACTTTCCAAGTCCTCTCTTTATAAGCTCCCCCCTTGCTCATTTTACAGAAAAAGAATGAATTTATGATTGAGATAAATTAAGATAGCTTTGAGGAAGCTGCCTCCCATCCCGTTGGTAACCGTGTCCTGCCTCCTCTCCTCACCACAGGCGAATCGCTCGCGGGACCTCGGGGCCACCGTGTATTGTGTGGGTGTGAAGGACTTCAACGAGACCCAGGTGAGGGAGCTCCTCGTGGTCCCTGAGTGCTTGGCAAAGCCTGGACAGGGGCACAGGCCCCTGAATCCCCTTCTCAGGGGGTTTCCTCTCCTTCTGTTGCCTGTCTGAAGTCACGTCGGGTCTGAGTGTTGGCTTCAGCCCCTCTCTGTCCAAATCTCCAGACGGGCAGAGCTGCCCCTCTGCCTGCCCCAGCTCCTCTTGCTCATGCTGGAGACAAGCAGGGGAAAAGACACAGGAGCAACAGCAAATTGTCTGGCCTGAGCTGGAGGCAGGAAGAAGTTGTGGGGATGTTTTTCCCCGTAAAACTGAAGTATTGCCATGTACCACTTCAGTTTGAGAGCAGCTTTTCTTTCGGGGAAAACTACGCTGTACAAAAGCAAACAGCCTCATTAGTGACAAATATTTCACAGTGTTTTGTCTGACTTCTGAATTTCTCATATGCATGTTAGTGTGTCCATGAATTATATTTCACACAGTAAGAGCTGACATTTTTCTCACATGAGTGAAGCACTTGCACAGCCCCACTGCAGAGAAGGAGAGGCCGAACGACTTTTTCCAGGTTCTCAGCTTTCAGAAAAGGAGTCAAACCATACTTGGTTTAGAACAATGTCCCTTGAATCAAACCCAGAGACTGGTGTAACCCAGAGTAAGTCATAGAAAAAGCAAAAAGGCAATAAAGGCACAGAGACCAGATCTAAAGCAGCAGACCTCAGAGAGCTGCTACTTGAAGGCATTTAGATGGTGAAAAAATTAACTGGAATTAGATGACTCTGTCTGAAGTCCCGGAATGTACGAGGAGCAGGATCATGGGGAAGCTGTAAACATCCAGCTTTTCTCCAGCAGCTTCTGCAGCTCAGCCAGCAAGCAACGAGCTGCTCTCCTGCCCTTCCTGGAGCAGGCAGGACAAAGCTGCCCGAGGACGGCTCTGGATGCAGAGCAGGGGGCTCTGAGTGCCAGGAGCTGGGCAGGGGCAGCCCCTGGGGTTTGGGCAGGAACGTGTGGCTGCTCTGCTGCCTCCAGCTTGCAGAGCTACAGGAAACTCCAGAGAGGCCTGCTGGGCTGCTGGTACCTCTGCCAGGGGAGATTTACTGGAACAAACCTTGGCCTTGCAGCTCTGGAGCTTGAGTCTGCTCCAGCAGATGCATGGAGAGCTCATTAGTGCTGAGCTGGGCTGATATTGCTGCCTTAACCATCACAGCTCTTTGCAGGTGATGTCCTGGGTCCCCTTAACCTCCCACCACCTCATGGAGGCTCCTCTTCCTCATCAGGGAGCCTTCTGAATGCTCCTCTGGGGCCTTTCAACCTCCACTCAGAAAACATCTCCTCTTATCTCCCTGCTTCCTTCTTGTTGCCTCTCTGGTGGTTGGACATAGGACCAGCAGTCAAACCTCTGTCCTGACAGGGAAGGTGAATCAGGCCTGTGTCTCCATCTGGGACATCATTTCAAAGAATTGTGGAAGGGTTAAGGTTGGAAAAGGCCTCAGTGATTACCAAGTCCAACCTTTTCTGGGTGCAACTTTTGCCCTAAAGATCATTAGACCCCAGGCACCAGAGAAAGCCTCATTCTGCCTTGTCTCCAAGTCTTTTCTGATCCCTGATACAGAGCTTTATAAAGTCAATCAGGGCTAACAAGATAAACTTTTTACTGCCTAATAAACCATAATACAGTGGCAATCCAGAGAGAGCAGCTGAGTATTTGAGGGTTTTATTTGCAAGCGAATTAATCTTGGAGAAGTCTTAATTTGCTGCCTGCTGGCTAATTGGTCTCATTCTTTGCATTTCTGTTTTATTTGCTCTCCCCACTGCGTCAGCTGGCTCGGATTGCTGACAGCAAGGATCACGTCTTCCCCGTGAACGATGGCTTTGAAGCCCTGCAGGGGATCATAGACTCTGTGAGTATTTCCACTCAGCTCTTTGCAGCTCAAGGTTTGGGTTTCCTGTGTTTGCAGGAACCTGCTGAAAAAATCACTGAGTCACTTCATCCAAGGGAATCACCCTTGGTTTGTGCTGATGTGCTGCTTCAAGGCTGAGCTTATCAATAGGGCCCTAAATTTCCCTGTTCCCCATTCCTGGCATTCCCTGCAGGGATTGGGTGCAGCATAAGGAGCTGGCCCACTTCAGTGGCTGGGGATTGCTTCCCATGGCTCCAAAGGATGGGAAATTCATTTGGGCCCCGTGTGTTCTGGTTTTGGTGCAGCCTGTTTGGGTGATAGAACCCAGATCAGAGCTACAACCTGGAGCTGGGGAGGGGGGGTTCACTGGGGGGCTCAGATTTCTGTGTCTACAGTGGTTACACACTGTTTGGACAATGCAATTCCAAGCAAAACCGTTCCCTCAGCACAGGCTCAATTTTCCCTGGTGCTCTGGCATGGCCATGGAATACAATCCCTGGTTTATTGGTTTTCCTGGCACTGTCTAAGCGTGGATCTACTGCCTCAGCTCTCTTGGACAATCAGGTGTTGCACGTCATTTAAGAAAGCAACAAAACAACCAAAAAGCAGCAGTTTGCTTCCCAGCCCTGCATTCCCTTTGCAGCTGTTTTTAATGAATTCCAGCAGCAGCTCTGACTCCCCTTCCAGTTGTACTGAGCAGAATGGGAAGACTTCAGCCTCCAGGCAGCCAGTCAAGAACTGCTCCAGCTGAGTGCTGCAAGATTTCCCAGCTTGGGAAGGGGGGGTCACAGGGAAGTGCAGTTGTGCAGTGATGAATCTGTGACCTGAGCACTTGCATTGGAGTGGAGTCATTGCAGTAGCCTGGGGAGAAGGGAAGTGGTTTTGTGTGTGAAAGGAATAGCAGGGAGGACATTAATCACTCCAGAGAATAACAAACAAGCTGTAGATTCCTGTTCTAGCTGGAAAATCAAGTCCCTCTTTCCTACTCTTCTCCTCCTTGCCAAAAGCACCCCTGTGTTGGAGCAGGCAAAGCGTCTGTGGTCACACAGAACGTTAATGGTGAAAGGAACCTGGGATTTGGAAACTCCTTTCAGTTCCTGGGCAAGGGCTGGCACAGCAAGGATGCTCAGCCACGTGGAGAGGGATTCCAGGGGAAGGAAAGAACCTGGGGAGACGAGTGTTTGAACTAAGTCTGGAGATGTGAACACCTGGCTTTGTGGGGGTCTGCAGGGGTTTGGTGTGAGCTGCCCTGACTTTCCCCTCCTGCCTTGTGCTGAGCAGGTCTTTCTGGACCCTCTGTGTGTGCAGAGGTGGTGGGCTTGGCAGTCCCTCTGGAATAAGGAAGAGGGTGGGAGCTGGGAGTGGTGGAGCTCGGGGCTGGCCTCAGCTGGGCCTTTGGATCTGCTGAGCAAAGATCTTCGGGGTGGTGGGGCTGGGAATGTTCCTGAGCCCTTCCTTTTCTGTGGGAGCCAGGGCTGGGAGTGAGCAGCTGCAGGGAGATCTGCTCCCCGAGTCCAGGAGGAATTGTCTCCTCCAAGCACCACCAAGCCCTGGAGACGGTGCTTAACTGAGAGGAAAATCCAATCCCACGCTGAGGTCATGCTTAAAAACACAGTTCTTCGAGTGGGAGCTGAGGGTGTTCAGTGCACTGTGGGACATGGCCCTTTCTCTCCCATGAGTTCCAATGTGACCTTTTTATTAAGCAAACCAATTTCTTTGTCTTCCTCATTGTGCTAAAACTCCAGCTTCCCCCTTTTAATGGCGATTTGAGTTTGTCAGGAGGGAACAGTCTGGAGGAGAAGGAGATTTGACTGGTTGCTGCAGGCTGGGAAACTAATGGAAGGAGCTGAATTATTTTATTAAATTTTCCTCTGCTCTGAAAAATTTCTGCAGATCATAACCTGGCAATTTAAAGCAAATGAAGCAAGTCTTAGAAGCAAACCTGAAATTCAACTTCTCTCCTGCCTGGTATGGCTTTGGTAGAAGTGCTGGAGGCAAGGAACATGAAGCAACACGAAAGTCAGGATGGGATCCTGTCATCCCCTTGCTCTGAGCCTGTAACAGGAGCTGGCTGAGGAGCAGTTCTTGGAACAGGAGAAGTCCCTGGTCCTTGCCATGTGCTGGACCACGGCACCAGCCTGGAACTTCTCTCAGAGCTGCAGTCAGGGGTCCCTCAGCAAGGGGTCTGAGAGAGCTGCAGGAAGCCTCGGGAAGGAGTTGTGATGGATGGGAAATGAAGCAGCAGGAAGCAGCCTGGGGCGCTGTCTCCTGTCCCTACGAATTGCACAAGTGGTTCATCCTTTCCAGTTTAATTCCTGTGTGCTCCTTTTGGACCCCCTTGCCGTGGTGTTCAGCTACCCTCAGTGTTCTCCAGGTCCTGCCTCAGCTCTCAGCATTGATACAGCAGTTCAGCACTGATGTGCCAGTTCAAGGTGCTCCTTCACCCCAGGAAATTTCATCTTGGGAATGCACTGAACACTTGTGTTACACAAACGTCTCCTGGGGCAAACTGCAGTGCTGGATATGAGCAGTGTGGGGGCTTTGGAGAGAACTCGATGTAAGATCAGCATGAGGAATGTGCTGGTGGCTTTGTGTGCCCATCCTGGGCTGTCTGTCCAAACTTCCCTGGCAGAGGAGGAACTGCAGATTCCCTGGTGCAGGGAGAGGGGTGAGACCCCCTGAACGGGGACAGGGATGAGAGAAAGTTCATTCCAGACATGTCCTGTGAGTGCAAATTCCATCATGGACACAGAACATGAATCTCAGCTGAAAAGCCCCAGCCTCAGCTGCACAGGGTTCCTTGTTAATTTTAATGGTCTGTGATCAGCTTTCTACCTCTTTCTTCCCCCAAATGCATCTTTAAGAAGGACTTAAATGTATTTATTTTACTTAGCTCACGTAGATATTACTGGACAGGAAACACTTCATAAATTAGTGGCTGTTTTATAATTGGCACCAGATTTTGGTATCCAGTAATTGAACAGAGCTTGCTAATGAGCACCGGGCGTCAGACTGCAGGTCACTCCCACTAACACTAATTAGGCAGTGGCCTTCTATTACACTTCAGCATCCTGCTTGCTAGTTAGAATTCCCAAATTTGGTGAAAGGAATGTGTAAGGAATATGCAGCTGCTGTGGTGAAGTGATCTGGCTGTGTGCTCGTTGTGAGCAGAATATCAAGTGAAAGCTTCCAGCAGATGCAGAATTTCACTCCCCATTGTCCCCTTTGTTTCCAAAAGGACCCAGGGACCTGCTGGGCCTCTCCTGGCCCGTGGCCCTGAGTGCCTCACCTGGCAGGAAGGTAAATCAGTCAGGAGATTGCATCACCACCCTCCCATGGGATTTGCTTCCCTGGGAAGCCAGACCACAGGGATGAGCTGCACCTCCAGCCCACCAAGGCTGCGCACTCAGAAAATGAGGGATCTGATGAAATCTTCTACAATGAAGATGTTGAATCCTTTTTGAGTGTATGTTTTAATGAAGAAGAGCCTTTTTTTTGCAGTAGTTCTGCCTTTTGCAATAGTTCTGCCTGGTGTTCACTTTAAGTTAGGGTGTGTGCTTGGAGCATTGCAAACTTAATCTAAACCAAAATAAATATTGCAATTGGCACTGTAAAAGTGTTTAAGGCCAGTTTTTTGTAGTCATGTAAAGGGATTAGGCTGGACTGGGAGATCTGCATCATCTAATTGAGACACCTGCTATTCCCCCCTTGTGAGCTGGCTCCCAGCAGGAATGTTTGCAAACAGCTGAATAGAAGTCATGAATCTCAAATTTAACCACGTGAGGTTTTGCTTCATTAAAAAAAGTACTGATTGTGTTTTACATTCTTTGAGTTATTCCTTATTCTGTCTTTTAAATCCTTCTAGTCCTTCCCAGGTCTGTTCTCAACTGTTAACTTTCTCTTTTTTTCCACTTGACAGTTCCTGTATAACCTTGCTCCTGCAAATCTCTCTCCTCACCTGTCAGGCTGCCACCAGCCCAGACCGTCCTGCCTCCTTCAGTCCCTTGGTACTCTCAGCCCTGCTTTCTGAGTAACTCAAACTTCTGTTTAAAACGTCTTAAAAAACAAAACCTGACTCCACGAGGAGCTTTTGCAATTAGGTATTTGAGGCAGGGAGCTGTGACTGTGGAGGAAAAAACCCAACATGTTATCTTTTCCTTACAGAATTTATTGTATTGGTTGCTGGTTTTTTTCCTTACAGATGTTTCAATTTAAAGTTGGGAAAATAGTTTTCACGTTGGATTTGAGTCATGATGCTTGGCTGACATTTACTTGCCTCTGGGAGCTGACCTGGATTTTGGTCAGCGTTGCCTCGTGCCGGGGCTGGGGCTGAGCCCCCCAAGCTCTCGGTGCTGCTGTCCCGGGGGTCGCAGCTCTGCCTGTGCAGTGAGGGGCTGGAGCTGCTCTGAGAGCAGGGCAGAGGCAGAGAACATCCTCAGGGATTTCAACAGCCTGTGGGAATGAGCAGTGCCCAGCCCCAGCCCTCTCCTCGTGCCTGGCCGAGCCTGACGCCGAAGCGTTTGTGTAAATCCCTGCACGTGGAGTGGGGAAAGGCCCTGCACAGGAACACTGCTGCGTTTCAGCCTGGGTTAAGTGCAGAAGAACTGGCTGTGCATTGGTCTGAAATCACAGAGCAGCTTTGGGGATGCCCTCGGGTGTGCTCACATAAATCAGGTTAAAAAAGGAATCCGTAGCCCCTGGGGTGAGGCTTGAGAAGTGGCTCTGTGGGTATTTCTGGGATGTTTTAGTGCAAAGGGAAACAGTTTGGCTCAAATTTGTGATGTTTGGTTTGGAGTTTTGGGTCCAGAACAACTCTGGGGAGGGAGGTGTGACTGCCAAGGAAGGACAGTGACGTTGTCCCCACGACCCCTCCGGGTGCAGAATCCTGGGCACCAAGCCAGGATCGCCCTGGCACAGGGGAGAGCTCGGCATCCCTCACCCTCCGACCCAGCCACAGCTCAGGGAGGCCAAGGGCTCCTTGGTTGGGTGGTTTAGAGTGGAAAGCTGAGAGCCACAATTGTGCCCCAATGCAGAACGAGTTCAATGTTTGTGGGAGAACAGTTAAATGTTAGTGGGAGAACAGTTAAATGTTAGTGGGAGAACAGTGCACTCCCTCACCTTTCAGGTCTCTGCTTCCACGGAAACAAGGCTGAGGCACTTCATGACATTTTGTCTCTTTTAGATTTTGAAGAAATCCTGCATAGAAATCCTGGCAGCAGAGCCCTCCAGTATCTGTGCAGGGGGTAAGTATAAACGAGGCCACGGTTGTTCACGGTGCCTAAAATACAATTTTCAGTTCATCTCTAATTGCTGGAGAGTGCAAAATTCACTAATTACCTGGGGCTAAATATTTCACTTTTTTTTTTTTGGTGAATTCCTTTTTCACCTTAGGGTAGTTTGCACATGTCCCACTTCTGCCAGGTGATGTCAAATGGAATTTTCTTACAGAAAAGGCCTGAATTCAAAAGTTTTGCGTAAATGTTCTTCTGTCAAACCCATCTGGCTGTGCCAGACTTGAAGTAGATGCACTGCAAAATTACAGATCAAATCAGGAAATAATACTGATTTGTCTTCTTATTTTGTCTTCAGAGTGTTTCTGTGGTGAGTTGTTTTCCTGTTTCTAAAAATCCAAGTTGAAACTGGGTACGGAGAGTGTGGAAGTTACATTTTTCACAGTTTTGACGGTTAAACTGCCGATTTTAGCAGTTGGAAACCTGTGAGATGTGCCCTGTCTCACTGACCATTCCCTGCCTCGCTCTGCATCCATAACCCAGTGTCTGTTTTGGCAGAATCCTTCCAGGTCGTGGTGAGAGGAAACGGCTTTCGCCACGCCCGCAACGTGGACCGAGTGCTCTGCAGCTTCAGGATCAACGACACAGTCACCCTCAGTAAGCCCCTGGGATTTATTTCGTTTCCTTTTCTGGCTCTGCACTGGCAGAGCACTCGGAGCTTCAAGCACGTTGATTGTGAGAGCAGTAACCGTGGGATGAGGAGCTGTGCACCTGCAGGATGCAGAAGGGATTGGTTTCTGAGAGGCGAGTTGCTGGTGGTATGCTGTGCTGTGCTGTGAGAAGAGATGAGCCTGAGGGGGATGGAAATGCAGAAGAGTCTTGCTGCAAAGAGCATCCCTGGGCAGGGGGATCAGCTGTGCTTCTCTCCCCCCCGTGCTTTGGGGAGCTCAGGACCCTGCTCATGCAGCTTTACCCTCCCTGTTGGTGGGGGCTGTGCTGCAGCAGCGGCTCAGGCATTGCTGTGCTGCTGGGGGGGCTTGGGAAGGTGTTCCCTCTGCAGTTTCCCCCAGCAGAAATGAGGTAAGAGAAGCAAATTTTCCCCCTGAGAGCCTGGTCTGTTTGTGACGTGCACTGAGAGCCACTGGGCTGGCAGAGCTGAGCACCTTCTGCTTTCCTCCGACCCTTGTAACAGAGAGCTCACAGCTGACACCACCAGTGACAGCACAATTCATCCCTCCTAACATGGAATTTGTCCAGAAAAGGCCTGATTGTTTTGGAGGCAGTCCTGACCCTGTTCAGTATAAAATAAATGGATTAATTAGCCCTAAAAAGTGGAAATCTAAAGGCTCAGTGTGTTCTGAGCATCTGTGTAACTTGTTCTTCGGGGCAGGTGTGGGACAGTGGTGCTCCCACAGTGCCTCCTGTGAGAGGAAACCCTCAGGACTTGCCAGCCCCTGTGTCACCCTGCAGAAGCTTTGGCTGCCCGTGGTTCACCCTGGCTTCACTCAGATGTGCTCAGTGCTGAGGAGGTGAGGAGCAGCAGCTGGAGGGCCCTGGAGCAAGGCACTCCCTCCTGGAAGCATCCCGAGGCTTTCCCAGAGCTGGGAATGCCATCCCACTGCTCAGGCTCCTGTCCGTGGAGACACAAACACAGGGAACCCTGTGTGAGGTGCCCTCACTGCCAAACCTGCTGCTGAGGGGGGAGGAGGAGGAGGAGGAATCCTTCCTCCCCCTGTGCTGAAGGCTGGTCCAGCCCTGTCATTTTTTACGGTGCCTGTCATCACAATTTCAGGAAGGATCAGCTCATCTTAATGCAGCCCCTGGGCTTTTTGAATTCGAAGCTGTCTTCCTGTGCCCACAAAACGGCTGTGGAAAGGGAGGATAAAGGCCAAACACGTTTCCTGCCCTGTGACCTGGTGCATTCCTGGTGTCCTGAATTGCTGCAGAGGTGAGCAGTGAGCTCACTCTCCTTGGCACTGCTCCAGGACCTCTCTGAGTGGTCCCACAAACCCAAATTCTGGGTTCAGCCCCCTCCCTTCGCCAACCCAGGTGTCTCCAGGTGGGAACTGGCACAGCTCTGCTGGGCTTCAGTTGCTCTGTGGGAGATCCCAGAGCCTGCAGCCCCTGCCTGCTGCTCCCAGCTCCAACAGCCAGCCCTGAGAGAGCTGCACCAGGATTTTATGGAAACCTCATGGAGGTTGGATAGCTCAGCTGTCTTTGTTTGCCTGAAACCCCTCTGCCTCGGATTGTATCAGGGAGGGAGGTATTTTTAAAGATAAAACTAAGCCAACAGTTCCTGAAACCTTAAATTATCCCAGATGAGATGTAGTGAGCATGGCTAGGACGTGCTGAGGTTAAAGGCATGAGCTAATGGGGTTTTATTGGGATTATTGGCAGGGAAAAGTGGCAGGTGAAAAGAGCATTTACTCGTAATGTTCATAGTTATGGGATAAAAAAAAAAAAAGGGAACATCTGTAGAAGCCATGAGGCATATTTGGCTGAGCAGAACTGTAATCAGATGCATGTTCAGCAGCAGGGTGTTCCTGCCAGCAGCAGGGTCTGGGAGAATTGGGTTCAGCCTGCACAGAGTTAAAAGTAATTATCCAGTGCAGTGACTTATGACTGCTCCGGGGTGCTAAAATGTCTGTGTCTGCCCAGATCGGGCAGGAGCCAGCACAGATAGCTCTGGGCAGAGGGGCTGAGCTCTGTCCCGAGCAATTCACAGCTGAGTAGAGAGATGAAGGGTTGGTGAAGGAGCAGGCACCACTGCAGAGGTCCAGGGCAGCAAAGTCAGCAATGAGCCGAGCGCTCCGCCCTCCCTTCCCAACCCTTCCACCACCACCACTGTCAGCTGACAGCGGTCCAAACCACAAAATCCAGGCTCTGGCACGAGGTCTGGAGCTGGGGAGCGTTCAGCCCATCGCTCACTGCTCTGGGACCCAGCAGCTCTGTCCTGCAGCGGAGCAGGGAAGCGCCGCCCTCCCCAGCGCATCCCTCAGGTCCGGGGCAGGAGCAGATGAAAAGTGTTGTTTTGTTTGCTTTCCCCGTGTCAGTTCTCCAGGAAGGAGTCAGATGGGCAGAGTTATGCAAACCAAATGGATCCTCCTTTGTTTAGAGCGGAGGGAAACAGTCGCTCATTTTTGCGGTGAAACACAAACATTCTCCAAACAAATTCATCTCTGCCTGCAGCCAGCCTGGCCAGCCAGGAGCTCCCCCGGGGCCCTCCGAGGCTGATAAACTTCTAGAGAGGCATGGACTGATGCGAGTTGGGAGAGAAAGAGAAACAAAAACCTACGGAGATCTAAGTCAAAGGCCTTGCAAGATGAAGCAGCTTTTGTTTCAGTGAATGCTGGCACGGAGAAGCCTTTGGCCTCGGCTGCCAGAGTCAGCAAAGGAGAAAACAAGACACTGATCTTCATTTTCTTGGCATGTGTGTGCTGAGACAATGTCATAAATTCATGGGAGTTAATGACATCGTCATAAATCAGGGTGAGGACAGCACCGTGGGAGCAGATGTGCCACCACTGCGCATCTGCCCTGTGCAGGGTGGGAGAAGCTGCTGGGTTTGGTAACTCCTTTGCAAAACTGAGAGCCTGGATGTGCTGCAAGGTCCCCATCAGCCCAGAGCTGGGCTGGAGAGGAGGGAATGAGGGTGTGCAGGTGTCACTGCGCTGTGTCCTTTCAATGCCTGTGTTCTGCCTCCCCTCTGAGGGGGCTCCTGCACAGGTTCTGTGCTCTGCCCTCCCAAAAACTCCACACCTTCAGCTGGGCTGTGGCTCAGCTCTTCATCCCCCACCTCGTTTATGTATCAAGAGTGAGGAAAATCATTATTTCAACTTGTTCTTTGAGGCCTGTAGTCCTGACTTGGCAGTAAATCCCACTTTTTCCCTTTTCCAGATGAGAAGCCTTTCGTGGTGGAGGACACCTACCTGCTGTGCCCAGCGCCTGTGCTGAGAGAAGTTGGCATGTACGTTTCCCCTGCCCCAGTATCCACTTGGCCTGTGGGGAGATGGGTCTGGCTCACCTCCCTGTGTTCTGCTGCTCCTCTTTGGGTGCCAGGCTGAGATTCTCTCGTGCCCATGGGGTTCACTGGCACTTGTGCTCTGCATGGCAGGGGCCGGGGCACCACCAGCGTGAATTATCTGTGCAAGAGGCTTTGCTGAGCAGCCCAGCCTGGTATCAGACAGAGGGCTGTGGATGAGCTGCCCTGACTTGTTTCTTGGGGTTTTTTTCAGGGAAGCAGCTCTTCAGGTCAGCATGAACGATGGTCTGAGCTTCATCTCCAGCTCCGTCATCATCTCCAGCACGCACTGTGTAAGTTCTGATTCCTGTGCCTAAAATGCTTCTGTGGGATGCTGGGACTCAACAATGGGTGTGCTACACCAGCAGTGGGGCTGCCAGGCTGGGTGAGCCTGGTGTGAAGGACGTGTTTCCCCCTTTAAGGTGAGTGTGAAGGTGTGGAAATGTGACATTTTGTGTGTTGTGTGCCACAGCGTGGCTTTGAGCCTTCAGTGATCGCCTCAGGCTCCACGTCCGTGGCGGGACAGGGGCCAGAGCTGGGCTGGCGGTGCCCTGGAGGTGTCTCTGCCTGCCTGGCCACAAAAATGAACAGTCAGAAAAGTCAGCTGGACTTTGACTCCCTGCTGGGAGAATTGGCGAGTGGTGGCTGGTGGAGTTGGGGAGCTCTTAGGAAGGGGTTTGCTCCTGTTGCTGTGTTAGGAGTTTGAAGGACTGGGAGAGAAAGTATGAAATGCTGTGTGGTGAACGTGCAGGTGTGCCCAGGCAATGCAGGACAGGGAATGCACAGGACAGGAAATAATTGCCAAGGCCGTGTCTGGGGGTGGGAAATCAGGGCCAAGTTCTGCAGTGCAGAAAGAGCATCTCGGAGGGCAGCCAGGATGGGAATTGAAATAAGGCTTTGTTCATTTTCTAAAATGCTCCCAGAAGAGGAAAACCCACAAATGACCTCTTGCACTGGTAGCTCTCGGACTCAAAACTGGAAGGGAGGTGAAAACTGCAGGGACAGCACAACCCAGCTGTTCCTGGGCAGCTCCTGGCTGGGAGAGCAGGGGATGTCACCTGCAGATCAATCAATGGCTTGGGCTGTTGGCTGAGGTGTCACTATTTTGGATAGAAACAGCCCCTCTGGTCTGACATTCTGGTTGGAAGGGTGTAGGAGCCACCAGAGTCAGCTAAAGCTTTGGTCTTTAAACCTGGAGAGGTTTTGCAGTTGACAAAAGGAGGTGGGGACTGGCACAGCCTCACTGGGATTCTTCCTGTGGCAGTTTGAAAAGCTGAAGGAATTTGCACCCTCGTGTTAAACAATAGTGGATGGGTTTGACCTTTAAATATGGAGAAAGTTAGAAAATCAAGCAAGAACTGCAGCCTCGTAGTAAAACCCAACGACCTTTCACTGAAGGCTTGTTTCTGTTGGGTTTGTTGGTTTTTGTTCTTAATTCAAAAGAAGTGCAATTGGGTGTTAATGGAATGTAGTTCAGAGTGGGGTTTTTTCTGTTGTCACTTTGTTCTGGGCTGCACAATTCGGGCTCTGCCAGCGATCAGTCCCCCTAAAGGCACTCCCTGGGGTGTCAGCAGAGGCTTTTTGAAGCTGCAGAGTCCAATTCAATGAGACTTTCCTGGGCCCTTGACCTGGGTGTTATTACCTGAGGCATTGCCCGGTGGGAGCTCCAGGCCATGAGATTTTGGGGTTGCTCCTACAAGAAATTGCTCTTAAATGCTGCCAGTGTAATAGGCAGGGAATGTTTGTGCTGCTACAGATCACCTGAAGAGTTAAATGTGCAGAGATTATTTCACTCCAGTATTGCTCCATGGGCTGGTTTGTAATACCCTGAAGTGTGGTTGTCATATTGCAAAACCCATGCTGCCATGGGCTGGAAAGCAGGGAGTCACAGAAGAGACCAATAAATTGGAGGTGGGGGCAGGACAGGATGGAAGTTTTGAAAAGCTTTAATTTGAGAACATCAGAATGGTTTGTGGCTGTGCAGCCTGTGCTCCTGTGACAGTGCTGAGGTTGAGGAGAAAATGCAATCCAGGATCTCTGCACACGTGTGCAGCTCCAAGGGCGAAACCCTGCTTGATAATGAGGTTGAAACAGAGCACTCTGAAACCAAATGCTTTATTTTATTAAAGTGTTTTTCTGTTGAAAATGTGATTTCAATTTAAACTGGGTTTCAGAAGGAAACCTATCCCAAAGCTTCTGTTGTGTGTGTCCAGGTCCTGCTGGCAGGTTCTTGTGGTAAGAAAGTCGTGGGGAGCCTCTGCTGCTCAGCTCAGGGGGCTGAAGGAGAATTCAGTGAGGTTCATCAGGATAAACTCAGCAATCAAGGATTAGAGAGTTGTTTTCAGTTCTCAGTCATTGCCAGAGGGGCCTTTCATGTCACAGCACAGAAAAGAGGGGAGAAGGAGCTGAGAGCACCTTTGCTGGGTGACCTCAAGCAGGTGCTCCGAGCTCTCATCCCCTGCTGAGCTTGGCTCCTGCTCAAGCAGCTCCACACAGACACGGACCAGAGGCTGACCCTGCACAGCAGTGAGTTCTCATTTCCTTTTAGAATTTAGGCCACATTGTTTCTGTTATATTAAAAAAATTCCTGTATGTGAGAAATGATAGACATCAGTTGCTGTTGCTGTGTGCAGCAAAGGCCGGCACAGTCAAGTGAGAAACGGGGAAACAAAATCTTAAACAAATATAAGATTAGAAAATACAAAACAAAACAAACTGAAACACAACAAAAAATGCCCGTGGGATGTGTAGCAGCGTCTTTTGGAAAACCCTCAGGAATAAGCCATGGTTCCATTGAATTCCAATGACCTGATTTTTGTTTATCTATGAACAGATTTATTTCTGTTTCTGTGTTACAAACATCGAGGATGTGTCAGATGGAGCAGGGGCTTAGAACCACAGACCCTGCCTTAGCTTTGTCTTGCCTCATGATCGCATCCGCGCTTCCCGGGGCAGGATCCTGGGAGCCTGGTCTTGGGCAGCAGCCTCAGCAGGGACCAGCAAAGGAATGCTGGAGGATGAGTCACTTCCTCTGTGGCACACCACGGCCATCCCTTTTCCTGGCTCTTACAGGAACGTGCACCTGGTCCACGCCGAGCTTTGGGGTGGGATCTGCCCGGGGAGCCGCCTGTGCCTCCAGGAGCCGCTCCCTTGCGGGACACATCCCGGGATTTGTGGGTCAGTGGTCAGCAGGAAACGCCCCAGGGCAGTTTCTGGCTCAGACTTTGCCATCCCTTCCCTCCTTCCTTGAGGAGAAGCTGCAGTCCAAGAGCTGGGCCAGGCTGGTGCCTCCTGGCCAAGGGATTCCCCCAGTCCCAGCCTGGCTTCTCACATCTCCGACAGTTCCACAGCTGAGGGGAGGCTGGATGGGGTTTGGAGCAACCTGCTCTGGGGGAAGGTGTCCCTGACCATGGCAGGGGGTGGAACAAGATGAGTTTCGTGGTCCCTCTCAGCCCAAACCACTCTGTGATTCTGGATTCTCTCTCTCTGTATATGTGTATGTACACCCCCCTGTCTATGAGGAAATGCCTCTAACGTGTCCAGCTCCAGATTTCTTGCTATCTCCCTATTCTACAATATCTTCCAGAGATTCTTTTCCATTCTTCTTCCCCTGCCAGCAATACTTGCAGCATTTTCTTGGCCTTGCTGGACTCTGGCAGGGCAAAGGAGTCTCCAAGGCACAGCTGCCTCTCTTTCTCCACAGTTTATTTGCTTCAGGGTCTGCATTGCGGGAGTTTTCCCACCTCACATGTGGAGCACCTTGAAAGGCCGTGGAAAGATCCCACTATTTTTTCTATCACTGTTTCTTGGTAGGATAGCAAGGTGTTTCAATGGAACAACTCCAGGCATCGTCAGGAAGCAAAGTGCCAAAATTTCACAGGAATTTGGCACCAGCTCTGAGAGCACCTCTGCTGTCTGGCTGTTGTGGAGTTTCAGGCTGTTGATCTCACTGTGGGTACCAGCCCCACATTTCTCTGTGTGAGAAGCCAAGGTGAGTCCCTGGCACAGCAGCACCCATCACAGATAACTGTGTGTATTTAGGGGCCAGCCAGGCTTTTCTCCGTTGATCTTTTCTTATGAAAAACCCTCTAGTTCACTGTAAAAACTCTCTTTCTAAAATGAAAGTTGTTTTCCCGGTCTGAATTGCCAGCCTGTGTTCAGTAAGAATGAAATACACTCATTGCATTATTCCATGGTTCAGTGTTTCCATGAGCGTTTGCATTGTTCTTCCAAATTTCGATTAAAAAAAAAAAAAAAATAGAATGAAAGCAGACACTTGAAATGCTCTGGCCCTTTTTCACCAGCTATATAAGACCGGGGGAGAGATTTCAAAATGCCAGTGGAACTTTTGCAAACCCTTTGAGCAGGGTTCACTGCAGAGGAATAGATGTGTTGGGGCATCAAAAATTGGTCTTTACAGGTTGTCTTGGGGAGAAGGAAAGTAAAAATAAATTCTGTTTTTAGAAACAAACCAAAAAATCCCCAGAAAACAGTTTAAAAGTCACTTTAATTTGTTTTGTATTTTTGCAAATTGATTTTAGAATACCTTTAATGACCAAATGTTTATTTTAATATGGGGGTAAAGGGGCAGATAACGGTTAAACATAGAAAACCTGATTTATTGTACAATTTCATGGCAGTAAAGAGTTGAGATCACATTTTCTAAAGTGTTTAATACCAGCAGATTGCATTTTGCAGATGATGGATGTGCCCTGATGCTGTTTGTCTGGAGGAACAGCCCCAAATGTACAGCTCTGACTTCTCAAATGAGCTTTTTTTGTGTGTGTTGGGCTCCAAGTTCCATTTCCAGACATGCCTTGGGTGAATTCTTCTCCTGTGTGGATTACCTTCTCTTGTTCCAAGTGTCAAAGATCAGGTTGTCCCCATCCAAACGCTCCAGAAATTCTTCCTACACCAGCAGAGAGTTTGGAAAACGCTCTCCACCTGGTTGTTCTTCCATTACTCTCCCGTTCTGGAATGCTGGGAGGTCCCCTGGCCCTTGGCTTGCAGTGATTTCAGCACCCCTGGGTCACTCTGCCCCTGGACGTGTCCTCGGTCTGGCATTGGGTGTGGGGGGTTCAAAGTCTGGGTCCTGCAGCAGGAACCTCTCAGAGAGGCTCAGGTCAGGACTGGGAACAGCCTGGTCCTGGGGAGGAGGGTGCAGGGAGGCTGGGGCACCTCGGGGACACAGCAACCTCTGGTTTGGGTTAGATCTGAGCCCCAGAAATGGGGCACGTTTGGGTTTGACAGCTGAACAGAGCTGCCTTGTGCTGCAGTTGGCAGTGCTGGTCAATACTGGGGGACTGCAAATGTGTTTTAACTTTTTAACCTCCCCACCAGAGAGGAGGGGATGTGGAGTTAATGACGGGGAAACTCCCTGTGTGTCCTTGTGAGGTATGTTCAGAGCTCTTGGAAAGCTCACGGCGGAGCTGCTCTGAGTCAGCACAGCTGAGAGGAGCAGCAGGACCTGGGTCACGGGCCCCTGGAGAGCTCAGGGCAAGTTTTCTGTCTGGAGTCAGCTGTAACACCACCAGCATCGCTGTCAAGTTGTGCTGCAGGAAGGGAAGGGCTGCAAAGAAGTTGCTTAAATTACACTGAAACACCGCCAATACTGTGGCTGCCCAATCCCTGGAAGCGTCCAAGGCCAGGCTGGACGGGGCTTGGAGCAACCTGGGACAGTGAAAGGTGTCCCTGCCATGGCAGGGGTGGCACTGGATGGGCTTTGAGGTCCCTTCCAACCCCAACCACTCCGTGACTCCATGCTGTGAGCTCTCTTTGAAGTCTTGTTATAAGTCTTCACTTAAATAGTCTGAGGAATGTTGCATTAATTTTAATCTGAATTAAGTGTTTTATGCAACTGTGAGGGTCAGAAAAATTGATGCCAAACCTGTGAAGTTGAGAGGTCTGGGCCTCTTGGCAGTGAGGTGTTGGGGGAGGGTGTGTGAGGAGGGGGAGAGCTGCATCTTGTCTGAGAATGAAATGGAGCGTGATGTTAATAATCATGGTCATTAATGTGGCAGTAAATGGAGAAGGAAGGGCCTTTGGGACACAGCTGGGAGCAGGAGCACAGCTGGGAGGGTCTGTGTGGGGACAGTTCTGTGTCACCCAGAGGTGTCACACGCTCGCTGTGCTTCCCTTCCAGTCCGACGGGACCATCCTGGCCATCGCCCTGCTGATCCTCTTCCTCCTGCTGGCCCTGGCTCTGCTCTGGTGGTTCTGGCCCCTCTGCTGCACTGTGGTAAGTGACAGAAATCATCAGCACAAAGCAGCATTTCAGTGCTGCCCCAGTGTGAGAAATGAGAGGGAAGGAGGCAGAGTTTTCCACAGGACTGATCCCAGAACGGGGCAGCACTTCTGCCACCGCCGGCTCCGCTCTGGGCTCCTGTTCCATCTGCCCAGCCCTGGATCAGAGCCACGGAACAGCAACGTTGCCAACCTCCAAACCTTGTTGGGAGCCTTTTAGTCGTGTGTTTGGGTCACAAAATGGAAACAGTTTGCAGAAATGCATTCCTTGCCGTGCCTGTTCTGGATTTCCTAACCCTGGTGTCAGCATGCCCGTGCTGCAGGGCTCCTGTAGAAGGGCAGCACCGATCAACCCACACTGCAGTCCTGGTTCTGCCTCGGCTGCAAGGAGAAGACATTTCTGAGCGTGCAGATTTTTGCAAGATGAACTTTGTTTGCTGGGTCACTGTGTCTGAAAAGCACGTTGAAGCATCCCGGTGGCAGTGGAAGTAGGACTGTGCTTCGCTGAGCATTGTCTTTCCTCCAGGCCCTTCCACAAAAGTTCAAAAGCACAATCACAGCATTAATACTTTAAAGGGGCAGGGAGAAATCGGGAGAAAACAGGGGAGAAGGAAGAGGTCAAGGGAGGCAAGAAGGAAATCACAGGACTGGAGAGGAGCTTTCCTCTCACGTGGCTCTGCTGTTTGTGTGCACAGACCTGTCAGACCCCGGGCATCCCTGCTGAGCCCTGGCACTGCCTTTTCCAAGCAGGATCAGGGCAAGGGCTCATTGCTGTGGAACACACGACACAGCAAAGCTCTGCTCTTGCTGTGGGTCTTGTTTGTGCTGCAGATGTAGAACAAGAATTAGGGATGCACCAATGTCAGCAGGATTGGGTCTGGCTTGGTGACTGGCTGCGTGTAACGTTCCAGATGCTGCTTTTAGGGCTGCCCAAACTGGCTCCAGTTTCTGGGTCACCATCATTATTCCTGGTTTTAAATCACAGACCCAGTGCTGCAAATTTGCACCATGTTGTACCAAACCTACAGCGCAGAGCTTTGGAGCCACACGCTGCAGGATGAGTCTCTGTGCTGAGATGTGTTATCCAGAACAAGGGTGGAAATCTTGCAGGAAAAATCTCAGCTGTCTATTTCTGTTCCTGGCTGAAAATGGGGATAAAACGCTTCTCTTCACAGTAGTTTGGCACCTCTGTCCCAAGACGAAGACCAGAATGGAAAAAATATTTATTTTGACTTTCAGAATAATAATAATAAAAAAAATTGGTTCCAAAATTGGCCAAAGGATTAGCAGCCTGGTGGGTTGCTGAGAGTTATTTGTCTAAACTAGATGGCACGTTCCCAGAGGAGCTGGGCCAACTTTTTGTTGGCACCTTGGCATGGAAGTCAGTGGAGATGTGCCCTGCACAGACATTTGCGCTGGAATCTGGAGGAGAATTGAGGGGATAGAGGGAAAATGCTCTCAGTGATGCTGCTGGTTTAAGGTGCTGTTAGAGGAGAAAGACGAAGCTGATGAGCAGAAGGCATAAATAAAAGCAGCAGGGCATGGAGGGGATGTGGGGCTCTGCTGCAGTGGAATCGTGTGAGGACAGTGGTCATGTAACAGCTCTGAGTGTGAAAAATAGTCCAGATAAGCAAGGTGGGTGCAGCAGACAGAGGGAGTCTCTGGTCCACATGAAACTTTATAAGCTCAATATTTTCCACATTTAAATTCTCTCCTTAAAACATTTGTTGTAGGTAAAAGCTTTTCCTCACTCTCCTCCTTTACCTCCCACGTTCCCTCCTAGCAAGGTCTGCAAGTGGGGACTATCTCACTGAGATTTTTCCAATGTAGCCAAACACTTCCCTGTAGCTGTTGGAAAGATTTTATTCCAAGAGCCTGCATGAAATCTCTTCCACCTCTCCGGGAGGGCATCCGGTGCGTTTGGCCGTGGATCAGCAGCCAGGATGCCTCACTGTGCACCGCTCACCCGAAAATTCTGTGAAATTAAAGATAAATCCGTGGAGGAGAGCCCAGCCTGTCAGGCTTGGGGATGGGGAAAGGGAGCCGAGCAGAGCTCGTGGACTGGTTTGGAAGCGGCACAGGGAGGAATGTGGTGCTGTCAGAAGTGAATTAAGGGCAGAGGAGCTGCCTTGCACAACAGACAAGAGCTCCAACCCCGAAAAACCAAACCGCAGACCCGGAGACATCGCCGTGGATTCCAGCCCGGGGACGTTTCAGAGATAATTGTGGATGTGTCCAGGGGAAAAAGGGAAAAAACACAACAAACTCTTCTCTTACCAAGTATAAATTTGTTTCCGAGTGACAAGCACATTTCTAAACCCTGAAATTCCTCTTGGCATGCTTTTTAATTAAATAGGAGTCATTACTATCCAGCAGTTCTTCAGGAAAGACACCAAGCCAGCTTCATCCCTGGAGTAAATGGACTGGAGTCAATAGACTCACTCTGGAGGTTTATCTGGAACCCAGTATCTCCTTGGCACCAGCCCATGAAGGAATGCTGTTTCCAAGTGTATCCAAGTTTATTGGTCTCAGAAGTATTCTGGGATGAAGTCTGGAATTTACCACTCGCTTTACAGTAGAGGCAATTGTTGCTTAGCAGATCAGGACAATAATAACCCTTTGCTGTGCCTGATACCAGCACAGGCAGAATTTCCCTGGATACCTGTGGAGGATATTACAAAGGCATGGGAGGCAGGCACTAACCTCTCCAAAGGTTGTAGGAGGTTTATTTAATAACAGAAAACAAAGAAACAATTCTGCTGTGAGCTCCCCAGCACTGTACTCATTCCAAGAATGATGCCAAGTACACAGACACCTCTAACGGGGTCAGCCCCCCTTTCCTGAGCTGAGCAGATCTGCAGAGCAGCACATCCCAGCTCCTGGCCTCCCCCAGTGACTGCTTGTCCTCTCATTCATCCTCTTTCCTGAGCACAGCCCAGCCTGGAGCAGTCCAGACATCCCCAGCAGGATCTGTGTGTGCAAGGGGCTGTTCAGGCACCCAAGGGTGAAACTGTTCTGGGTAGGAGGCCAGCATGAGCCTCAGGTTTAATGCTGATGTAAATCAAACAGGTTTTAATGTAGATGTAAGCCAAGGAGATAATAAACCTCCAAAGCTGTCTTAAGCAGGATTTTGCAGGCACGTTGTTAGATTGGCTTGGAAATGGAGCTGCTGAAAGTGTTTGGATGTACAGTGAGGGCATAATTAATGTAATAGCTGGAAGGCTGCTCTGTGCTGGGATGGTTTTCCTGTGCTGGGATGGTTTCCCTTTCTGGAATGGTCTCCCTGTGCTGGTTTCCCTTGCTGTGCTGGTTTCCCTTGCTGGGATGGTCTCCCTGTGCTGATCTCTCTGTGCTGGGATGGTTTCCCTTGCTGGGATGGTCTCCCTGTGCTGATCTCTCTGTGCTGGGATGGTTTCCATTGCTGGAATGGTCTCCCTGTGCTGGTTTCCCTTGCTGTGCTGGTTTCCCTTGCTGGGATGGTCTCCCTGTGCTGATCTCTCTGTGCTGGGATGGTTTCCCTTGCTGGGATGGTCTCCCTGTGCTGATCTCTCTGTGCTGGGATGGTTTCCATTGCTGGAATGGTCTCCCTGTGCTGATCTCTCTGTGCTGGGATGGTTTCCCTTGCTGGGATGGTCTCCCTGTGCTGGTTTCTCTGTGCTGGGATGGTTTCCCTTGCTGGGATGGTCTCCCTGTGCCCATGTCCTGCACAGACACTGACCCTGGCAGGATGAGGGAGCTGTGCTTGGCCCACGCTGTGCCCCCGAGCAGGCCCTGCATGGAAGGTTTGCCCTGGAATACCTGAAGGGGTGGCCCCACCCAGCCTGGCCAAGCCTTGAGCTGGAGCTCAGCCAGGGCACTCCAGGGCTGTGAGTGGAATTCTGTCGCTGGGGCAGCTGAGCCTGAGCCTTTTCCCCACCTGCATTTCCCCACCTGCCCATCCATTGCAGCTCCTCCCAGGTTTGTGAAGCAAACACGAGTCTTTGCCTCCCTTCTGCAGCCATCCAGGGTGGCTCTGAGGCTGGGCTGGGTTATTTGCCCTCCTGGAAAATCTGCCCCAGCTCGGTCACTTTCACACTGCAGTGATTTTCAATGCAGGGGTGTGGCTGGCAGATAAATGAGGTGTTGGTATTTAAGCATCTAGCACCAGTTTTAGCTTTAAAGCTGTTTTCTGGAAGTAAGCATGGAAGAACCCAGCAATCTGTTTGGCTCTCAGTCTGTGCTGCAGCTGACCAGAAGTTTTGGAAACAAAAAGCTGGATGGAGAAAATACAGAAAATATAGATTAAAACCACATGGCTAAACTGGTGGAAGAGAATGGGAGGAAATGCATGGGCTCTACAGAGCCATAAAATGGCAGAGTCCCTGTTGGCTGGATGGAGATTCCTCGCCGTGGAATTCCGATTCCCACCCGCTCACACGAGGCACAGCTCTCCTGCAGTCGTGCTGATCTGGGGAGGAGGGATCACTGGATCCACAGGATCGTGGATCATCTGGGACATTGTGCAGACAGCCCAGGGAAAAGGGAGAAAGCAGAAGTGTGCAGGCAGAGGCTGTTTGGGAGCCCTGCAGCCTTCCAGCACTCACCTGCTCCTGAGGATCCCACCTGACACACTGCAAACACCTGCTGGCTTCACTGGGAACTGCCTGGGAGGTGTCTCATCCCAGCTCTGAGTCCACACAGGCTGCCAGAGGAGAGTCTTCATCCACAGCACAGTCAGCCCAGGTGCCCTGGGGGAAGCACAGGTTTGAGGTGACAGCGGGTTTGGGGCAGGTTGGTAACGGAGCTGACTCTGGGAACAAAGGGCAGCAGGAGGGTGAAGATGGTCTTATTCCTCACCCAGAGTACCCAGGGCAGTTCAGTGCTGCTCTCACCCTCCTGTCAGCCACATCAGAGTGGTTTGGATATGGATAGAACGCTCTAGAACTGCTCTGTCTCTCTGGCACAGGGTTCCAAAGCCAGCCTAACAAAGGCATTTTATCTTGCCTGGCCTAAAGCCATCAGCTTTGCAGCAGCCCAGGCAGAGGCATGGGCTGGTGAAGGGTGAGGGTGCCAGGCACTGCTCTGGGGTGCCTTGGGCTGTTGCTGTCACGTGTCATCACCGAAAAATTAAAGCCAAATTCTCCCCAGTGCCCATCAGGTCTGGGGTGTCCGAACTGGAAGGTGTTCATTTGGGAAGTGCCCTCTGAGGTCAGGAAGGCCACCTGCCCTTGGATGCTGTGCCTGGACTTGAATTCCCAAACCAATTCCCTCCTGAATGCAGGATCCAAAGGCCAGTGCTGCTGACCCTGACTGGGCTCAGCCCCCTCTGTTCCAGCCCACAGCAGCTTCTCACACAGCAGAGGCACCGCTGGGCCTTGCCCTGGTCCTGCATGGGAAGTAATTAACTCAACAAAAAAATATTTCTTCCTTTGGTTTTTTTTCCCCTGGCAACCTCTTGCCTCTTCCAGAGGAAGCTGGCTCAGCCCAGCTAAGGAGAAGTAGGTCCTGAGGACACAGCCTCACTTAACCAGAGAATTCACCAGGAATCAGTGAGTGAGGGCAAGGGCTCCTGTGCACAGCTCAAAGTGGGCACAATGGTTTTCCTTTGCCCAGAAAAGGGATTTGATTCCTGTAGTCTTCCAAAGAAAGTGGGTCAGACCCTTGGAGCACACCCCAGTGGCTCTGGCCTGCTTTGTCTGTGTGATGGAATAGCCCAGGAAAAGGAACGACCTGTGCAGACACTGCACTTGCCCTGCATTCCCTGCAGAGCTGCAAGTCAGCCCCATTCAGCTCCAAACTGCACCAGGGTTCATTAGAAATGGAGCCTTTTTCTCTCCATCACGTCATGTCTTTCAGAAGTGGATGATTTTGACATGTGCCATGATCCTGAGTTGGATTTGGCGCGTGCAGTTCACCTCCACATCTTAGCGGGTTGAAACAGCCTTTTCTTGCCATTTTAATCAGTTAAAATTGAGCTTCCTGAAGCTGCTCCCAGGCTGACAAGAGAGCTGAACTTAAAAGGGTGACTTAGCTTTCCAGTGGACTTCTTTTACCTCTTACTTGCTTCTCTAGGAAGAAGATTGTGTTTTATTGCAGGTGAAGAAATTGGGACAGGCTCCTGCTTGTGTTAGCTTTGAAGTGTAGACCAGATCTCCAAGGACTGAATGGGTACTGAGAAGTCACAGAAGATATGACAGAAATAAACAGGAATGGTTCCTTTACCCAACTCATACCTCAACTATGAAACTGTCACAGGACTGAGAGGTCAAAACTATAAATATGTAACAGGAAAAAAATAGGAAATTAGTCAGATGGAGCACAGTTAATGCTATTAAAAATCCTTGTTTATTAAGATAGCAAGAATATATATTCTGTGTTTTTCAGAAGAATGAAGGTAATTAAGGACAAAAATAATCTGCTCAGTTAACTGCATGCTTCCAAACTGTAGTCCTAATTAGAGGCAAAATCCTTTATTTCTTGTTTTGTACTGTGTGCTTCATTTTAAATGATGATCTGTCCCATCCTAAAGCAGATATGCTCCTCTGACAAGAAACATATTGCCCCTATTTATCATCTAAAACTCCAGGGACAGTTACTGTGTGATTGCTGGACACTGAGAGCTGGTGGAGATTTCTGGGCTCCCAAGATGGAAAACATCTTAGACACATTCCTGGAATATGCAAAATTTGGATTCAACATGTGCTTTCTTATGCCTGAGTGGCTATAGAAATTTCAGGGCAGCAGCAAATTCATCCTTCCCAATGCTTTTAACCTTCCAGGAGGTGGCTGATAGCATTCCTCTGCTTTGCCACTGGGTTATCAATCAGAAACTGCTCCATGGATCTGTGATAGGGAGTGCCTCAGCTGACAGAGACCTGTGTCCTTCACGTGCGCGTTGGGCTCTGTGCTGAAAGGCAGAGAATTACTTCACTGTCTTGAATTTTCACAGCTGAGTGTGTGGAAGTGCTGACAACTGCTCTCAGAGTTCCTTCCCGTGCCAAGGAAAGCCAGTGGCCACCTCTCCATGCCAGGGGCCTTTGCCTTTGGAGACAAAAGAGCCCTGCCAGGATTTTGTAGCACGGCAATGGTGTGGAACCCCTCAGGTGTTCCTCACCTGGAGAGCAAACCTGATTTTGGACCATCATCTTCTTCTTCTTCTGCCAAGGACAGGGACAGGAGACCCAGCACTGGCAGGGATGGCTTTGGGGTTCTCCAAACACTCGCAGCACACACGGACAAACGCTGCAGCCTCGCCGGGCCAAACTCGCCGAGCGCTGTGCTTGGCCTGGGTCCCTCCAGCGGGTCCTGGGGGTTGTTGGGCCAGGCCAGGGATGCAGCCAGGGCAGAACGAGGCGGCCACGTGGGCTGTGTCCTCACAGGGTCCCTGGGATGGCATTTTCACTCTTGGCTGGAGTTGTTTCTGTCTGTGCCAAGCCAGCGGGTCTGAAGCCTTTGGGCCCTGGGCTCTTGCTGTGCCCAGGCTGGTGGATGGCACCAAGGTGCCGTTGCCTCCACTGCCTTCATTCCACCAAAACGAGGGTTTCAGTGCCCCAAAATGAGGGTCTCAATGCCCCAAAACGAGGGTCTCAATGCCCCAAAACGAGGGTCTCAGTGCCCCAAAACGAGGGTTTCAGTGCCCCAGAACGAGGGTTTCAATGCCCCAAAACGAGGGTCTCAGTGCCCCAAAACGAGGGTCTCAGTGCCCCAGAATGAGGGTTTCAGTGCCCCAAGATGAGGGTTTCAGTGACCAAAACGAGGGTCTCAGTGCCCCAGAACAAGGGTTTCAGTGCCCCAGAACGAGGGTTTCAATGCCCCAAAACCAGGGTCTCAGTGCCCCAGAAGAAGCATTTCATGCACACAGAGCTGTAACTGTAAGGATCCAAAAGGAAGAAGGAAAAGATCAGTGCTGTTTGAAGACCCGGGCAGCAAGTCAGAAATTAGATTTTTTCCCCTAAGACTTGAACTTTGAAAGGTTGTACAGGCTCAAAGGCACAGGAGATTGAACTCCCCCATCTCCAGCCTTGTCCAAATTAACCAATCCGTGCTGCCAATTTACGGGGAGTTCAGTTGCTCTTAGAAGTGCAAAGCACTCAGAAATGGAAGGAATGTCTTTTTTTTCCCCCCCCTCTTGGCCTGTGATGGAAAACACTTGATCTGTTTACCGAAGCCAGTCCGTTTGTGTGTGCATATGTTGTGGGAAGGAATGCAAATGTATGGAAAAAAGGCCATTTCCTCCCTTCCAAGTGTGCAATCTCCAGAGCTGCCAGTGATACTGGCTGAGAAGTTGTGTTTGGATGCTTTGCTGGACCAAACGTGTTGGATGGCTTATCCTGATGCTTCGTGCCAATGCAAATGAGAGAAACTCCACTGGAACCCTGAACTGAGGGGCCCAGAGCTGGACACAGCACTCGAGGTGTGGCCTCACCAGTGCCCAGCACAGGGGCACAGTCAGTGCCCAGCTCCTCCTGGCCACACTGTTCCAGCCCAGGCCAGCTGCCATGGGCCTCCTTGGGCACACATCATCCACTTCTCATCTGCTTCTCATCATTTTTCATCATTTTCACCGTTTCTGCCCTGCCCAAGCTGGGAATCGCAGGGTGGGCAGGGAGATGGATGTTGTGGCATTCCCTCCCCAGCTCTGCTGGTCAGCTCGAGCTCCTCGGGGCCATCCCCCCTCCTTCCTCCCCAAAATGGGGTTCTCCAGGCACAGTTCTGCTGTGCCACAATGGGGATGAGCAAGGCTCCACCACGCTCCTCATGAACCGTTTCATGTTTCCACTCCTGCTCTGGGCTCCTGTGCACTCCCACATTCACTGCTGGTTCCTAAAGCACAAAGTCTCTTTAGCTGGGGTTCCCTGAGGTGCTGAAGGCCACCAAAACAGAAGCCCTGTGGCCAGGAGCAGGTGATGGCAGAGCCCAGCACTCATCCCTGCCCTGGGCTGGGACACAAACTGCTCCAGCCCTGTCTCCTCCCCAGCCAGAGGCACATGCTCCTCATTAATGGCCACATTGCATGACTCGGGCTTTGCACAGGAAAATAAAAACAGTGAGCTCATCACAGGAGGAAAAACACGAGTGAGAGGAATTGCTGTAAATATTTATATCTTCAGGGCCTTTAATGTGATTGCAATTTGCCCTTTCTGCATTTAAGCAGCCAAGCTGTTGCTGTTTGGGACTGTATTTGGGGGTTTTTTTTGCAGGGTGATTTTGAAGCCCACACGTGTGTCCCCCATGCCAGGGCAGCCTCTGGCCCTGACACCCAGCTCTGAGCAGAGCTCAGGACACTCAGTGTCACCTCCACGGGCTCTCAGACAGCCTCTGCCTCGTGGCCTGGGTGCACAGAAAGAGCTGCCTCCTTCAGATGGACTAAAACCTCTGGAGCAAAGCCATCCCTGGGGCAGTGGCCCTGCCTGGCCGGGCTGGGGCTGTGCAGGGGCTCTGCAGGGCTGTGAGGGACAGGGTCTGATGTGCCTGCTGCTGCTGCCCTCCCCTTGGCAGCCTCTCTGTTGCTCTTGGATGCAGGGCTCTGCTAACAGCCAGCTGCCTGCCGAGCCCTGGATGCAAACTTTGTGCATGAAATAATGGCCTCACACCCACATAAACTGCAGTCGTTTCCATGGAGAATATCCTGGACCAGGCTGCAGCCTCACCCTGCTTGCTTTATTAGGAACCTCACTGAGCCATATATACGTACATTTTAAAGTTTCTGACAGTGAACTGTATTAACCTGATAATGGGGAAAGCAGGAATGTGAAGAGCTTGAGGTGGCACAGCCTTCTGGAAGGAAAAAGGGAGAATGGTCTGGGGAGACAGGCTGGGGGTTATCACTGCTTTGCAGTGGCCCCAGGGCATTTTGCTTCACGTTGGTTTTGCTTTCCAGCCCTTGTTCAGACTGTAAATTATTTGAGGCAGGATTTGTGTGCAGAGGGCAGGAGAAGGAGGCGCTGAGTTGAGTGTGGTTGTTCAGGTGAAGCATCAGTTGTGTGTTGCTCAGAGCCAGCACTGACTGTGGCAACTGCTGGGATGAGGAGAATCAAGGATACAAGACTTTGAATTTTCTGTTGCCTCACACAGGGAAGGGGTCACCTTATGAGCAATGTGAGCCTGGAGCTGTCCTTAGGAATGTCATTGTGGCAGAGCTTTGGGTCACCTCCTGCTCCCCCTCGGTGACAGTGGCACCCACAGCCACCCTGTGATCACACCGTGTTGCAACAGAGGTGTTCCAGCAGCATATCCTGTTGTTTTCTCCTTTGGA
>VZTJ01004183.1:203447-227988 GCA_013397795.1 Orthonyx spaldingii | reverse complement strand
TTTTTTTTTTTTTTTTGGTGATGTTTGAGTTGTGCTAAAGAACAAAGTATGAATTTATGATTCTCTTTCTCTTCTAGATCATCAAAGAACCTCCCCCACCTCCTGCAGAAGACAGCGAGGTGAGTGACACTGACCCCTGGTCTCCTTGGTGCTTAGGACAAGGTTTTGTTGAGTCTCCTCACAAAAAGTGATTAAATCTGTGTGTTCAGTGCCTCCACTGAGCAGGTAGGAAAGGACAGCTCAGACAATACCTCACTTGGTCAGAGCTGCAGAGTCAGGCTGTGATTCACACCAGGGACAGCCCTTAAGCCTGTGTTTAAGTCTGAAGTTAGTGGAAGCCTAAACATGTGCTTAGCTGCCTCCCTGGAATGGCAGGGTAATGATTTTGGTGGTTTGGGATATATAACCCCTGCTGGCAGGAGCTCCCGGTGCTGAGCCCTCGGAGCACAGCCCCTGTGAGAAAAGGAAGCTCCCGGTCCTCGCGCTGCCTGAGGCACACTCAGAGCAGCTGGAAAACCCCAGCAAAATCCTCCTGACATCAGCAGAGCTGCACGAGCCAGGGAAGTTTCAATGGAGAGTAATCAACAAACGGCCAATCAACATCGAAACTTCCACCTTAACTCTGCTTACAAGTCTCAGATGAATCTTGCCACGGATGGTTGAAGCTCTGCCACCATTTCTCAGCTATCAGACTGTGCCCAGAAACGTGCCCAGCTTTCCATCTGCCTCCTCCTCAGTGCTCCTGCTTTCAGCACACAGGGAGTCTCTGCTTTGCTCCCAGTGTTTTCCACATGGGATTTCATTGCACCCCTGGGCTCTGTGCAGGCTACTCTGATGGCAATGAGAGTTTTTCCATTGACTTCCCTGGGGTTTGGATCAGTTCCTCTTAAATATGCAAGTACAATTAGACTTAGGTCTGTGCTCGTAGTGATTTGGTTGGGTAGTTCGCCTTGCTTTCTGCTTTTGGAGACAAATTCATTGCCTGCTTCAGCTTGCAAGTGGAAAAGCTTGTGAAATGGTGCTCTCTGCTCTCCATGAAGCCTGGCCCAGGGAGTGTGGACAGAGCCAAGGCTCAGGAGAGCTCAGGCCTCTGCAGGGAGCAGGGATCCGGCCTCGGTTCTCCCTGCACTGTCCAGGGCAGGGGGACCCAAGGCCAGCCCTGAAACCTCCACCTTGGGCCCCTTGTCCCCTTCAAAACAGGCCTGAAGCAAACTCCAGACCAGACCTTTCCAGACCCAGGGGGGGTTTGCATGTGGATCCAGTGCTCCCTGTGCCTCTCTCTGCAGGCACCCGGCCCTTTCCCCATAGCAGACATTTGTTTGGGCTGAAATGTGAAAATCCACCGCCTTTGTCAGCTTCTGTCCTCTGCATGGAGAGGAAAATATCAACCTCGAATTGCACATGCTTTGTTCTGCATCACACATGCCTCCAAGCCAAGGGGTTCAATTGCTGAAATGAATTAAAATACATCACTCTGGAATGCTGGCTGCCTGGCCAAGGTCTGGAGGGGGAAATTGCATCCCCTCAGAGGGCAGACGTGCGTCACCTATCAGGAAGTCTTCTGTCAACCCAGTAAGTGCTGCAAAGGCAGAGCAGTGACTGCAAAATCACAGCTGCAGCTTGAACTTCAGCTTGTCCAGGCTTTGGTTGTACCCTGAGAGGGCCCTGCACAGTGATGGAAAGTTGGCATTCAGTAGGACCTGTGGTTTACCTGCTGCCTCGTCAGTCCAGCAGGGATCTGAACATTCCTCTGGCTGTTATTCTCCTCTTTGGGGACCTTGGGATGGCAGGGTTTGTGTACGACAATCGTGGGTTGGGTTGGGTTGAGTTGGAAGGGACCTCACAGACCATCCCATTGCACCCCCTGCCATGGGCAGGGACACCTTCCACTGTCCCAGGTTGCTCCAGGTCCCGTCCAGCCTGGCCTGGGACACTGCCAGGGATGAGGAATCCATCCCCACAGTGTGCCAGCTGCTCTGATGGTATCATTTCACCCGTGCTTCCCACCAGAGCACTTCCCCTGAGCTCAGTTATCCTAGAGCCAACGTGCACATTGAGCAGCCAGAGGTTTTTTAAAAAGGAAAATGCAGTTTATACTGTTTTAGATGGTGTACAGCATCAGGGCAGTGCTCAAAAATCAGTAAGGTTTGAAGCTGTGACTTGCACTGTGTGTTTTTTTCCCAGACAGAAGAGCTTCCCATGAGTGCAAATATAGCAGAAGCTCTGAAAAGATGCATTTTGTTGGTGCAGTTACTCCTAGAGAGGCTGGTCCACAGAGTGGGACTGGCAGCTCTCAGTGTGATGCATCCTCAGAAGGCTGACGCCTCCAGATTTTCTACTTTGCTCTAAACAAAAAGCAGATGGAGTTGATTCTCCACAATCCAGGTTTTTTAGGTGTTGCAGGTATCCCTGTCCCCTGCAGGAAGCCAGCAGCTGCCCCTCTCTCCAGCAGGAGGGATTGCTGGTCCCTTTGGCAGCAGAGTTACTGCTGGATTTTTTTTCTTCTCACGAAAGTCTTGGCCAAAAAAAAAAAAAAGAAACCCCAAAAAAACCGAGGAGGAATTCTTGCATCAGCAGGTTTGGGAGCTGAGGCCCACAGGAGGAAGGAGAATGCACTGCACTGTAACACGAGGGGGAAGCAGCCCTTGCAGCTGGACCCGCCAAAGGTTTTACTGAACTCTGCTTTAGAGGCCCTTGGAGACGTATTGGAGACACTTCACTGCTGGTGGAGGAAATCATTATTGGCCAGAGGCTCCCAATTAATTCATTCAGAAATTGCAAACGTTGTCAGCTCCCGCTGCGCTGCTCGGGGAACTCGGGGTGCTGAGGGTGAAGCCCAGGCAGGGACAGATGGTTTCACTTAGGCCAGGAAGGGTTGGGCTCATGCCAAGAGGAAGAGCTGAGTGCCTGGAGGAGCCAGGAGCACCTTTCTGGCCTGTGATTAGTCACTGAAGGTGGATCAAAACCACATTCTTCTGCCTCCAGTGGATAGCAAGGCTTTTTCTAGCCCTGCTGGAGGAAGGCACAGCTGCTTTTATTCCTGTGCCCCATCACCTTTAGGCTGGGATTATTGGAACAGCTCTGCCCAACTCAGAGCAGAAGCTCACCACAAGGCTGAAGCTGGTTCTCCTATATCAACCCATCCTCAAAATACACCAAAAAACCCCAACTGTGGGGCTCTGCAGCTTCCAACAATTCCCTATTCAGTCCCTGGCCCAGACCAGGCTTCTGCTGCTCAGTCCTGGACAGACTGGCTGCAGTCAGAGGGTGCTAAACTGGAGCCCTTCCAAGCATCCCAACACTGCCCTCATTGCTGCCCTGCCCTGGCAGCAGAGCCTGAAACCCACGGCTGGATCTGTCCAGGCACCGCTTGTTCCCACAGCAGGGATCCCACAAAGCTCCCTGGAGTCTGGCACAGCCAGGCAGGAGGTCACCCAGGTGACCAGAGCTTGCCCTTTTCTCATCACTCAGTCCCTTTCTCCCCCTGCTGCTCTGTGACCCAGCATCCAGGGACATCCCTCGCGTGGCGCCGGAGCCAAGCCACCAACCAGGCTGTAATGGGATAATTCTTGTGTTTGTTGTGCTCTTACCCACACACAGCAGAGCAAACACAGCCAGGGAGGTGCTGCAGGGAAAGGGCAGCACTGGCACCAGGCCCTGGAGGGGCTGTCACCGTCCTGGGAGGCAGCATGGACAGGAGGGACTTCACTCCCTGCATGGCAGCTGCTGTGGAGCCGAGGGATGAACCCCACATTCAGCTGGATCCACACTGATGGTTGTGATCTGAGCTCTCCCACAACAGAGAACTAAAGGAGATTCAGCTCCTTGGAGAGCTGCTTGAGCCCTCACTTATTACCAAGGAATCACAGAACGGGTTGGGTTGGGAGGCTCCTTAGGGACCATTTTGTTCCACCCCCCTTCCACACCTTCCACTAGACCAGGTTGCTCAATTATTGCCGATCATTATTCTTTTCCAAATTGTTTTCCTCGCTCCTTCTGGAAAGCCTTGCTGGGGAGATAGCAAAGTAAGCTCCAGAGAAAGGATCTGATGGGAATTTTTTGTAGACACCAAGGCAGCAAATTTGTTCTGCTCTTCCTGAAATGAAGCCAGGTGCCAGTGGTGTGCCAGTGCTTCTCCTTCCCTGTGCTCCCCTTTGACAGTCAGTTGTGGAAATACGGGAGGAGGAGAAGGGGAACCTTTCAAGGGGCAGGCATTTAAAAGGAAAAAGGTGGGGCTGTTATTGGCAGTAGGTGAGGTGCAGGTATGACACCGTGAAGGGTGGAGTTTCACGTGAAATCCCAGTTTCGTGTGAAATACCCAGTGCAGGGGCTGTGGGAGCTGGGTTTAATCCCATGGTGGTGCAGTGGGAGCACTGGTGTTGATCCCCGTGACCTTACAGGACCTTTGCCTTCCTGCAGCTCAGTATCTGAGCTCTGGACTGGGAACAACATCCTGCTTTCATCCAGAAAGCTCCCTCCAACAACATCCAGAACCAGGCTCCCTCTTCTCTGTGCACACGCAAAGCTCTGCTCCTGGAGGGCTTCACTTCAGGCAGGACCTCAGAGGATCTGGGCCACAGATAAATGGGAAGTTTCTGTGGTGATCAAGGCCACCAAAGGCTTGTTTGATAAACATTTGTGCCTCAAGGATGAGCTTGTATGAAGCTGAAGTTGTTCAGGCTGGAGAAGAGAAGACTCTGGGGAGCCTTCAGAGCCCCTTCCAGGGCCTGAAGGGGCTGTGAGAGAGCTGGAGAGGGACTTTGGCAAGGGATGGAGTGACAGGACAAGGGGAATGGCTTTAAGCTGAAGGAGGGTAGATTTAGTTAGGAAAAACTTCTTCCCTGGGAGGGTGGGGAGGCCCTGGCACAGGGTGCCCAGAGCAGCTGTGGCTGCCCCTGGATCCCTGGCAGTGTCCAAGGCCAGGTTGGACATTGGGGCTTGGAGCACCCTGGGACAGTGGGAGGTGTCCCTGCCATGGCAGGGGTGGCACAGGATGGGATTTAAGGTCCCTCCAACCCAAACCATGCCACAATTCCGTGTGGGGGTGTTTGGGTACCTCATGAGGGGTTCCTTCAGCCTGGTCCTGCACAGAGCACCAGGAGCCCATTCCCTCAGACCTTCTGTGACCTGTGAGCACTTTCTGATGGTGCTTTTCAGCTTTGTGCCAGTGATGGGCAAAGACCTGAGTACAACCAAAGCAATGAATTTATGCAGCTGCAGTTTAGAAGCCTGGCAGGGTGTGAGGTACTGAGCAAAACCTTCCACAGCAGGAGAAAACGTTCCCTGAGTGTCCTCAGAGTGTGACAAAGCAGCTGAGGGGTGGCCATGGGACTTGGGAATGACTCCAGTGTTGGGAGAAGGGGTAGAAAGGAGTCTTGAGGAGAGCTGGGTTTGCCTCTGTGTTCTCTCAACTGCAGAATTCGATGATAACATCTCTCACACAGAGAAATGATTGTCGTGTCGTGGCTCAGCCCTTGGTGCAGGCACAGCTCTCTATAAATGCTGAATTCTGACAAAATTCAGGCATTGCAGAGACAACTGGGAAAATAATTATAAGGGTGGGGAGAGGGGTAAGTTGTCCAAACTTTTTTTTTTCATATCTGGCCAAATTTAGTTTGAATTCTTACCCTGAGTGGTTCAGATGTCCCTTGTGGAGCCTGAATTATCCTTGTGTTACCCACAGATGAGGTTCCCTCAGGTCAGGGTCAAAGTATCCAGAGCCTGGCCTGGCCTCTGAGATAAACACAGATCTTTGTTTTCTGCAATCCAGCACTTCTGAGTCTGGATCCCTGACTGTGAAATGCAGCTCTGTCCTGCTCCTTCTTCTTCTTCTTTGTTAAAAGAAACTCGAGCTCCATCTAAAGCAGATTCTGGGGGTGGAAGGTTGCCAGGTTCTGCACAGTCAATTTCCAGCATCCTTAAATGCACTTGAATTTTCGGGGGCTGTTTTTGACGCTGCAGCCGGGTCGGAGCTGGAGCTCCTGGGGTACAAACCCCGTCGTAGCCACGTGTGGAAAGATGCAGGTGAAGCAGGCAGGAAACGAGAATCCAGCCCTGGCTCACAGGGCGACAAACTGGGGTGCTGCATGTGGGGATGGTGGGGTTTGGGTGCCTCTTCCTTCCCCTTTTCCTGCCCTGAGCCCTCGTTTCCAGTTCCTGCAGCTCCTCACGTGTGTCCCGAGCCCATGGGCCAAGTGTGTGGGACATCACTGGTGGGGGCTTTTTGCTTGTATTGCAAAACCTCCCCTGCCCTTCCAAACATGTAAACAGACTCGTTCTGCAGAAAACTTGTGACTCCTTTGTTTTTCGGGTGTCCGTGTTGTCTCTCCGTGCGTGTGCTGTTGTCCTGGCTCGCGCCGAAGGGACTCGCAGGGCTTTTAAGGGCTTGTGGGGAAGATTTCCTAAACCTTGGTATTTCCTGTTGTGAGAAGTCCAGTCTGTGCTAAACTGGAGAGAGAGAGAAAGAGAATTGCTGAAGGAAAATATTTAGATGGCTTCGCTTCCAGGTTTTTTTTTAATTTCTTTTTTTTTTTTTTTTTTTAACCAAAAAAAAAAAAAAATTCCTCACGGAAAACTTCATGCAGAGATATTGAGTTCTTGGGTTGCAGCAGAGAGCCTGAGCAGCTCTGCCCAGGGCCAGAGACAGAGGTCAGCTCTGAAGAGAAGAACCTGGTAGTTGTGACCAGTTGTTCACCCTTGCCTTAGATCAGGGCACATTTTGCAGCCCAGTTTTTGTGTGTTTTGATAAACTGAAATGCTTTTGGTTGCCGTGAAAACCGTAGTTTTTCTTGGATTTTTTCCTCCCCCCCCCCTCCCAGTTTTTCAGTTTTCCTGCTGGGGAGTTTCAATTTCAAAGTATTTTTGGCTTTTCCAGTTTTGGAAAGCTCCTAAGTTTTGGAGTTTAGCCAAATCCCTGTGAAAAATTAAAGAAAGAAGAAGAAAAAAGAGAGAGGGGCCATTTTTCTTTTCCCTCCACGTTTTTCACAGGAAATACTTCACGTTTTTGATGAACTCTGCTTTTCTGCTTTGCCAGTTCACAGCCTGAACTGTAGAAATTAAAGGGAAAGGCACTATAACAGCCCCACATACACTCTGCCCTTACAAAGTGCAACAGAGAATTTAAAATATCTTGAATCTCACTAGAGCTTTAGCAGACTCACTTTAAATAAACGTAAGGAAATGCTCTTGATCTGTTAATTTGCCCATATCTGAACGTCAGCACGAGGAGCTGAGCACGTTTAGCTCTGGCTGGTGATGTGCCTGCGGCGAGCAAGGGCAGGGCACAGAATTTAAATCTCATTTTTCACGCAGGGCCTGACTTTCTCTGGCACAAGGACTCCCTGAAGCCACATGGACTTCCATGGGCAGCTGCCCCAGCCGAGGCACTGGTTCATTACAGGAGCTAATTCCATTCTTGTGACTTTTCCATGAGACTTTTCCATCCTATTCCTCTTGGCCAGCTCCTCTCAACAAACCTGGGCATTCCCACAGGGGTTGTTTCTGAAGGTACCACGAGTTTGTCGTCACTCAGGAGAAAATTCACTCATTTTCTTGCTCTTTCCCTGCATCCTGTGAGATCTGAACTCCACTGTGGGGGTTTGCCTGGGCCCTGGAGGGTCCCTGCAGCAGCAGCTGCCTGTCCCCAGTGCCAGGTGAAGGGCAGGGGTGGCAGAGGTCAGTCCCTGCAGCCAGAACACCCCAGCTCCTGAGCTGGGCTCACTCTTCATCTGCCAGCTGCTTCAAAGATTTTGCAACTTGGAAACCGTTCAGTTCCAATGAGTTTAAAGATGATGAAAGACAGTCTCCTTAAAAAAAAAAAAAAAAACAAACAAAAAAAACAAAGCCACCAAAATCTCATTCTGGACTGTACCTTTCAAGTGGTGGTGTTTATATCATGAAATATTGTCCTTTCATGAGTGTACTCCTCTGGAAAATAACGAGGGGGAGACAAGGCAGCCTGGGACTGTTTATTCCTTCCCACCCGTGGTCGTTCTTCCTGACAGTGCCACCCCTTGCTGCTGTTTTGCAGGAGGAAGATGATGATGGCCTGCCCAAGAAGAAGTGGCCAACAGTCGATGCCTCCTACTACGGTGGGCGAGGCGTGGGCGGCATCAAACGGATGGAGGTGAGGAAATCCCAGCTCAGGGATCAGATCCGAGCCGGGCACTGGGCTGGGACATCCCCTGCAATCCACCCAGGAGGGAGCTCAGGGCACAGGCACGAACTTCTGGAGGTTTTTTGGTACATCAGAGTCCAGATCATTTTTGTGTGGGAGTATTTGAGAGCCAAACATAGGTTTCTGAATTTTGGGACCATCTTTGTCCTGCAGTGCAGCAATGTCCAGCTCCATGCCTGGGCTACAGGGGCAGCGCTGCCATACAAATCACCATGAAATGGGTTTAGTTTTTCTGAAAACCTTCCCCACCCTCACATTTCTCATAAACCACAACCAAGGACAAGCTCAAAACTTGGGCTGCAGCCTAGAAACAAACCTCACAGCCTGTGCATTGCTGTTGAGCTCGGATCTGGATGGGAGGAAATCCAGGCAGGGCTCTGTTCCTGCAGCAGGGCTGTGACTGCAGCTGTGACACGGCCTGATCCCTCCTTCCAGGTGCGCTGGGGGGAGAAGGGCTCCACGGAGGAAGGTGCTAAGTTGGAGAAGGCCAAGAACGCCAGGGTGAAGATGCCAGAGCAGGAGTACGAGTTCCCCGAGCCCAGGAACCTGGGCAGCAGCATGCGCCGGCCCTCGTCCCCTCGCAAGTGGTACTCCCCCATCAAGGTGAGCCCACCCTGCCTGCTGCTGTTGCCTTTTTCCCAACCTGGCAATGAAACTCCATCCCAGCTCCAGGAGACTTTCAGTGAGTTTTCAGAGTTTGTTCTGCGTGACGGGGAAATCAGCTCTGAAGGAGAGGAATGGGGTTTGTTGCAGGTCTGTGTCCAGGATGGAATTTCTCCAGAGTTCAAGAGAGGCTTGGAGAGAAGATTCAGTGTGTGTAGGGCTGAGGTTCAGTTCTGACTCTGGCAAGAATTCAGTTTATAAGGGCGCCTACAAACATTAACAGCATCTCATGGGTGATATATATTCTTAATTCCTTTAGAAATACCTCTCTTATCTACCATTCCAATTGCGTACAGGACAAGGACAGTTCCAATCCAAAACCCTCAATTCAGATCCTCCCAAAACTTTGGAGTGTCCCACATCTGGATAGTATTTAGCAGCCTGGACAAGAATTTACCTAATTATTAATTGCCACCACACCCCTTACTGAGCTGCACCCAAAAAGTGTGTGGAGACAGGAAAAGTGTCTCCAACACTTTCCTCATGGACACTCATCAGCACTCACCAAACGCAGGAAGGATCATTCCTATGGAGCAGAGTCCTGCTGTTGCTCTCCCTGGGCAGTGAGGAATTAGCAAAATTGGCAAAATTCATCAGCAGCCTTGGCAGAGTGTCGTGTCCTGGAGGTGTGAGCACAGGAGAAGAGTTTGCAGGGAAGGTGGGAACAGGCTGAGGGCTGCCTGGGGCTGGAATCCATCCTGCTTTGTCCAGCCTGGGGTTTAAAATAACAGAGAGGCTCCCACCACTTCTTGGGCGGAATATTCCACAGGCTCCCAGACCTCACCCTTAGGAAATGTCTCCTGACACTCAGCTTGAATATTCCCTCATCCCCATGCTCCAAGTGCTCTGTGGTTAAAGCAGATGTTCAATTTCCACCCCTTTGGGAAGCAGATAAATGCACCTGTAAAAAGCTGCTTTAAAAAATCATGGGTAAAGGAGAAGGGCAGGGAATTAAACCTCAGGAACAGTGAACCAAGGGTGCTTGAATCTGATCAAAACGCCAGGAAATTCACATTTTAGGACCAATCATCTTGTTGGCCACAGGCCTCCTCTTCTCCACACTGCACAAGTACCAGCCCCTACTTAGAATGTTCTGCCTTTTATGATGGAGTTCTTCTTCCCTCTATTTTTCAGTCTTCCCAGAGTCATGTCAGTAAGTAGGTAGGCAGCTGAGAGTGGATAGATTGCTTTTTTCCAAATGCTCCAGAGATTTATTTGCTACCAAATGTGGCTACTGACACCTAACAGATTGGGGTTATTGTTGTTGTTATTCTGATTTGCTGCTGTTGCTTCTTAGCACGGTGCCAACTGGACCATCCTGCTTTTTAAATGTCATTTCCACTGTTTGAAAAGTCAGTGCAGATAATCCAAGGGGGATGACAAATCTGAAAACTTCTTCAGAAACTCGCCAAACCCTCGGTTCATCTGACAGGGAGGGGCAGCACAAAACGTAGATGGAAGTGAATCAGAACCATGGAGTGGTTAAGGTTGGGAAAGCTCTCCAAGATCCTCAAGTCCAGCCATCCACACAGCACCACCACACATTCACCATTATGTGAATGTCCCTGAGTGCCACAACCACACTTTTTGTGAACCCTCCCAGGAATGGGGACTCCCCCACTGCTCTGGGCAGCCTGGGTCAGACCTTTCCAACCCTTGCAGTGGAGAAGTTTTTCCCACCATCCAACCTAAACCTCCCTGGGCACAACCTGAGGGCCATTTCCTCTCATCCTGTCACTCGTTACCCAGAACAGGAGACTGGAAGTGGTGCTCTCCAAAGGAAACTCGGGTGAATCCCACATGGAGGCCACTCCAGCATTGCCTGGGCCGTGTGTCCCTGGCACATTCTCCACCCTTGTCCCTCCTGTCTCCGTTCACAACGCTGCCACGGCACAGGGGCCTTGCCAGAGAGGCCCAAGTGCAGCTTGGGCTTACAGACAGCTCCAAAAGTGCCTCTGCCTGACACCAGCAGGCCTCGGGAGCACTGAGGTAACTCAGGGTCAATGCAGCGCTGAATTAACCATGAATTCAGAGGAAATTCCATGGCTGGAACTGTGCCCTCCTTCATTTGTCATCTCCCCGACTGTTTCTTCTCTCTGGGCTTCAGCTCTAGTAGGACTCAAGGCTTTATTTGCCTTCAGAACTTTCTTTTTTTCCTCTGAGTGACCTTGTGCTTCAGCTGCAGAGGAGTTCCAGACACAGAGACACAGCCCGTGCATGGAGAGCACAGGAGGGTTTCTGTTTCCAAGTGAAAGCTTTGCCATTTCCTTTCTTCAACCATCATCCTTTCCATGATGCACACTCCCTCTCTTCCACCCAGATGCCTCAGGCAGACCCTGAAGCTCCCAAAGATGGAGCTCTTGGCTTTTCCCAAGAAATCTTGGTAGGCCCTTGGAAATTAGGGCTGCAGAGAAAAAAGGGAACTTTCTTTTTTTGCTCCATGGAAAGTTGTCGTTTTGCCTCTGGTTTTCCTAAAGGAGAAATGGAAGGAAAAGGTACTTATTTCTTAAGCTGTCAGAGCAGACAGGAGATCAAGAGCTTCAACCAGCTCTGCTGTAGAGGAAAGATGGATTGGAATGGAAGGGATGGGTTCCCTCAGGTCTAAGGAGTTCTGCTGCCCAACTGCAGAAGAATCTGACAGAGACGTTTCTTTGAGAATAACAGACTTTCCTGGCTCTCACCTTGGGAAGTCTTTTCCCCATATCCTATGGAAACAAGTTCTATGCGGTCATTCTACGTGTCTGCCTCCACCCCTGTGTCCCTCCAGCTCCCAAAGAAGCTTTGAAGCATTGGCTGAACACACTGGCTGAGGAATAGAGATCCCAGGGAGGATTATGGCCCTGATGGTTCCTTGAAAAGGGAAGAGCAGGGCTCTGCCCCCGTGAAAGGGAGTCTTTAGTTAGACACCAGAGACCTGGGGTCACCAAGCACCTCCCAAACACCCTGAGCATCAAGTCTGGCCCTCACAGACCCTGCAGTTCACACACCCAGACCAGGCCCTCAGGAAAATCCGCTGCCTTGCTCTGAATGAGGACTCTCACTCTTTCCCCACCACCTCTGCAAAATCCAGCTCACGTTTCCACTCGTTAATCCTGTCCCACGATGGTTACGCACGGCATTCCTGCTGTCCAAAGGGTTCTGTAGGCTTTGCTTCACTCAGTTCTCCCCAGCAGATTGTTCTGAGACATAAATGAGAATCCTTTCTCACCTGTGACAGTGGTCACAGAGCTGGAGACGAGGGGCTCGGGCAGAGCAGGAGGCGCAGCAGTCCGGAAAGGCATCCCAGGAGCTCACTGCTCGCTCCCTGCACTGAGTTAACGTTTTGCTGGCTGTGCTGCCTGGAGCTGAGCAGGTATTAGCCCCTGTCTGAGCCCAGGAGGAATCTGAGTCACACATTACCTTTGGAAAGGTCAGACACGCTGTTTTCTGTCAGACATCTGAACGCTCTTGCTTTGCACCCGCAGCCAGTTCACACAAAGTGTCTGTGAGAGAAAACGTCGTTCCTCCACAGGCACTGGAAATGATGGAGTAAAACCTGCTGGGTCCCCAGCTGCGTTGTTGTCCCTGCACTGCTTCACCAAGACCCTTTTCCTCTCATTGCAGGGGAAGCTGGATGCCCTGTGGGTGCTGCTGAGGAAGGGATACGACCGCGTGTCCGTGATGCGTCCGCAGCCAGGAGACAAGGTACCAGCGCCTCCAGACCCCTCCTTCCAGCAGGGAACAGCAAAACCCGCTGGCTGCTTTGCCTGGGGGACTGAAGGCAGACACTCCTGACAGCAGACTCTGAGTCACATCTGTCAGCTTTGTCTGCAAACGGCTCGTGGGGTTTGGCTGATGTGGTTTCAAGCCTGAGCTGTCCAGGTGCAGGGACAGAAAAAGCCGAGGAAGAGCCCGGCCCAGTCTGCTCTGAGAGCACAGAGCTGCTCTCCACCAGCTACAGGAGGCATTCTAGTGAATTGTAAAGGGATATTCCTGCATATTTTGACAGGACCCGAGGGAAAGGCTGGAGCTGTGTCAGGGGGCTTGAGGTTGGATATCAGGATATTCTGTGATTCTGTGATTTTCAGGCATTAAATTCCCCTCGTGGTGGAAAATGTCAGTTAGATTAATGTCTTATGCAGTCAGTCACACACCCCTGACATGAATCAACAAAGAGCTTGGAGCTGTTTCAGGAATATATTTGTCCCAAAGTGTAAGTAACTGCAGCACTGTGAAGGCTTCAAGAAACTCAACTGCACATGAAACAACAATGTAATTTTCTGGTGGAGAATCATAGGCCTGTAGCATTTGGTTCCCTGTGGGCATTTTTTATTGAATACAGGACCTTCTGGTGAATTTAAAGGTTTAATATTTTATTCATTCCCAGGGAAGATTTGCTAAAATGTCTTCACATTCTAGGCACAATGTAATTTAGTGTGAAAGAGGAGCTGGCTGGAAGTGCACCCAGGTTTAGAGCTGCTAAAATATTGGTTTCTCTCCTGGTGACTCCTTTGTTTGGGCACTTCCCTGTGTAGACATGAAGCACTTCCAGGCCCTTCTGCAAGGTTTTCCTCTGTGCCAACAGAACTGTGAGCTTGAGTGTTTGGATTCTGTGCATGGTGGTGTGCCAGAGGACATCAAACCCCTTGCTGTGAGTCACTGCAGGTTCGAGTGAGCAGTTTGTGTTCATCCCTTCCCAGCAGAGACACAACCCCCAGGTGATGCCACCCCCAACAGCGCAGGCAAAACCAAGCTGAGAACTCACACTGAAACACTGAGATGGCTTTCATTGGTTTGCACAGCTGAAAGGGCAGAATTGGTTCGGGTTTTCCCCTTTCCTGTTCAGCAAAAATGTGTGGGCTTTGTTTCCCTGCTTCAGATTTAGACTGAGGAGAAGCATCGTCAGCTGAGCTGCACGATTTCTGAGTCATCTCCCATCTTGAGACAGACATTTCCATGGTCTGGATGCCAGTTTTAGTCTGCCCTACTTCACTTTCTCCTCTGCAGCTGCAAGGAGGGATTTTACTGGGCATTAGGAAGGCTGGCTTCACAAAAGTAAAGGTTTCTGTTCAAGGGACCAAGAAGGGATGAGGCAATGTTGCTGTTAACTGAACTGCCAAAAACTACAGCTGTGCCTTGGGAGCCAAATCAGGCAAAAAGAAAAGCAAAAGTTGCAAAAACAGTTGCAAAATTTGCACCTCACAGAACAAGGAGAGTCTCAGCCCTGCTGGATCCTGCCAGATCCCTCTGTTCTCCTCTGGGCCACTGTTCCTCTAAGAGAGATTTAAATGCATATCCAGCCTTAGGATACAAAGGCTGCCTGACTCAGGCTCGTGGTTTCTCCCAGGCCAGCAAACATCAAATATTATCTCGTAAAGCACATCCCTCTCTTGGTGTGCTTGGAAATCCAGAGGGAAGGTCAGTGCTGAGTTGCTGGGAATGGCAGCACAGAAACATCTGCTGGGGCAGTGCCCTCAGTGCAGAGTCCTGGGGCACAATGAACAGCCTGCTTTCCTTGCCAGGAAAAAAAAATACCCAGGAAAAGGGGCAATTCCACAGAAATTTTTTTCTAAATGAAACCTGAGTCTGTAGGGCTTTGTTGCAAAAGAGAAGGATCGGGTGTTGCACTGAAATGATGGGAAATTTCTGCCTGGGCAAAGAGCTGTGTGGCCAGAACCCTCCTGGAGCGGGAGGTGCTGAGGGACAGGAGCTGAATCCAGCAGGTTCAGGTGTCCCTGGAGGTGCTGAGGGACAGGAGCTGAATCCAGCAGGTTCAGGTGTTCTCGGGCTGCACAAACACTCAAACCCTTGCAGACAACGTGTATGGCTGGTAAAGAGCAGCTTGAAGTTTGCACACAGGAGCCTTTGACCATATGATTTTCCTAAAAGCTACAAGGAGGGGCTGTTTTGATAGCAGTCTGTGCCTCCTTCTTTCTCCTCTCTTCCCTGAAGAAAGGGAAGCAGATTTCAGGCTCAGTGCTGTCGAATGGGCTCCTTAATTCACCCACTGATCAAGATAAAAAAGTGGAGCCAGATGAAAACTAACTGAAAGGCATCTCTGTTTGCTTTGGAGCCTGGAAAGGAGCTGGCCTGGATCCCAGGGTTACATCATTTTCATATATAAGCAATCCCTCACTGTAATCAGTGACTTTATCCCCGGCAGCACGAGCTGAGCTGTCTGGAGATTCCTTGCATAGAACGAGGCACGGATTCCACCTCAAGCCCTGCCCTGAGCAGTTGCTGCTGTTTGTCTGCTGCAGCTTCCAGGGGTCCGTGGAATTGTCAGGGAAGATGTCCCCAGCCCCGAGGGTCCCATCAGCCTGGGAGCAGACACTGCTGGCAGGGCAGGGACTGACACAGAGTGTGGGACTGATTCCAGCCCTCCTCCTGCTCCCTGTGACCTCAGACAGTCTTTGCCCCCTGCCTGTCCTGCCCTGAGCCCTTTAATGAAGGTGGGGATGCCTTGTCCTTGTCCTTGTCCTCGTGCTGGGGCTGTTCCCTCGCTGCAGCAGGTACAGCCCTGGGAATGACTGGGAAGGGAACGTGGAATCCGGGGTTAGATGGGACTGGAGGCAGAGCTGAGACCTCTGCAAGGAGAACCCACAAGGGAAGGGATCCCCAGAGCCCAGAGCGTGGCACCCCAGCCTCCTGCAAAGCACCGGGGTCCCCATCAGCCACAGGGCCTGGGCACTGTCACTGCTCCTGCAGCCCCTGGCAGCCCCTGGCTGCCCCAGCAGGAACAAAAAACCACGGAGCAAACCTTGGCCTGCTGTGCAGGAGGCTTTAACCACTCATCTCTCAGCCCAGAGCAAAAGGAAAAGACAGGACCTGTTTTGAAGTGCACCCAGAGAGGCTGAAATGCACAAAAAGATGATGAAATTCTGTTTTTTGGAGTCAGACCTGGGGACAGAGGGTCTGAGGTTACCAACAGGCACAGATGGTTCCAATAAGGCAAGGAAGTGAGATCACATGGGATTCCTGTGGTCTTCTCACATTTTCAAGAGACTAGGTTTGCATTCTTGTCAGCATTAATGAGGTTATTTTTATGCTGGAAACATCATCAGAGAGAGGTGATGTCAAAATATATACATTTTTTGGAGAACTTTATCACTTTTATAATGGAATACAGGAATGCTTATTGTGCAAATTACTCACAGGACCCAAACAATTCGTGTTTCTCTGAAGTGTCAGTTGCACTTCCTTGATAAATGTTGTTCTGTCACGAATTTATGAGATTATCAAAATGTGCTTCAAGCTCAGACTTGGCCAGGAACTCTTCAGGCAGGGAGCAAACTGTGTTTTAATTTGTTATTGCATTGCATTAATTGCATTTTCATTTTGTGCTTGAATGGGTGAATATAGAAGATATAGATTAGATATAGATATATAGATATATAGATATAGATAGATAGATATAGATATAGATATAGATATAGATATAGATATAGATATAGATATAGATATAGATATAGATATAGATATAGATATATAGAAGGGTATCAATATAGAAGATATAGAAGGGCATAAATAGAGGAAAAGAATAACAAAGCCATGTGTAATTATGTGTAAAGATGTACCCTACCCAAATTAATGAGGACTGAGGGAGAAGAGGTTTTTTTGGGAGTTTACTGGTGGAATCACACCACGTTGGGTCCCTGTGACAGGGCTCTGCTACAGATTGTGGTTGGTTGTGGTGAGAGGGTGAGGCCACCAAATACACGAAAATGTCCCCATTGAAATGATCACAGTTGTTCTTTTCTCTAGGAAAGGAAACTGTGTGTGTGCATGTGCTGACATAAAAACTGGCCTTTATATAAACAGAACAGTCAGAGTGAGAAATAAGACATTTACAGCCAAACTTCCTGAACCTTCAGCACAGAAAGTGCTCTGCTAATTGGGGTGACCATCACTGTGTCTAAAATACACAGGGGAGGGAAGAACCAGCCTGAATCATTACCCCAGCAAAATTTCCTTCTTCTCTGTCCTTTCTTACCTCTCTGAATAACCTTTAGTCTGCTGCAGTGATGGGGTGTTTCAGAGAGGGATTAGCACTGGCTGCTGCACCACCTGAGCAATTCGGGAATTTCTGGCAAATTCCAAAAATCAAGTCTCCTTTCCTTGCCTTCCCCTGGCTGCTGGAGAACGCTGTGTACTTGCAAAGACCAATCTTGGGAATAACTCGTTGTCTCTCACTTCCCACACGGTGCTGGAAGGGAAGGGAATTAAATCCGAGCTGGAGAGACTGGGACAGTGCTGCCACACACCCCGGGCCTCGTTCCCTGCACTGGGGCATTCCTGAGCTCCAGGTGTCAGCTAAAACCAAACCCTTCGTGCCAGGAGCTGCCCAGGTGGAAATTAAATCAGGGATTCGGCCTTACCCGAGGCAAGGGAGAGGAGAAAGTACAGGCAGCTACAGGGAGAACCACTGGGACACTGTGGTGGTACTAATTCATCTGAACTCTAAACAGGGGATCTACGAGACCAGCTGGAATATTCTGTTAATGCACTTCAAATCCTCCTCTAACCACAGGGAACAGTTTTTCTTGCTAGTTCATTTTCCCATGCACAGCTCCCATGCAGCTTCCAAAGAGGAAATTGGGAGGAAATTCTTCCCTGGGAGGGTGGGGAGGCCCTGGCACAGGGTGCCCAGAGAAGCTGTGGATCCATGGAGGTGTCCAAGGCCAGGCTGGATGGGGCTTGGGGCACCCTGGGACAGTGAAGGTGTCCCTGCCATGGCAGGGGTGGCACTGGGCCTTCAGGTCTTTGCATCCCATGCCGTGCTGTGGCTCTCTGAAGCAGAGGTGTAGAGTTGCAGCCAAAATGGAATTCTGTTTGTGTGCACAGGAGTTAGAGCCCGGAGCAGGCGCTGCCTCTGGAGATTGGGCTGTGGGAGGGGGAGCCCCAGACCCTTGCAGGTCAGAGCAATCCTCCCCGGGGCTCGTGGGACAGGCAGCCAGACCATTTCGGGGTGTAACTGTGCAGAACCCACAGAATCTATTTTTGCCTGCCAGAGGGCAGAAGTGCAGCTGGCACAGAGCTCAGAGACGCTGGTGTGGGTTCTCCACTGGCTCAGTGCCACCTCTCCTCTCCACACCAGGGCCGGTGTTTGCGCTCCCACTCCAGTTCCCCTTCCCCTCCCACCCTCCCAAACACTCAACTGCATTTGGCTCCTCTGGGGAACAGGGATTGTCCAGATTTTAGTGCAGCGCTGAAACCATCACGAGTGGCTTTACAAGCTGAAGTAGGATTTGAACTGAGGCAAGAAATCAGCCCACGGCAGTGTTGACTTGAGATTTCCAGAGCAGCGAGGGGCTGGGCAGGCTCTGCCCCAGGGTATTCCTGTGTGGAAAGGGCAGCCTTGGGTGTGATGAGCTGAGGAAGAAAAGGGGTTCCTCGTTTGTTTTGAAGAGCAGAAGGCAAGAGGAGCCAGTGGAATAGCCCAGCTCAAACTTTCCCCTGTGTGCAGTGAGTAGTTCTGCAGCTGTTGGAGTGAAACCCTTCCTGGAGGTAACGTGGGGCTGGGACTGCAGAGCCCAGGAGATTCAGAGAGGGGTCCAGGTGTGTAAATTCTCACAGAAAGCATTGCACATTTCTTCAGTGGGGGTTTGGGTTCTTAGAATCCTGAGGGATGAGGAGAGAATGGAAATCCCAACCCCTCCCACGCGAGGCTCTTGCTGAGTGAATGCTGATGCTGCGCTGGGTTGTGATTCCCCCCTGCAGCTCCTGGACTTGCTCTCCTTACCCTTCTGGGAAAGCCTGGTCATTGTTTCCTCTGGGACTGCAATAAATTCCTGGAAATAAGCAGCAGCCCCAGCTGAAAAAATTGGAGAGCGTCTGGGTCCATCTGCACTGGGAAGTTGTGAGGGGAATCCTGGGTCTCCCATCAGCAGCCAGGGCCCCTCAGACACTTGCCAGGCTCACAGAGCACCCACAGCCAAAGGCACTGGCAGCAGATGCTTCCCCTGCAGCCCAGGGCAGGAAGGGATGACTAAAATACAGCTTAGCTCAGTGCTTGGCTTTCACACCCCCATCCCAGGTGTGAAAGTGTGTGGTACCTGCAGCACCCGGGCCAATAACCTGCACCATTCCCTGTCCGTGAGTCCTGCTGCCTGCAGAGCCTCCTGGGCCAGTCTGGGTGATGCATGTGCACATTCCAAGTCTGTAAGTGGCCAAAGGTAGTTGGTTTTGGAGTTGGTTTTGGAGTTGATTTCAGAGCCAGCACTGAGGATTGGTCACCAGGTGTTTGGCACTGGCAGGAAACTCAGCCCCCAGCAGGTTCAGGAGGAGCTGTGAAGCCCACGAGGTACTGCAGGCATGCAGGAATTCTGGATTTTAACTCCTGGCTGTGTTATTAGAGCCAGATGAAAAAATATAGAAAGAATGTAGCAGGTAGCCTGGACCTGAGCTGGGAGTGCACAAATCCAATGAAAACATCCCCAAAGCTGTAATTATTTGTTCATAGCTGGATACTGAGGAGCAAATTCTGCCACCCAAACCTCCAGCGGGTTCACTGAAGCCGTGAACTGTGTTTATTATCGAGTAGCCACAGGGAAGGGTGATGTGGGGATGGCCACTGCTTAATGAGGAATATCACAAAGCACACAAGCAAACTCTGCCATCCTGGAAAATCCCCTGGCTCCTGCCTTGTTGTGAATTAGGAGCCTATTTTGGAGATGAGGAAATTCAGATATAAGGTAATTGTCTGATTTCAGTGTCATGAGCGGAAACCTCCTCCCGAAACAAAGAGCAGAAACCAGGAGAGAGGATTTCAAATCCCCCTGGTTTAAGCACCAGACGTGGTTCCTTTCCAGACCTGAGAGTGAAAGCAGCCCCCAGGTCACCCCTGCACGTGTCCATGGGATGAATCTTGTCCCTGCAGACCCAGAGCCCCACAGGCACTGACAAGGAGCTGCTGTTTAACCCATCCTCATGTCCCAGCTCACGGATTTCTCCTGACAGGCAGCAGAGCCTGAGAACAAAAGCGTAACCTTTCCACACATTCTGCTGCAGTGTGGTTTTCCATTAACAGCCATGGAAAAGTTAACCTAAACATTCGCTCTTTTTCCTGGAACTAACAGCTCCAAAGCCAAAAGCCTGGGATCTGCTCCTCAGCCTGCAGAGCGCTGGGGGAACAAAGCAGAGCTGCCCCTTGAGCTCCTGAGGCAGCCCCTGAAGGGTCCAGTCAAACCTGATCCAGGGCAGGGTTTATCCTGGACAGAATTACAAGTTGTGCCTTTAACACTGACGTCAGAGGCCGAGGCAAACCCAGCACCAGGGACTGTGGGGATGGGAATTATTCCTCACCAAACACTGTGGGATTTACTCCTCACCAAACACTGTGGGAATCATTCCTCACCAAACACTGTGGGAATCATTCCTCACCAAACACTGTGGGAATTATTCCTCACCAACATTGTGGGAATCATTCCTCACCAAACACTGTGGGAATCATTCCTCACCAAACACTGTAGGAATTACTCCTCACCAAACATTGTGGGAATTATTCCTCACCAAACACTGTAGGAATTATTCCTGACCAAACACTGTGGGAATCATTCCTCACCAAACGCTGTAGGACAATATCCAGTGGACAGTAATTCCCACTCCCTCCAGCCATTAGCACTGCTCAGGGTGATTGTCCTGAGTTGTGGAAGGTGAGAACGGCCATCAAGCTGTGTTCTCACGTTCACATCATGGAAAAGCCTGCCCTGAATGCTGCCCTGTCCTCTGCCCAGGGAGGGAGATCCTGCTCAGGTCACTGGAGGCTGAGGGATGTTTACCACTGCCCTTGACGAGGGCAGTGTTCCACTTGTTGCTGCCAAAACAATGTGCTTCATTTTTCATTGGAGTTTTTTCTCTTCTCCTCCTCGTGCCCAGGAGGTTTTGTCATTCAGCCCCAGGTGGAAGGTTCCAGCCCGGGTGAGGTGTGTCTGACGTGTCACTCGGCGTTTCCCCGAGCCTAAACCTCCCCTTTCCAGAAAGGCAGCGGGAAGAGCCACCAGATCTTCCTGGAAATGACTCCCACCCCACAGCAGAACCGAGCCAGCAGCAGCTCCTGCAAAAGCCATCAGCTGCTGCTGACATTCCCATGCCCACTCATCCCTGGGAGAGCCACGCTCCTGAACTCTGGCACCAGCCAGAGTCTGGGACCATTGAGCTCATTCCCACGCTCGACTTTGGCAAGGTAGCAGCCTGTATCATCTTGTTTCGCTTTCTTTTGGAGGAGTTTGCTCTGATTGTTTCCTCCTCAGCAGTTCCCCCAGCTGGTTCAGTCCTTCCTGGTGTGGTCAGAGATGTCAAGAAGCAGCAGCTGGCAGAGCAGGGGGTGTTGTCAGGGTGTTGTCAGGGTTGTGGTGGCTCTGGAGAGCCGGGCACTGATGAGAGGTGATGAATAAACTCATGAGTGAGATTTCACTGGAGGCTGAGCTGGCAGAACCACTCTGCCGTAAGCCAACATTACTGTACTGATGCTCTAAACAAGCTCTTATTGATTTAATTATTTTAAACCCTTCATTATGTTTATTTTCCTCTTTTCTTCAATAACCCCAGCTTTTGAACTCTGGGTTAGAGCAGTGGAGAGCTCAGGGCAGCAGGGCAGAGGGATCTGATGGTCAGTGGCTGCTCTGGGCCAGCTCTGGCTGGGCTGTCTGTCCTCCCGGGCTGTCTGTCTGTCCGAGCAGCCCCTGCTCACACCCCAGTCCAGCTGTCTGTCCATCCCAGCCAGCCTGTCCTGGGGCCTGGGACAGAGCAGCTATGGAGGGCACGGAGGATGAATCACGTCTGAAGTAAGAGCTCTCTCGTTTCCAGCAGCCTGCTCCTGCAGGAGAAGGGCAGTCAGTGGGCAGGGATGGCAGCAGGGGTCCGTGAGCAGGGGCTCACGGGGTGCTGGCTGACTGCAGGCACTGGTGCACACACACAGCAGCAACAGCAGGCACCGCTCGGGAGCCCCTTCTGTGTGACAGGGGCACTGCTGAGCCAGCCCAGCCCACCCTCACCAGTAACAACCCAAACCTTTGCCTCAAGCCCTGCCCCAGCCCCAAACCCAAGGCTTTCTGAGCCTCAGTGCCTCCTCCTGAATGCTCTCAGGGCAGTGCTCAGTTCCATTTGGATCAGCAGCTCCATAACCTCACTCTTGGAGCATCCAGACAGAGCATCTCTCCACACAAAAACAACCATTTGTTCTCTGGCCCAGATTCCTGACTGCTGCTTTTTGTTCAGGGTTCTTTTATTCTCAACATACACAAAGAAAACAAAACCAGTGCAAAAAACAGTCTGAAGCAACTAGAGTTGCATGGCAGGAGATGTGGCACTGGAACAAGGAAAACATTCTTATGGGGTTTTTTTTCTGAGCAGAACTGGTTAATCTCAGGTTCAGACTTTCCCTCACTCAGCAGGCCTGTCCCACAGTATTTACTCAAAATCTCAGCAAAGTGCATTAAAACAACATCAGAGGTGAGGCAGGAGCTCACGAGAGCGACCGGGGCCGGGCGCTGAGGGACGGGGCAGGGTCTGGGGCTCTCTGCAGCCTCTGCTCTGCCTGTGGTGGGCCCATGCCAGGCAGTGCTGGGGGAGCACAGGGCCCTGGGCACTCTGTGCTGCGTTCTCTGGTGCCATTTCAAGGGACAGCTCAGGGGACAGGCGGTGAGGCAGCTCCGTGTGGGAGCCGGGCTCTGCCCTGTCCCTGCCACCAAGGCCTGCTGTGGGGACAGGCTGGACAGGGGACACCACTGATCCCCAGGGAGGGCAGTGCCATGGTCATGGCCACTGATCCCCAGGGAGGACATTCCCAGTGCCATTGCCATGTCCATCGGTCCCCAGGCAGAACATTCCCAGTGCCATGGCCATGGCCACTGATCCCCAGGGAGGACATTCCCAGTGCCATGGCCACTGATCCCTGGGCAGGACATTCCCAGTGCCATTGCCATGGCCATCGGTCCCCAGGCAGGACATTCCCAGTGCCATTGCCATGGCCATTGATCCCCAGGGAGGACATTCCCAGTGCCATGGTCATGGCCACTGATCCCCAGGGAGGACATTCCCAGTGCCATTGCCATGGCCATTGATCCCCAGGGAGGACATTCCCAGTGCCATGGTCATGGCCACTGATCCCTGGGCAGGACATTCCCAGTGCCATTGCCATGGCCATCGGTCCCCAGGCAGAACATTCCCAGTGCCATGGCCATGGCCATTGGTCCCCAGGGAGGACATTCCCAGTGCCATTGCCATGGCCATCGGTCCCCAGGCAGAACATTCCCAGTGCCATGGCCATGGCCATTGGTCCCCAGGGAGGACATTCCCAGTGCCATTGCCATATCCGTGGCCATCCCATGGGGCCCTGCCCTGCCCTGGCCCCATTCCCTGAGCAGCCTGGGCTGGAGCCGGAGGCTGTTCCGAGGCTGAGCCCGGCTGGGAGGGCTGAGCTGCCCCTGCCCAGAGCTGGTCGGGTCGTCCTGAACCCGCTGCAGGTCAGGGCGCTGTGAAATCTCAGTTTTCCTCAAAGGATTTCTGCTTGTCCGAGCCAGGCTGAGCTCGGCTGGGGCTGCTCCACAGCCTCACGCAGCCAGGAACGCTTTTCCCTCTGCTGAGCGGGGCTCAGGCAGATGTTCCTCCACATCCATGCTGGCAGAGCTCTTGGAGAGGAGCTGTCTGCACATCTCCGTGTCCCTTCCACAGCTCCTCCCATCCCTGTCAGTCCTTTCAGCACCTTTCTCCCTTCCTGCCCTTGGGTCCTCCCTGCAGAGAATTCCTGCCCAGGCTGGGCACAGACAGAGATGCAGAGCTGTGCAGGGGATTAAAAATGGCTCATGTTGCTACCCCAGCAAAGCTGCTCCAGCCTGCAGGGGCTCAACGCTCCATCTGGCATTTTTTTCACCAGGAAAAACATTTACTTTGGGAGAGGAAAGAGTAAAACAGAAAATAAGCTCATGCTCACCAATCCAAAAACAAAAGAATGGACTCAGAAATCCTCTAGTGCCTTTTTGGATGATTTCATATCGAAAGGAATGAATCCATAATACAGTAATGCTGATTCTGACATTTGAGTATTTACAGTGGGATCTTTTGCAGGTGGAACTTAGAAGAAAAAGAAATAAAAAAGAATAGCTCAGAGGGCAAAGGTTTTGTTTAAAACTGTACAACAAACTGTAGCTTAGCACCAAAGAGCAAGAAAAGCAGTTTATTGGCTTCTTATGAGCACTGGGATATCAAGACATCCTGATGAGGAATGGATGCATGTCAGGAAAAATTCTGAGCAAGAAACACAAACTTTTCCTTTAGTTACACAAACCTTGCCTCTTGCCTGGTTGGTAAATGGTTGGAATGGGACAGAAAACCAGGAGTTTGAAGGGCAGAGAGGCTCCAGAGGGGCAAATCCCAGATTTTGTGCTGCTGGAAGGTTAAGACTGAGGTGTGGGAAGAGGCATTTGTGCAGGCAGGGAGCACAGGTCGTGCCCTGACTCTGAGACACAGGAGTGAGGGGTAGGACAGGGGAAAGGCCTGAGGCTGGTGGAGGCCGGGTTTGTGTTCCATGTTAAAGGAAATTCTGTACTCAGAGGGTGGGGAGTGCCCAGGGAGAGCTCAGGGTGCCCAGGGGAGCTGTGGCTGCCCCAGGAGTGTCCAAGGCCAGGCTGGACAGGGCTTGGAGCAACCTGGGATGGGGGATAGCGGATGGGGAATAGGGGATAGGGGATGGGGAATGGGGAATGGGGAATAGGTGATAGGGGA
>VZTJ01004183.1:188975-202609 GCA_013397795.1 Orthonyx spaldingii | reverse complement strand
CCCACGGCATAAGGGGGTCCCTCCGCTCCCTCCCGGCTCTTCCAGAGGTGTCCGAGGGGCTCCTCCAGCAGGACTGTGCCACATCCAGCTGGGGAGGAACCCGCAGCGTCCTTGGAGCGGGGGACGACAGCACCAGCGACCCCCTGGTCCTCTCTCTGCTCTCGTTTTCTTTTGTTTTTCGAACCCCTTGAGCATCAGTGCCGCCAAACTCTCGAAGCAAGAACAGCCAAGAGGCTGCAGGGACGGGGAGAACGGATCCGGCTCCATCCCAGCACGGCTGTGCCACCTCTGGGTGCCCGACACCTCCCTGTGCCACCTCTGGGTGCCCGACACCTCCCTGTGCCTCTCCACGGTGATCCCGGGATTCATTGGAAAGAAGGAATGGGTAACTTTTTTAGAAAAAGGAAATTCTCTCCGCGGAAGGACTGCGAAGGACTCTTCCCAGTGCCGAATCCCTGCCCTGGCTGCCAGGGAGGGGTGCCAGCGGCGGCCCTGCAGGTACAGGAACCCAACATCTGGAGAGCAGCGGTGCCAGGCAGCTGCTCCCACCCAGCAGGAGCCGCGGACGGGGAGGCGGTGTCACCTCCGAGGGCCTGGAAAGGAGAAGGGGGTGTGGATTTGAGGATGTTGGTTGGTGGAAGTGCAGGTGAACGGGAACTGAGCGTCCCTAGGAAAGCGAATTACACGGGAAAATAAAAACCCCATCCCTGAGGACGAGGAGTAAGTGAGGACAGGTCAGCCTTCGGTGTTCCCAGCGGGACAGAGGAGGTCGGAACCACTGAGGAATTTGGGAAAGGTGTGGTCGGCAGAAGAGTCTTTGCTTTCGGTTTGGGCAATGCTGTCCAGCAGTCCCTCACTCCACGGCTCTGCGGTGTAATTTAGTGCTGGTTTCCATTTCAAAGGGAGAGACCGACTGTAAACCAAAGGTTTGGTGTCTCGAGTTCCCTCAATCCAGTCTGCCTGGGCTCCCTGTTGCCGTCAGTTTGGAATGGTTGCCACTGATGCGTCCCCGTTTTTCTGTAAATTGAATTCTTTCGCCTTAAAAATGTTTCCACGTGGATTTTAAATTTTTTTTTGTTTTCCTTTCCTAAACAAGCAGCAGATGCCTCCCCAGCTCGGAGTGACGAAGAGCCAGGGTGCTTGCTCACTCCTGTCAGCTCTCACAGCATCACTCCTGTTAGCAGTTGTTGACTAAGGCAAACCCCCTGGGACAGGCCAGATGCGAATCAGTCTGCCAGGAAATGCACTGGCTGCATTTCTCCTGCTTCCTCCTCCCCTGCAGGGGACACCAGCACGCCCCACAGCATCTCCTGCACACACCTGTATCCTGCAGTCACCCTGTGCCCCTGCCTCTGCAGCCCAGGGCCAGAGCCAGGGGAGATCCCTCAACACTTCAGCCAGAGCCCCCTGATTCACCCTCGGGATCAGTTCTCACAAAGCTCTCTCTGGAAATCTCACAGGAGAGGAACCACCTTTGTAGCTGCAGTTCTATGAATAGCAAAGGGTTCTCATCTCATTTTTTTTTTTTTTTTTACCAGATAAAGAAATGCTTTGCCAAGTACTTCCCTCAGTGCTTTTGGAAGTATCGATTCTAGCTTTTCTAGCAAAAGAAGAAAAAAGAAAAAAAAAATTCTCAAGGAGGAAAGGGAACAGGAAAGAGACTCAGTAGAGACTTGCCCAGGGCCCCTTTGGGTAAGGACAGGAGCCCTTGGCACGAGGCTTTGGGTCTCTCCCTCCCTCTGCTAGGTCAGGGTCAGCTCTTAGGTGAGATCAATCCATCAGTCACGAGGGCCTGGGGCTGAACCCGGGCCGTGCTCCCCAAAGGCCTTTGGGCCCCCACTGTTCTGTCTGCGGGCAGCACGGAGCAGCCCCCGAGCCACACAAAACCCCTCTGCTGCTCCCCCTTCCCAGCTGTATCAGCTGCAGGCCAAGGGTGGCTCCTCAGGATGATGCTGGCAGGTGGGAGGGCAAGTTTAACACCCCCACTCCAGCTGGGATGGGCTCCCTCATAGATGGACGGGACCTGGTCGGGCAAAGAGCTCCTTGCTTTGGTTGGGTTGGGTTNACTTTTTAAGTATCTGATTTTACTGATCTTACTGATAACTTTTAAGGTTTTAAGTGGACTTTAAAAACTGAGACCTTTTGAGTACAAAAATTGCAAAACCACAATAACCTTTTAAGCAGAAATTTCAGTAGTAGAAGCTTTTCCTCATGTAAAATATTACTGGAATATTTTTATTTGCTTCTTTGTTTCACAGGAACAAAACTTATGTGGGTTTTGAGTTTTTGGGGGGTTCCTTTTGGTTTGGTTTGGTTTGGTTTGGTTTGGTTTGGTTTGGTTTGGTTTGGTTTGGTTTGGTTGGGCTTGGTTTGGTTTGGTTTCACGATGGAAGGTGTGCAAACCAGGAGCAGTGTATCACAGGATCCACGTCCCCAACAGATCCTCAGTATTTCAAAAAAGTTTGGGAAGGAATTTGATTTTCAACAATACAGCACTGAGAATTTTATTTTTGATGCGTCAATTAGCCAATAAGTTGGTTAAGTGGTTAATTAACCGATAAACCTACTGCTGGGGGAAAGATAAAAGCAGTGTATTGTCCATGAGTTCTTTGCAGATGTACATAGAAATTCTCATTCTCCCCAAACTAAGGGGCAAAAAATCCCTGCAGATTTAAAGAAGCCTAGGTCAGGCTAGAAAAAATCAACATTTTCAAATGCTCCCTTTGTAGTCATCCAGTTTATGAATAAAAAACAAGCTCCACATTTTTTGTTGTACATATTGTTGCTGCATGCTTACCATATGTTAGATGGAAGCATTTCCTATCCGTTGTGGATAAAAGAACATTTTTCAAGTTGTAGTAAATTATTATAAAGCCAATGACATTTCATGGCATGTTATCGTATCAAGCTGTGCTTGTTGTATTTTTTTTCTTTATGGTTGTATTGCTTTTTTTTTTTTTATAAATGTACAAATATTTCCTGTAGTGACGAGCACCTGTTTTACGTGGCATTAATTGGGGCACTGCAGCTCCAGGCTACACAGGCCCTCGATCCATTGGCAAAGGGTTTTTTGCACGTGGATCTGGGTGGGATCTGGCTGGAGCTCCTGAAAAAAAAACCCCACACAACTCTGCTGAGGATGGTTTTGGTGACCCTTCCTAATGCTCCCAGAAAAATTCGAGCATATCTGGTGGTGAATTTTGTACTTGGTTTGTATTTAGGAAGGAATTCTTCCTTGTGAGGGTGGGGAGGGGCTGGGATGGAATTCCCTGAGAAGCTGTGGCTGCCCCTGGATCCCTGGAAGTGCCCAAGGCCAGGTTGGACGGGGCTTGGAGCACCCTGGGACAGCGGGAGGTGTCTCTGCCATGGCAGGGGTGGCACTGGATGGGATTTAAGGTCCCGTCCAACCCAAACCACTCCGGGGTTCTGTGATTTAGGATCAACCTAAATCTGGCTGCAGAAACGGTTCCCAGAAGTACCTCACGTGCCTTTAAAAGCCACACTCCCTTTATGCTGCACCCTAAAGATTAATTTAGGAACTCAAGGGAAGGCCACCAAGAGTGAAAACTTGGTCCTGAATTCAAACCAGCTCCCACTGCCAATTAATGCCACGTAAACGAGGTCGAATTAGCTGGAGCACCACCCACTGCTCCGTGGTGCCCTATGTACTCTGTGTCTATAAACCTCTCCTAGTCCACACCAGCCCACCTTTAATTAAATGTTCATTCCAGACCAAAAGGAGCTGAGTGATGCCTCTGGCACCTCAGGGACCCCCGCAGGTCCCACCAGCTGCCCGTGCTCCAGGGTGGGCTGGAGGGAGCAGCGGGTCCCACGTGTCTGATGGCATTAAACAAACAATCGCTGGTCTCGTTTGCTCTTTGATTCCTCCCCTTGTTTCTCATTCATTCACAACTTTCTGTCAGTGCCTGGCAGCCTCAAAGGGCTGAGCAGCTGTGCCTGACCAAGGTTCAGATTCTGTTTTTAGTTTATTTTGCTTGCCCAGTGTTACCAAGTGTTGCTGGCTGTCCTTTGAAGCGCTCACCCACACCAGCTCCGTGGTCACCTGAATTCTCTCTCTGCTCCCTGGTGTGTGAGGGCAGCTTCTGTCACTGTTTGTGTTGGGGCAGGGGCACGTCTGGCTCTGAGGGCTCTGGTGCATTCGGGGGTAACCAGTGGGGATCGCTGCCGTGTTTGTGGTGCTGAGGCAGGGGAGGAGAACAATCCCTGTCTGGATGTGGAGTTTGGTGCTGTCGGTTCAGCCAGGGCTGTGCAGTGATGTTTTACTCCCTCTGTTTGTTGCATGTGTCATTTGTTAAATTCAGTCATTACTCTTGCTGACCTTGATGTTATTATTAAAGAACTACACAAATCTCTGTCGGGCTCCGAGCAATTCCTTGCTGAGGCAAAGCAAGTCCTGGGCAACAAATTCTCGTGAACTGCTTTTTCATCATCCTGGGGAGCTCGAACTTGGTGATTTTCTTCCCAACAGCCCAGAGCACTTCTGACACAAAAGCTGTTTTCTTTGGGAGGTGGCAGAGCCTGAACTGTCAGTTCCTCCCAGAATCTCCCATTTCACACAACTGCCTCAGGAACCTTTACCAGAGGCACATTCAGCAGGGCACAGCCAGCACCAGAAATAACCAAGCTCAGCTACCCCAGCTCATCTGGATTTTGACATGGTTGTTCTGATATTCCACAAAGAAGATCAACAGAGCATGAAGAAGTTCAGCCTCTGGGTCCAGCCAACACCTGCCCAAGCACACAAAGCCAGGCTTTACCTTCCTCTGGAAAGCTGAGCTGGCAGCTCCCTCAGCACCTCAAACCCTGCACGCCTGGGCTCAGCCTGCTTTTTCCCTGCTGTGTTTTGTTTAAACCAAACTTGTACCTGGAAGATGCAAGAGGGAGGTCACAGTGCTCAGCAGGCCCTGCTGTCACTCAGACAAAAGGCGTTTTTTAAATGGAGACTCAAAGGAAATCTCAGTTGCTTTGCTCAGAAGGGGTCAGGTGAAAAAAACCCAAGAAAGGTAAACCTGAGCTTAGGCCACGATCAGAAGAAATGACGCAAACCCACTCTGATGGCAGCTCAGGGCAGGAAAATACACAGAAGTGGCTGCACAGCTCTGCATAAAGACCCATCGCTGCTCTGGGGAGAAAAACCAGGAAAACACGAGGAGCTGGGCAGGCTGGTTTGCCTTTCCAGGAACCCTTCTGCCCAGGAACCCTTCGTCCCCTGAGTCCCAGGGAGCCCCATTGCACGGCACCAGACCAAAGCAGGCCAGATTTCCCCAGACAGAACGTTTATTTTGGAGCAAAGCTGCCCCAGAGCATCACGAGGAGGGGCTGGTCCGTGGCCACCCCGAGCCTGGGGCGCTGCCAGCAGCTGGACCCAGCAAACCCCGTGGGAGCAGGGCTGGCTCCCAGTCTGGGCTCCCAGTCCGGGTTATGTGGGTTTAGATGGGTTTGTGAGAGCACTGGGGGGCTCAGGGAGGGGTTTGGGGATGGCTGGTGGCAGGGGAGCAGCTCCTCTGTGCAGCAGGGACGTGGGGGAGCCCGGGCTGGGGCTGGGGCAGCTGCAAGGAGCTGAGATGGTGAGTCCTGGCTGGGATTTCTCTTCTTTTTGTGCAGAGGCTGCTCTTGTCTGCTCTGGACACACAATTCCAGCACAGGGAGCCCAGGTGGGGTAGGGAACAGCCCCTGCCCTGGCCCGGGGCTCTCCCTGCTTGTTCCTCCAAAGGCTCATCTGCCCTGGGAAACTTGAGGAGCTCCTCACTCGGCAGGGAAAGAAATTGCTTCTTTCTCCCTAAATTTGGCAGAGAAAGCCCCATCTGAGTCATAGATAAGGGTTTGTGTGGGGCTGATGGAAACGCCAGCGAGACTCAGACAGAGCATCCTCTCTGCTGTGGGGTTGCTGGAGAGTGTAATGCATCTTTTTATTTCAGAAACAGCTATAAAAGAGCTTGTAAAAATAACACGGGCTATAAAATAAATCACACTGGATGCAGACAGTGGCTGAGAGTCTGCAGCACGTTGCCAGAACTTTTATATTATTTAAGTATTTTTTAATAGTTCAGTGTTTTGAAGGGTCCTTCCTGGTAACGTGGGAAGGAAAAATATCTTGGAAAGGTGCAGAGCACGAGGGAAAATGTTTTCTCAGGCACAAGGTCAGGGCAGCTGTCCCCCAAAGTGAGGTGTCCCTGAGGGGGAAGGACTTGTCCCCTCCACCCATCGTGCTGGATGTGGCCAGAGCTGCAGCCTGAACAGGGAATTCTGTGGTTCCTCACAGACATTAAATCGTGGGGCCTTTTCCAGAGCTGGAGGAATTTATCGGGATGGAGAAACCATAGAGTGCAAAAATACCACAGGGAGTGGAAAACTGAACTTAGCAATGAGGTAACTTCTCCTCGCAAGAAAAGCCGGGGATTTCTAAATCCCACTTTCCATTCCCATCTCAGATCCTCCCTGGCATCCCCTCGGGGTGTGTGAGCCTCCAGCTGCCTCCAGGAGATGCTTTGTGCTCCTCCCCTGCTGCCTGTGGGACCCTGTGGTCGGGGTGGGCTCACCCGGGGCTGGCTGGGAGCAGGGGTATCGGGATCCTTGCTCCAGGTATTCCTTACTCAATGGAAAATCTCTGGGAAAGGAAAAGCCAGGCAGGAGCAGGGAATGTCTGCATTCCTCCAGTCTGTTTCTGGTGACCTGTGAAGCGGGAGCACCTTTGGCCTTGGCCAGCTTTGCCTGCCTGAGAGCATTCCCATGGAATATCCCATCCTGCCATGGCTGTGACCTGCGGGGACAAACCTGGAGCTGTTTGAGAGAGAAGCTGGGAAAAGCCTCTGGAAAAGCAGGAGTTTTGGACTCTGCAGTGCCCGGGTTCAGACAGAATGAAAATTCCTGCACATTGCAGATGCTCCCGGCTGAAGGAGGAGGCTGGGATTGATTCCCAGGTTTTGTTTCAGGTGTGGGCGCTTGTGAGCCCCTAAATACCTTAAACAAAAGGATACAAGGATGAAACAGCTGGAAATGCCCTTCCCATGGGGGCTGTGCTGGGCCTCACCCTCCCGGCTCCGGTAACCACAGCAACAGCAGATGTGGAAAAACAACACCGGGAATGAATGGGGGGTATTTTTAGCTGTGTCTAAGGCAAGGGAGCCAGCCTGGGGCAGCATTCCACGGGCTGCCAGAGCTGATCCCACGGGGCAGGGCTTGGGAGCTTCTGTTTTGGTGTGAATTTGACACCAGTTAACTTTCCTGGGGTGGGGTGGGCTGAGCGCCTGGGGGTGTGCGATGCTCGAAGCAAAAGTGATCACAGCCTGTCACGGAAACTGGAGAGAATTCCAATTGCTAAAAGTGTTTTGAAATAACTGCAGTAGCATCAGACAGTTTCTTGTTTGTTTTGTTAAACAGCCCAGCTCAGAAGGTCAAATTCTGAAGTCATCCTCACTTGTCTGCCTCTGCCTGTCCCTGTCTGGGGAGGGGTGGGGATGGCTTGGTCCAGGCTGCTCCCCCAGCCTGAGATAATCCAGCAAAAATAATCGACTTGCAGAATAAAATAAGGATGTTTTTTCGTCAAAGAAGGATGTGCAGGCAAATAACCTGTGAAGGGTGAAGGAGGGAGTTGTTGGCAGAGCTGTGAGTTGTGTCCTGAGTGCTCTGGGCACTCCTGTGACAACTCCTCCTCCAGACTTGGCTGGGCTGGACAAGGCTTGGAGCACCCTGGGACAGAGGGAGGTGTCCCTGCCCATGGAGGGGGTGGCACTGGATGGGTTTTAAGGTCCCTTCCCACCCAAACCATTCCATGTTTCCATGATTTGCAGATCCCTCCTGGCCGTGCAGCATCATCCCACAGCCTGTGCTGGGTTAAACCCCCTCAGGGCCTGGTGGCATCAGCCAGAGGGCTCCCGGTCCCCATCTGTGCCATTTTCCAGCCCGGATTTTCCTGTTTGGTTGATTTTTCCCTCTCCAGGACGGGCTCTGGCTGTGAGGGGGGGTTTGCCTGCCCTGAGGAACAGAGGGAGCTGTGTCTGGAGAGAGCTGCTGGTGCTGGGGCTCCCTCCCTGCTCTGCAGGGCTGTTTTATGGAACAGGGACTGCCGGGTTTGGCCTTCACTTTATACCCTTTCCAAACGATTCCTCACTGCAACAACTTGGCAGAGCCAGGCACCAGCTGAGCCAAGCGTGGGACCACCCAGGCCACCGGCCCCATCCACTGTGGCACATTCTTACGTTCCCACAACAGAAAATTAAATCAATAAGAAACAGGCCCGAATGCGAGGAAGAAAAAAGGAAGGCACAAGCTGCTGGAAAACAGCCAGAGAATCCATTGATTCAGTAGGATAAACACAGATCTTCATGGGGAGCTGCAGGTAGGGATCCTGCTGCCTCAGGGGATCTTTGATTATTCGGTGTTAGCAGGCAGAGGTCAGGGAACACAATAAATAATTCACAGTGAATCCAAATCTGGGCTTGGAGAAGGAATTCTGACACCTCGGAGCTCCCACAGCAGAACAGCTCTGAAAAAGCAGCTGAAATGGGGAAAATCACAGAAATCTCTGCGTGGGAGGGAGGAAACTCCCCCTGGCTGCAGAGGCTGGGACACGAGGGACACGAGGGACACGAGGGACACGAGGGACACGAGGGACACGAGGGACACAAGGGACACAGGCACGAGGGGCTGCAGAGCCACGGGTGGCACTGCTGGGTGTGCAGGGCTGAGCTCCTGAGCTTCCCCTGGGAGATCTCCACCTCTCCGTGGTCGGGAGGAGAATGCTGAGTCCCCAGAGGAAACGTTTTCCTTTCCCTGCAAAGCAATTCAGATCTAGGCTTTAAACAAGGGGGCTTTATTTGTTCTGTTTGTTTGAAAACAACAACGGCAAATTATTTATCTGAAAAGAATATTTACTGAAAGCTGTGGTCTGGCCACAACTGAAAAATAAACCTTTTTTTTCCTCCCTCCTCTTGCCCCCTTTTTTTGTCTTTGGTTTTACTTTTTAAGGTCTAATGCATTTTTCAAGCTGACAACTGTTACTTTATGCTCTACTGCAGACATCTAAAGCACCTTGGCAGGGTCACGTTTACAGCCAGCCTTACGGATCCCTTCCCTAGAGCCTGATCCGATGGGAGCTCAGGGCTGGAGGCTGTGGGGTGGCTTCTCTGAGGGTTTCCTCCCCCCTGAGCCCCGGGACAGCCGGGGACAGCCGTGGTCCTGCAGGGATGGGCTCTGCTGCCACCACGAGCGGCCCTGGCCCTGCTGCAGACAAACCACTGCAGGAGCCAAATGAGTTCAGTGCAATCCTCTTGAATAATTCCGAGCTAAAGCACCACAGAAGGGGTCTGGGTTGGTTCGGGGTGGTCTCAGCAGTGCCCGTGTGCCTGCAGGGGGAGGCTGCGGGGAATTCTCCGAGATGTTCCTTTCCCTGTGGTCCCAGTTGGGAGAAAATGCCTTTGGATTCAAGTGATGCCAACTCCCTCTGGGCTCAGCTGGGCTCAGACCTTGGAGAGAGCGGTGATGCCACCACCATGGGGACAGGAGCCCGTGGGCATGGGGACCCCGGGGGTCCCTCCCCCTGTGGCCGCAGGAGGGGACAGAGCAGGGGACGGGTCCTGTCCCTCACACTCCCAGTGCTCCCCCCCCGTTCAGTCCTTCCCCCTCCTCTTCCCTTCCATTTCCTGTCCAGAAATTCCCGGCTCCTTTTCCCCTGCCTCTCTGCTGTTGTTGGAACGTGATTTTAATCGCGGCGAGGTCCGCGGGGAGACAGCGAGGCAGCATCATCTGCACTGGGGATGCGTCTGTCTGTCTGTCTGTCTGTCCGTCTGTCTGTCTGTCTGCAGCCAGCTCGGCCATAAATCACTGCACTGGAACCTCAGGATGCTGGGCTGGGTTGGGTTTTTTTTCCTTCCTCCTCCTCCTCCTCCTCCTGCCTCCCCGCAGCAGGGCAGGGATGAGCTGGGGGATGTTCCCTGTGCCGAGCCCGGGGCGCTGCAGTTCGCGATGCACAAATTCCGGCGGATCCCTGAGCTGCTCCCCGCGCTCCAGGGAGGAGCGAGGGGGTGTTGGAGGAGCTCCGAGGATCTCCAGCCCGGGCAGGAAGGGAGGTGCTGCCTCAATCAGCGATTCCTCCAGAGCTGCAGCAGCCTGCGCCCTCTGCACTCTCGGTGCTTTGGTTTTATGCAAAAGCATCAAATCTTCTCCCAGCTTTGCTTTGTCGGTCAAATTAAGGCTGCTGCAGGCTGGGACATTTTTGCTCTCTGCAGGCTGGAATATTTTTGCTCTCTGTTAATTTTTTCAACGCGCTCCCATCGGAGGAGCTGACTCGCGCTGGGCTCGGCCCCGGCTGCCTGCGGGGGTCCTGTGCCACGGTGATGCTGTGTCTGCACACCCAAAGATCCAGCTGAAGGCCTGGCAGGTCCTTCCCAGCTTTGCTGATTCCATGGCTCCGTACACGGAGCGAGTTCCTCTGGTTTATTCAGACCCGGGTGTGAGGTTTGAAATCAGCAGCCCAGGAGGAGAGGACAAACCCACGGACACACACCCCCTGCCCTTCACCAGCCTGAAATGAGGTTCTGGCAAACAGCAGAGGGCAGGAAAAGTGGGGATGTTCCAGGCTGATGTGCAGCAGTGTCCAAGAGGAAGCGGAGCAGAATCACAGAATCAGGGAATGGTCCAAGCCCACCCAGTGCCACCCCTGCCATGGCAGGGACACCTCCCACTGTCCCAGGCTGCTCCAAACCCCGTCCAGCCTGGCCTGGGACACTTCCAGGGATCCAGAGGCAGCCACAGCTGCTCTGGGCACCCTGTGCCAGCCCTCCCCACCCTCACAGGGAGCAGGGAATGTCCCCCACGGGCCAAGAGGCATTTCTTGACCCCCTCCCCAAGTGTGAACACCAAACCTCTGCTCCTCCCCATCCCACATGGCCTTGGGCTTTCCTGCTCCAATCCTGTGGAAGGTGGTGGTTTCTGCACTCCCAGGAGCTCGCTGTGGACATCTCAGCGGGTTTTTGGGTGGGATTGGGGTGTTTTTGACTGACTGTCCTTGTCTCCACGGGTCTGGTGCGTCAAAAAAAGCACAGGACTGTCCAGCCAGGCTCTGGTGACAAATCCCCCACCAGGACTGAAGGCCCAGCCCTCAGGCTGTGTCTGAAGGAGACACGGCCCCACCAGGCTCACAGGCAGGGGGAAATCTGAGTCAAAGCCCTCAGAACTGCCACTGACCAGGGAAAGCAGGGGGAGCGGGGAGGAGCCCTGGACTTGGCTTTGTTTCCTGGGCTGCAGAAGCCAAGAAGGGAAGAAACCATCCAAGAACAGACAAAGTGGCATTTCTAAAGCAGAGCACTCCGCTTTTGGCATCTGCTCTAAAAATCAGGACAATCTTTGGTGGCTTTTATTGCTTAAAACCTACAAACACAGCAAGAACTTCAGTGCAAAACACAAGCAGCGAGCAGAGCGACCTCTGAGCGTGTCACCTCTCCAAGGGGTGGCTCTGGCTTTGTTCAGTGCTAAACCCTCACATTTGGGGTGCTAAACACTCACATTTGGGGTGCTGAACCCTCACATTTGGGGTGCTGGGCTGGGCTGTGGAGCAGAGGGGACAAGACTGGCCCTTGGTGGGGCCTGGGCTGAGCCCAGGGGTGGCGTCACCCTTGGGATGGCGTCACCTCAGTGCCAATGTCACCCCCTGGGATGGTGTCACCCCAAGACAAGGTGTCACTCCAGACATGGTGTCACCCCTAGAATGATGTCACTGACGGGATGGCATCACCCTAGGGATGGTGTCACCTCAGTGCCAATGTCACCCCCTGGGATGGTGTCACCCCAAGACAAGGTGTCACTCCAGACATGGTGTCACCCCTAGAATGATGTCACTGACGGGATGGCATCACCCTAGGGATGGTGTCACCTCAGTGCCAATGTCACCTTTGGGCTGGTGTCACCCGTGGGATGGTGTCACCCTTGGGGTGGCATCACCTCAGTGCCAATGTTACCCTAGGGTCAATCTCACCCCAGGGATGGGGATGGTGTCACCCCAGGGCAGTGTCACCCCAGGGTCGGTGTCACCCCAGGGCAGTGTCACCCCAGGGCCGGTGTCACCCCAGGGTCGGTGTCACCCCAGGGCCAGTGTCACCCCAGGGCAGTGTCACCCCAGGGCAGTGTCACCCCGGGGCGCTGTCTGGCTGCTCACCCCTGGCTCCTGCTCCTCGAGGCCCTTGGGTGCTGCAGCAGCTCCGGGGGCAGTGCTGGTGCTCAGTCTCTGGAGGCAGCGATGCGATCGACCTGCAAAAGGGACAGGCAGCCATAAAAACAACAGCCCTGGGGACAGGGAGCGCCCCAGAGAGCCTGGGACAAACCCTGGCACTGTGACAAGCCCCTGTTCCTGGCTGGCAGCACCTGGAGGAGGATGAGAGCCAGATGGCTTTAGACCCTGCTGATCCCTGTCCCAGCTCCTGTGTCCATGCAGCAAAAATTCCTCCCTAATCCAGCTGCTCCACTGCAGGCAGGTGCCTCTGGACCCCTCAGCCCCTGCCTCGCTTGGGTGGGCTCGTGTGGGGACATCCTTGAGGCACTAAATTCATCCCCAGAGGCACCTGATTCATCCCACACTTCAGGCTCTGTCTGAGCCTTCCTGAGGGCCCGAGGGAGGGGACGTGGCTGTGCCAGGCTCCGGTGGAGAGGAGGAGGAGGAGGATGAGAACTGCCACTCCCTGTCAGCAAGGGGCTGTCACACACCCTCACGGGGTCACAGAAACCTGTCCCTCCTCACGGTTTGGCTCAGCGGGAATTGTTCCTGCATGCACAATTGTGCAATTCTGAAATTCCTCCCTGAATTCCAGCGGGTGGTGGCCGGAGGCTGGGGCTGGGTGCTGTGTCACCAGGGAGGTTGGAGGTCACGCTCTGAGTGTGAACAGCCTGTCCTGGCCAGGGGCGCGTGTGCCCGGAGCTGCCTCGGGCAGAAGGGAATTTTCACCGTCGGCAGTTCCAGGGCTGGGCTGGGCAAAGCCGGGAGACAGGAGCTGCTGAAGAAATGCCAGCAGGAATGCGAGCCCCTGCCACAGCCCCAGTGGCCGCTGACCACAGGGCCCGTCCTGTCTGTGCTGCAGAGGAGGTTCTGTGCCTTTTCCCACCGTCCGCGCACTGCAGGGTGGCTTTGCTCACCCAGCCAGCTTCGGGCACGTCCTTGGGGTTTGCCAAGGGTCCTGCCCAGCCCTGGGTGCCAGCAGTGCCCAGCTGGGAGCTCGGGGACAGCGGGTTCTGGGGACGGGCAGGGAGGGGAGGCAGCCAGTCCTTCCTCCCGGTGACCCCCTGCTCATGGGGAGGGGAGGCTGTGCCAGCCCTGACACCGGTGTGTCCCCTGCAGCTCCTGTGTGTCCCCTGCAGCCCCTGTGTGTCCCCTGCAGCTCCTGTGTGTCCCCTGCAGCTCCTGTGCCACCCCTGCAGCTCCTGTGCCACCTCTGCAGCCCCTGTGTGTCCCCTGCAGCCCCTGTGTGTCCCCTGCAGCTCCTGTGTGTCCCCTGCCCTGCTCTCCCAGGGACACAGAGCTGGGCAGGCAGAGCTGGACCGGCCACTCCGGCCGGGAGACTCCAGCCAACCCCTCCCTGGGGCAGTTAATGCTGGGCAGGGATGGAATGAGAGGAGCTGGGAGGGAG